>CM072512.1:81711502-81771502 GCA_036898135.1 Oncomelania hupensis | reverse complement strand
ACTTGGTAAGATGGTGTATACTGATGAGACCTTATAAATGATCAGTGAATGTATGACCTCACTTCACGGCTAAGTTCACAGGGTCATCAATTCTTAGTCAAAAACTGAAACATTGTCACAAAAGTTTATATTATTTTCCTCTAGATTATTAATATTGAACTTATGATTCTTTGACGCATGACAGATATCAGTGTGACACACATACTTTTGCAAATTTGGTTAACCTCACTCCAATGTCAAGGTTACTGGAACTGTCCAAAATCGGTTTGTATAGGTACTTTGAAGTGACCTTGAACCTAAACCATAATATCTATGTCCAAACTTGTTTTTTTTAAGAGATGATAGATTGATTTTTCATGTATGTCCATTTTTTGAATTGATCTTGACGATCAGTGTCTTTTTAGGCCTTGCAAAAACATACAAAAAATAGGTAATCGTACATTGGAATGGCTATTTAACCCATAGTATGCAACAACATTATGTTATTGGATCAGACATGCATGAGAGATCACGCGAGGATCAAGGTCATCCCAAGGTCAGAGTCACTAAAGGTCAAAGTCATCCCAAGGTCACCGGGTTTTTTGGGGGGCATAATACAAGTCTTGCTGTATTTTATTTGATAGTACACAAGTCAATGTCATTTCAAGGTCAAGAGCATAGAACGATCAAAGTCAGTATTACTTTGCATTTTAATGCCACCATTCAGTTAGTTTTTGTCTGGGCACTCATTTTCGTATTAAATATTGCAAGCTCCATAAGGAGCATGTGGTTTGCCCTTCTAGTTATTATTATTATTATTATTATTATTATTATTATTATTATTATTATTATTATTAATTATTATTATTATTATTATTATTATTATTATTATTATTATTATTATTATTATTATTATTATTATTATTATTACTATTGTAGCTCAACTGATAAGGAGCTAGTTTCCTATGTAAAAAGGTCGCTGGTTCGAACCCCGCTGGCTTCGAACTTACGTGACTTAAGTACGAAACTTTCGGGTCACCGAAGATTTTCTCCGGGTACTGCGGTTTCCTTCCTCCCTTAAATAATGTTATTAGATGCAGTCAATCGAAAATTTCAGATAATCGCAATTTCTTTCCGTCTTCTAATAGAGATCTCCCTGCCTTTACACCACACGTTTGATCGAGAAATGTTTTTGTTGTGTGGGCGAAAAATGTGAGAGTATGTTGGTAAAGATCGCCGCGCTTCGAGCCTGATTGGTATTTGGGGGGAAAGCGAGTATATAGCATCCATTCTTCTTTCTTTCTTTCTTTCTTCTTCTTCTTCTTCTTCTTCTTCTTCTTCTTCTTCTTCTTCTTCTTCTTCTTCTTCTTCTTCTTCTTCTTCTTCGTGACTTTCTCGCACATTCCTCTTGTCAACACGGACACGCACACCAGAAAAAAATCTGTCCATTTAAAAGAAAATAAATAAATAAATAAATAAATAACATAAAAAACTAAAAAAGAGTCCAAGTAAACCGCTTGGATTTGCAATTTCGTATATCGCACATACACGCGTGCGCATTCACACAAAACAGCGATTTATGTTTTTTCCTTGGAATGGATTACGCTTTCAAGTTCTCTTGATGTTATAGTTCAACGAACTCTCAACTGCCGATTACCATTACAGAGAGGATGACATCTTGGTATTGCCAGGAGAGAGCGAATTTGTTATAATTGTGGAATAAACGAATTAGGAGACGAAATTCATTATTTCTTTGTTTCTTTGTTTGTCCTTTTTTCATGACTGTCGGAAAGAGTTAAGTCTACCCTACTTTGGGAAAATCCCAATGCACCCAAATTTAAATAATTGCTGTCCTCCCCAAAGAAATCTGTTTTGTAAACATTATCAAGATAATATTTATAATATAACAGTAATGTCTTCTATGTAAACTATCTGTGTATGCTTTTTAAGAAACACATAATTATATGTTGTTTAGGTGTGGGTTTTTTCCCAAATTGTAAGCGTAGAGACATGTGTAGAAACTCATATTGCATATACCTGTGAATATTGCATAATGGTTTTGGAAGTGTGTGCGTAGGTGAGTGTGCGTGTGTGTGTATGTGTGTGTGTTGCAATATGAACTAAGTATATCCTTCGCTTTCATTTTCTTTATTTTTGCTAATGTATTAGTGTGCCCTTAGGGGTGTTGTTGGAATAAACCTTGCCTTGCCGTCCCTTACCTTGGTTAATGAATTATTTTAACGCTCGTAATTGTATAACGGGTTTCCTGCTCTAGGCTGTGGCGTGGCTACAGTCGCACGAGGCGCCCATTTGCAGCCTTAGGCGCACTGTCTGCCGGCCCAGACAAGTGAACACATTCCTGGATGACCTCCCAATACATCACAAAGACGCCCTCTGGCTCTGCCTTTCAAGGATTACTATGGATCATTGCGATTCACTTCCGCATGCCTCCTGGCTGTTGTTTTGTCATTTCGTCTTACGGTCTGTCCATTTCATCTCTTTCCATTTTTGTTAGCTGGCCGTGCTCTTCAAGTTGATTGAACAGTCTAACCTCCAATTGAAAACTGAATGTCAAGAAATCGGGTTTTTTCTTTAGTTCGCTATGTGTGTGTGTGGTTTTGTGTGTATGTGTGTATGGCTAGGTAGAAACGACGTTTGTGTGTGTGCGCGCGTTGCTTTCTCGGGTTGAATCCTGCTCTGTTTTGTCCCTTAGAAATCGTCTTCCTTTTTATGCCTTTTGATTCTTGTTCCTTATTTTTAATAGTTTTATTTTTTTGTATTTCCCAGACTTATCTGGAAATACTTTGAATTAGTCGGGAATCCGATCGCGTTATGTATCGGTGTTTCTCATCCTATCCTTCTATATCAGTTTCTCGCATTTCTCAAGAATACTGAACAGATTCCATAAATGCAGTACCTAGGGTAGCGGTTACCCTATCGTGCCAACGTATACCTCAAAGATCCAGGTCGCTGGCGACAATGTGTTGCCAAAGAATACCTCAAAGATCCAAGTCGCTGGCGACAAAGCGTTGCCAACGCATACCTCAAAGATCCAGGTCGCTGGCCACAATGTGTTGCCATATATATTTTGCTTTATATCTCTAAACCGCTGCAGCGATTCAATTGATTTTCGGTATACAAGCCCTTCAATTCAGTATCAGTCAGGTTTCTGTCATTCGGTCGCTCCGTTGTTCCCACTTTCACTTTTTTTTGTTCAAACCATTTTTGTAACGTTTATCTCGAGGAAGCAAGATGAAAACGGGGAATAATGTTCCACGTAAACTAAACTATCTGCAGGTGTGATTCCACATCCTGTTATGTTGGTTTATATTGACCTTTGAGTTATTGTGTGTCACATTGAAGCTATGGACCAGCAGACGTCATTAACATCCTTTTGCCCCTTTTACTTCCGAGTTATTTTCCACATTTGAAAACAAATCAAATCAGTATTGTGAGTGATGGCACTCAGAAAGTTTAGGTTTTGTATGTTAATGTGCTGCTGCAGAGTTACTTCATCTTTACACTACAGTTGCTCTGTCCTAAACCTTACTATAGGTTGGGATCTATGGAGGGACATTTAAACATCACGCGTTCTCCTTTCAAACTTGTTTTCTTAAAGCAGATTCTCCAAGACAACGACTCTTGTTTTTGTTGATGGTTTTATTTTAGATAATCTTCGCCACGACTGTGGACGAACGTTATAGCGGGGGAAAAAAGTATTGAGAGGAGGTGAAGAAGAAAAATTAGATGAAAATGACCCGAGACGAAGGAAGAGGAAGCGGAGGATTACATTTGGAGAAATAGTTGAAAGGCGAGAACGAAGAGGTTTAGAACAAGAATACATGTACTATTAATAAATAATAAGAAGAGGGATATTGTTGTAAAAACACTTAGGTCTATTCGTAAAGGAAGAAGAAGAAGAAGAACAAAAACAACAACAGCACGGATGAGGAGGAGGGTATTGATGATGATGAATATCAGGAGGAGGAGATAGAAGACTAACAGAATGAAGGAATTTAAGTCCAAGGTATGATGCGATCTAGGGTCATCCTGGTGCATCTTTTGGAAATCCTGTGTTGATCGTCTCATGCTCACGATTACCTCTGGCCCATCCGCCATTCAACCCAGTTAGTCTAAAAGAAGTTTAAGGAATTAAGTGTCTCCTGCCTCGCCTGGATTAAGTATAAGGCAGACGTGGCCACGACGACAGCGCTGGGTGGCTAATTAGACTCCCGACTCTTTTGAGACCTGAGGAAGCCTATTACCCCAAAGGGAAACAACCGTTATTTTGCCCTCCGTGCCTGAAGAGAGGTATCTCCTTTTCACTAGGAAATGAGGTCATCGTGAAAAAGCAACTGTAGTTTTGAAAAAAATATATATGAAAGGATGTTAGTGGGAAAGGTTGGAAAATTGAGGGTGGGGTGGTAAGAATCCGTTAGACAGTATCAACTACTTACCAAACGGAAGAAAAGAAAATGGTTTTCTGGTACCTAGACTGATCCAGTTAATAGATGTATACTTAGCATCCCTGTTCATCGCCGCCCGTAAGCAAGTGTGTGTATGTGCCTACCCATGGATCTGTTCTGGGCTGTTCTTATCGGTAAATCTGTACACCGCATCTTTGTTTACAATAAGTCTATCGGTCTGAGGCAACACTGTCTCAAGGGAAAGTCTATAGCTCCACAAAGAATATTAAAGTTTCCCCTCAAGGGGAAAACTACATTTCTCCTGAAATGGAAACTATTGTAGGCTACCACCAAGAGACTATACTAACATTTACACTGGAGACAGATCCACGGGGACGTCAATGGTACTACAAAAAAATATTAAATTTTCGAAGCTGAGTAAATCTCCACCTTTTGTTTTCTTTCGTTTTTGGTTTTCCCATATTTTGCCCAAATCTAATACTGTTTTTATTGTTTTGTTTATTTATTTGCTTTGCTGTTTTTTAAGCACGCTGTAACATATCCTATTTTATCCTATCCCATATCTCTGAGGTTGTTGGGGCACCACATATGATCGTTTAACCAGCGTACTCCATTTTTCTCTGTCCTCAGCAACCCTGATGGTTTCGCTTAGTGTCAAGCCAGTCCATTCTCGAATGTCGTCCTCTCATCTCTTTTTCGGTCTCCCTCTTCTTCTACCTCCTTGCACTGTGCCTTGCAGGATGGTCTTTGCAAGGCCTGATGTTCTGGAGACGTGGCCATACCATTGGAGTTTCCGTTTCTTCACCACTTTGAGCAGGTCATCGTGTTGTCCAAAGGCTTGTGTGATGATCTCTCGGATTTCTTCGTTGGTGATGTGCTGGGTATAGGAAATGCCCAGAAGTCTTCTGTAGCACCTCATCTCCATGCTTTGCATTCTTCGTTGTAGATCTGCTGTGAGGGTCCATGTTTAGCAAGCGTATAGGAAGATGGAGATGACAAGGGAGCGCAGCAGTTTTACCTTGGAATGTAGACTGATGGTCCTGTCTTTCCAAATGGGTTTCAACCTTGCCAGGGCAGCAGTTATTTGTGCGATCCTGGAGAGGACTTCCTGTCGGGACCCATTGTCTGAGACAATGGCTCCTAAATATTTGAAGCTATGCACTGTGTTTATGGATTGGCCCTGGACTTTGATGTCCATGTTGATGCCATTGGTGTTGTTGGTCATCATTTTGGTCTTCTTTGCACTTATTTCCATTCCATAGGCTCTAGAGGTGGTGTCAAGCAAACAAATTTTCTTTTGGTTAGATAACAAGAAATTCTAGCATCAAAATAGTCCTTTTTTGTTACCTTGTATTTTCTTACCGCCTGTTGATTTTATGTTGTGTCCCCTTCTTCTTCTTCTTCGTCTTGTCTCGTCATCACCAACTCTAGTCATCTTCATCAACTTCATCATCTTCATCACCCTCATCATCATCATCATCATCCTCATCGTCGTCGTCGTGGTCGTCGTCGTTTTTGTCCATCGCGATAACGTTATATGTATCAGCATCGTCATTGCTAACATCGTCATCTTCATTGTCGGCATCATCATCAATCACCACCATAATCATCATTATTGTAACCATTGTCGTCATCAACGTGTATTCTTATTAGTTTTTGTTTTACCTGGCCAGAAGCAAATTTTCCAATGTGAACCCTTGGAGAAATATATATCTTATGTCTTCTTCTTCTTCCTCTTCGTCATCGTCGTTATCATTAACAAGATCACCATCATCAAAAACAATAACTACTACTACAACACCAACAACAACTTCCAATCAATACCATACCCCTTGGGGTCATGAGCAATCTTGCCACTGTAGATTGTTCAAACCTATAAAGGGAACAGTGAAAGCCACAGTTGAAAACCTGTCTTTCCTTTATAGGCAAGACGCTTCACTGCGGCAACAGTACCCCCGTTGGAGTGCCGGGGGTTTTCAGTATAAATAGTATCCCCACTTTATGGAAATTTAGTGCTTTAAATTCCCACTGTCGCTGTCTTCCTCATTTACTCTTTCCTATTCTTGCTCTGTCCTTCACTCTGCTATACTATCTTCTTCTTCGCTAGATCAATGACCTACATTTTTTCTTGAAAACTCTTCCTGGACAAGACTCCTTGTTTGTGTATGAGGTCTGTTGGATCAGCTTGGGAGTGTTGGACGCTTTCTGCCGGGTGGTCACTAGGGCTTCCTATGAATGTACTATTTAGCACTATAGGCATTTTATATGTATGTGTTTGGTTGATGATTTATAATGATGTTTGTATTCTATTTTGTTTTTGTAACCGGGGTGTTCGCGTAGTTGAGGTCAACCCTCAGCCGTCCCCCGCGTGGGATGTATTTATTGTAAAGTGACTGGCCGGTGGAGGGCATTCACTTTTCCCACTGGGGTTGTTTCAGCAGATCTTTTATGCGGATCGGGGGTTGTCCGGTCCTGATTTGGCTCGGAAGAGTCCGCTGGACCTAAAGCAACAATAAATCAATCAATCAATACCATATTCATCTACAACAAGAACAGCAATTAAAATAATGTGTTGTATTTTACGATAAAATGCTTCATCTTACCAGTCGTCAGTATCTATGTGTGTGTGTGCGTGTCCGTGCGTGTGTGTGGGTGTGTGTATGTGTGTGTGTGTGTGTGTGTGTGGACGAAGAACAATAGTCTATTAATCAGGAATAATAGTCGGATTAATCAGCCTTCGTCGACTAAATCTTGTAGAGGTTGATGTTTGCATAGAAAAAAAAAGAGAATTCGTGTTTTACGAGGGGTTCAACGATGTAATATTTGCTTGTTTTCCGGTACCAAGCTGTGAACTACGTCTGCGTTCGAGTGATGTCATCACAAAGCGTACACATTTTGTCAGTGCACGAGATGCACAACTCGGCACTGATCTCGCAAAGCATACAACTCCGCACCGATATCGCTTATTCTTTGAGTGATCACACAGTGGTCCAGCGGACCGTAATCTAACCTGGATTGTTGCCAATTCTTCACACTACCACCTACGTGATTGCAGGCCATAGTGATTTTGAAATAGATCACAGCTCTATATTAGACCCACCGCCGTCGCTCAGTGGTAGAGCGTTCTCCTGGCACACCTATTGCCCCAGATTCGAAACCCGTAATGGGCAAGATGAAAGTGAACATTTTCAATATCTACTTCAGCAATATGATTGCTCTGGGTGTTCAATGCTGATTTAGGTCCCGGTCCTCCCTTCCCCGCCTGTTGGATCGCCAATTAAGGGTGTGGATGTCAAGCATCAATTTTCGCTCATTATTCTAGATCAAGATTATAGACCTCCAGCAAAAAACCAGCATGAACGTTTCTGCATTATGTGGTTTGTGCTTTACCGATGTTATAAATTAACGTTAAGCTTGGGATGTTGTTTTTTTTTTTACAGTTAAAACATAATCAATAAAACAACACTGGGATTGGTTCCAAACGGTTCGTTATTTACGAGAAGGGAACAAAATGTATTACGTAACATTTAAATTAATGGAAACAGCAATGAGATTGGTTCCAACGTGTTCATTCGTTTGTTTATTAAATTCGTGTTGGAAACATTGACATGCTTACCATTATTCAACTGGATGACGTAGTTTGTGGATAATTATGTTTAAGAAAACAAAAGAAGATGGGTAAATTAATAATGAGGAAGGAGTTGATTATAACATAGGAGAAATTGATGATACTGTTGTTTTTTATGATAATTTTAAATTGTAGATTGTGCTTATAGTGTAATTAGAGAGAAACAAAGCAGGAAGCAAGATTTTAATCAAGAGGAGATTCGAAGATAAAGCAAACATCTCCCCACCCCACTGTCTCCCTGATTTATTTCAGCTTGATTTAGCAGTGACGTTGCATATATGAAATGTTTCTTTTTATTAAATTAGTATCGCATTTGTTATTTGGAGGAAAACTATAGGAAGTAAAACTGATAGTGAACAATTGGAAAGGAATTCCAGGGAACGAGTTTTAACTATTTTTTTTAGAATGGAGTTTTAGCAGTGAAATATGTATTGCATTGAATTTTGTATTACGATTCCGGTAAGGTTTTGAGTTATGTGAAAAGAAGAATCGGAGATTAAGGGAGATTACGGCCTCCGAGCTCTGATTTACCTTGATTTTGCCATGATCTTGTGTTTTGAAAGTTCTAATATAACGGACACGTGTTTCAGATATTTATCTCGTGTAGACGCCATGACAGAACTGAGAGTTAAAACTAAAGTGAAGGTGTGTGTGTGTCTGTGCCTGTGTCTGTGTAAGTCACGGACGGACCAGTTTTACTCTGCTTATTTTAATATTTAGCTTGGTTAGTCTATGTGATATTAGAATTTCAAAGTTAGGCAGCAGACGACGGAAGTAATCAAGCGTAGCAGAAGCATACTGCCGATTAGTACGCCTACACACAGTGGTAGCTGACGGTAAGCGAAGGCAATGACATCATCGTAATTACGATAGGCGAGAAAGTTGAACCAATGAGACGCAGGCAGAGCGGTTAGAGCCAGTTCGGACTGTGTCAAAACCTAGCTTAGCTTAAGGCATTCGTGTCTAAACCGAGGAAGGGTTAACAGCTCCACCGCTACACAGTTAGCTGGAGACCTCTCCAGAAAAGACTAGGACGCAAATGTGGCATTTGCAAATGTCTCAATAATAATAATAATAATAATAATAATAATAATAATAATAATAATAATAATAATGCCTACATACATACATTACATACATACACACAAAACACACATGCATACTGTTACATGTGAGACGCGCACGATAGATCCGGTCGTTTGGTTTTGTAAAGCATGCAATAATAGAGTGTATTTACCTTTGATTTGATTTTGCTTTGTAGTTGGAAGAAGCTTTGTATAATGTTGATAAATTTCGTGGGTCGATATTATTGGAGAATTTTCTAGGGTTGCTTGTTAATTATCGATCGAAGCGTGTGGATAGATCTGGTGGTGGCTGCGAGATGATTCTGGCCTAGGCGAGGTTATATGACGTAAGACAGTTGTGGTGACGAATTTTATTGTGATTGGTTGTAATTGCGTCACGCTGGAATGTTCCAACGTTCTCTAGATTATAGAAAAACTATATAAGTGATGCACGGAAGTGAAAAGTTGATAGTTGTTAAAGTGAGAAAATGGAAAAAGCGATTGAGCGATTTGTGATGCAGTTGTTGATGCATGCTGAATAAAATTGGAAAACTTTATACGACGACTCCTGCCTTGTTGCTGAGTGAACAGTTTGCGTGGATAAACAAATCTGAGTTACTCTTATCAGGATTCAAGCATCGGGGCTGAATCAACTACTGATAAAAAAACACCAACAACGAGTGTAACACATACATACATAATACATGCATATATGCATACATACACTATACGTATTGAAACGCGCACACTAGACATTTAAAAGCATGAGTGTTTTCCGCCCAAACAAGGATCGAATAAAGAGTAGACTTAAGATATTTCAGAGATAAAGAAGCACTAAAAAATAAATAAGAATTGAATGAGAAATATTGTACAGGTTTTACAAGATAGATGGAAAGAGAGCTGCACAAGGGCTTTAAGAAAGGGAGGTGGGGAAAAAACGTTGAGAAGGATTGGGGGAAAACGTAGAGAAGGGTTGGGGAAAACCCCGTAGAAAAGATGTGGTGGAGGGGGGGGGATGTCGAGAAGGGTTGGGTATGAAGAGAAGGGACTTAGATTATTGATTGAATACAAGGAAGTTAAGGGAGGAGGCATGAAAGGGAAGGCTAAGAAGGGATTTCCTAAGGAAGCAAGTGTAGAGGTTTTAGAAAATGATGGACAAAAAGATGGTAGTGGAAAGGGTTTTAAGAGCATGACTGTAAAGGAAGCAAGCTCAAGGGTTTAGAATGAGAGATGGGAAGAAAAAAACAAGACAAAGATGTTGAGAGGGATTGAAGCAAGGGAAATAATAGCAGGAAGAACATGTAAGTCAAACACGCCGAGAGTGAGCAAAAAAATTTATTTTAAAAAACACACCAAAAAACCCAGCAAAACAAAAAATATATATAATAAAGATGCCAAGCCATTCAAACCCCCGTACTCCTGGCTGAAGCTGAAATCAGCACTTTCAAAAATGTTCATTTCCTGGGCGATGTTTTGACGGGGCTTTATTCTAACAAAGCTAAAGGAAAACATGCAATGATAAACAGGCCACAATCTCAACTATCTGTAAACAAACATAATATAAAATTCGGTTCACCCAAATTTGAAAAAAGAGTAAGGCGGTTTTCTTTAATAACATAATTTAGCTCAGCGACCGCGACCTTTAAAAAAAGCTATGGTCTTGGACACAAAAACCTGAGTGGTAATTAGAGTATCTGCTTAGTTAAAATATTTAAAATCGGTCCAATCATTCTTGAGGTAAGGCAAGCAACGTGTTTTTGGAAAGAAAACACCACAAAAACAAGTGAGATTCGGAGCGACGACCGACCTTCCGATCGTCTAACCCACAACAAGACTGCCACTAAATGATTCGCCACGATTATATTAGCAATTAACAAAATCGGTTTAGCCGTTTTTAAGATAGTGAGCTACACGAGTTTTGCAACAGGGACCTTGATATTTGCGGTAGAGCACTGGAGGCTGACTAGTAACCTAGGTAAAGTTACTGTGAAGTTTGATTTTAAGAAATCTGGTAAGTCGTTCTTGAGATATGGCAAAGGTGTGTGGCACAGATCGACCGACTGACAGGCCAACATTTGCCTCGCTCAGATTCCCGAATATTTCAAACATTTCCAGATACTGGAAATATACAAAAAGCCCGAGATGAGCAATGGCAAGGGGGAAAGAAAAACAACACAAGGTGTAAAGCGGAGAGACAGGGTCTTGGAGGATTCCTAGCCCAAGGGACTTCCATGTAAATGGAAAGTGTTAGGCGGTTGTTATCAATAAATCTTGAATTTTGAAAGTTAAAAGTCGTGCTAAGACGTGAAGGTTTATATAAGATTATGTGATCTTGATTGTATCCATGTCTCAGTTTCTTTCTCTAGCTCCCCCCCCCTTCCTTCCCGCCCTTCTTCCCCCATTTTTCTTCTTATTTTCCGACTGCTTCTTCTTCTTCTTTCTGACCCACTGCCGTACCTCAGGGGTAGAGCGTTCACCTGGCACACTGATGAACCCAGGTTCGAATCTTGTGGTGGACAGTATAAAAGTGGCCATTTTCACTGTCCATCTTAGCAGCACGATTGCTTTGGTGGTTCAGTGTTGATTTAGGTCCTACTCCCTCTTTCAGGGGACAGTTATCCCCGTCTGCCGTATTGCCAATGGTAGGTGTGTACGTTACAAATCAGTGTTCATTCATTCGTTCGGTTTTTTTTTCTTATTTCTTTCTTTTCAATTCTTTCTTCAAACTGCTTCTTCTTCCCCTTCTTTTTTTCCCTTGCACATTATCTCAGAGTGAAGTGACGAAGACTGTGGGTGACAGGCTAAACTGTTGACCTCAGCCACTTGGGAAAAAGAAAAAAAGCACATTGTTTTCTTTGTTCGTAGCCTTCGCTGTCACTATGTGTCATTAGGCCTATGTTATCTATACCGTAAACAGCTGTATCCTTTAGTCATTGCTCACTTCCGGGATTATTTGAAAGCATTGACAGTGTCAGAGACTGTTGAGGCATATTTTAGCCTGGGGTGTTTTGTGCGTGTGCGCTTTTTTTGTTCTTTTTCTCAGTGCAAGTGCGCAACTATCGCTATTTGCTTCTGCATATCTTCTGCGAATGCCTTTGTGACATGTTGAGCATTTTGTCAGAATGTCTGTCAGAATGCGTGGGGTACGCCAGGGCACCGTTACGTGTGAGCGTGCAGGAATTTGGCTGGAAAAGAAAGTAGCTTGACGTGTGTTTCGGTTGGAAGCGTCTCAAGTTCTTTGTTACTTTCGTAAAGCTTTCGTTTTGACGGTATTGCCACACTGTGTTTTCCCTAGTGTAGAGAGAGGGGTTTGTTTAAGTCGGCTTATCGCTTTCAATTATAAACTATAACTGGTAGGGTTTCGCATTCGATAACCAGTAGTGATGAAGAAGCCGTGATGAAATGTGTAAGGGAGATTTGACTAAGAAGAGCGAAGGACCGCATATTGAGAGTTACGCAGTGTGCTGTAAGATCTCTGCTGCTGCTACTGATACTGCTGCTGCTACTGATACTGATACTTCTGATGCTGCTGATGCTGTCCCAGTTTATGGTTAAAACTTCCGGAAACAGCTAATAGTGGGGTTACCCACCCATACCACCCCTGCACCATCACCCCTCTCCACCCAGGTTTGTTGCTTATTATTTATTGTTGAACTCTTGCTGTGCGTTAGGTGTCTCGCCGCTCAGTCTGAACGCATTGTTAGACCCATGTTTCCATCGAACTCTTTGATCTCACAAGGCGTCATACAAAAACAATTCTATAATACTAGTAATACAGTGGAACCTCCGGTATCCGGCTCTCTGGTATTCGACTCCCTCCGTTATGTGACCTGAAAACTTCTGACGGATTCACTTCCAATCTTAAGCCCTTTATACGACCGTCTTAGGGCAATTTAAAAGAGATATCAGTTAATTTGCTGTCTGTACCTTTCGTTTTTTCTCTCATGTTAGTGTTGTCTGCTATTTCCGGTTCGCAAATAAGGGACATTACTCGCCTACACTGGCTGTCAAAATGGCGTCGCGCAAGAGGAACGTTTTGAGTTTGGCAGAGAGAATGAAAGTGATTGAAAGAAGTGAAAATGGGGAGAGTTGTTTGTCTATTGCAAAAAAGTTTAGACGTTGGGAAGACCCAAATTCAGCTCATCATAAAGGATAAGGAATCTGTGAAACTACGATGGGAGAGTGGAGAAAGTGGCGAAAAGGGAAACATCGAAACTGAGAGCTTCTGCACTGACAGACTTGGAAGAACGCGTCTGGCAGTGGTTCGACTGTTTTCTATTTTTGAAGTTGTGAATAAAAGACAAAGCTAAAAATGAAGCATGTTTTACAGTTTTCTTTGTCAGAGAATACATGCTGGTGAGTGTGAAAATTATGACTACATACCCCTCCGAGCCTGACCCCCCTCCCCCCCACCCCACCCCTTGTTTCCGGTATAAGACCACCTCTATTATAAGACCGTTTTTTCTCAGATTTTGGACGGTCGTATACCGGAGGTTCCACTGTAATAATAATAATAATAACAATAATAATAATAATATTATTATTATTATTATTATTATTATTATTATTATTATTATTATTATTATTATTGTTGTTGTTGTTGTTGTTATTGTTACTGTTACAATAATAATAATAATAATAATAATAATAATAACAACAACAACAACAACAACAACAATTATTATTATTATTATTATTATTATTATTATTATTATTATTATTATGAAGATACTACTACTACTACTACTACTACTACTACTACTACTACTTTATAATTTTATAACTTTATAACTTTATAATTATAATAATAATAAAAATAACAACAACAACAACAACAAGAATAAATTAAAGAGGAAAACGAACCAAATGTCGGTCTGTCCGTCGGTTCGTTGGAAGTCATATCTCAAGAACCACTAAACGGTTTGTGACCCAACTTCATATGAACATTATCTAAGTTAGTGGCCTGCCTCCCGCACCATCATATTTGCTCTAGTGCAAAGGTCAAGGTCACTGGAGACAGTTTTTTGCTAAACACGTTGTACTCAATGTCTTAAAGAACTGGCTTAAGCCAAATCGCGGCCCACCCTTTAGTATTGGTCCCGTTATCCGTACGTCTCGTCTGTTAGTCGGTCGCTCGGAATTTTACTTTTTAGATCAAAAAACCCTTTTGGCCTTTCCTCAAGAATAATTGAATCAAAATTATCATTTTAACTTGGTGCATACCTTATCTACAGCTAAGCATGTTATTTTATTAGTTTTTTAAATACTTTTTCAAAACTCAAGGTCGTTGAGCTTATTTTCTAAACGCGTTTTGCACTTATCTAAAAATTGGCTGATCCGAGTTTGATTATTTTTATCTTGCAGGTAACTCAGATAGCGGACTATTATTCCGAGTTTCATTTTGGTTGTTATATAGCCTAATAAAGCCGAGTCACAACACCACTACGAAAATTCACATTTTAGAAAGTCCTCTCCAGGATCGCACAAACAACTGCTGCCCTGACAAGGTTGAAGCCCATTTGGAAAGACAGGACCATCAGTCTACATTCCAAAGTAAGACTGCTGCGCTCCCTTGTCATCTCCATCTTCCTATATGCTTGCGAAGCATGGACCCTCACAGCAGATCTCCAACGAAGAATACAAAGCATGGAGATACGGTGCTACAGAAGACTTCTGGGCATTTCCTATACCCAGCACATCACCAACGACGAAGTCCGACAGACCATCACACAAGCCATTGGACAACACGATGACCTGCTCACAGTGGTGAAGAAACGGAAACTCCGATGGTATGGCCACGTCACCAGATCATCAGGCCTTGCAAAGACTATTCTGCAAGGCACAGTGCAAGAAGAGGGAGACCGAAAAAGAGGTGGGAGGACAACATCCGAGAATGGACTGGTTTGACACTGAGCGAAGCCATCAGGGTTGCGGAGGACAGAGAAAGATGGAGTATGTTGGTTAAACGATCATCTGTGGTGCCCCTACGACCTCCGAGTCATTGGACATGATAGGATAAGATAGGATATAATAAAGCCGAGTCACAACACCACTAAGCAAATTCACATTTTAGAAAGTGTATATCTTTTGGGCTTTTTGTGTGTGTCTAAAAATACATTTGAATGGCTTGTCATCTTGTTCCGTTTTTTTTTCTTCCCTTTCCTCCTAATTTTTCTTCTTTTTCTTCTTCTTCTTCTTCTTCTTCTTCTTCTTCTTCTTCTTCTTTTTCTTCCTCCTCCTCATCCTGCTTATCAGTTTAAACTCGTGGTCCACTTCTTCAACTTGGCTTGTGGGTCAACAATAATGTTAGTTACACTTTCAACTCAGGTGTTTCAAACAAAATGCCTTGCTTCAAATTTACCAGATGTTCCGCATCACAATGACGAGTCCCCTTTGTGTGCGTATTCGATATTCGTAATTTAAATATTAATTGTATCCTATCGTTTAAGTAATACCTTTGCAAGTATTATAATGTTTAGGATTATTATAATGAGTACAGTTATAAGTGCATACTAATACTAGACCTTCACTTTCATTTTAACATGCATGTGCGTGCATTTCCAAAGATGCGTTCTGTGCATGTATGTGGCGTGCTGCCGTTTATTTTTTTACTTTTTTTTTAAATCGGAATTTCCCTCTTTTTTCAAGGATCCATGGCCATTTGTTTGTCTTGTTGAAAGTTTCCTATCATTTTTTCTTAATTCATTTTCAGGCGTTTTGATTGTTTCTTCTTCTTCTTCTTCTTCTTCTTCTTCTTCTTCTTCTTCTTCTTCTTCTTCTTCTTCTTCTTCTTCTTCTTCTTCTTCTTCTTCTTCTTCAACATTCTTCATTTTCTTATCATCTTTGGTAATCTTTTTATTTGTTAATCTTGCCTGGACAATTTTGACTCATTGCTTTGAGATCTACCCCTTCCTCTTCGTCTTCTCTTGTTTCTTCTTCTTCTTCTTCTTCTTCTTCTTCTTCTTCTTCTTCATTCCTGGGGTTTTCTGCCTAGTGCCTTGAGCTGAGTAGCTCGTAAGATAGAAATTGCCTTTTCTGGAAGAACTTTCTTTGTTCCGTTCTATGCAGTTCACAATATCAGATGATTGACAAGATTGCAGTAAGACTTTTTTTACATTTTACTTTCAAACTTTGTTTATCATTTTATTGATTACATTCATTCATGGCTTAGATCTATTTGGTTTAATTATTCTCATAATTTTTAGGGTATTTGCAACGCTTTTAATAGATTTATGGATGTATTGATGTATTCGAGTTTAGATTTTGTTACACTCCGTTTGATGGTGGTGTTTTTCTATCAGTAGTAGATTCAGCCCCAATGCGTGAATTCTCCTGATGAGTGTAATTTCGGATTCGATTATCCACGCAACACGTTCAATCCGAATACAAGTCACTGAGTCTTCGTATGAAGTTTTCCACTTTTATTCAGCACACATCAACAACTGCATACAATCGCTTTTTCCACTCTCAACTTTTTACTTTCAACCCTCTATCCACACACAGAGCATCCATTTTATAATTTTTCTCTCGATCGAGATAACGTCAGAATGTTCCCGATGACGCTTTACCACCAATCAAAATAAAGTTCGTCATCACTGACTTACGTCATACATCTTTCTACAATTTTCCAAGAATGTTCTCAAATATTTACATTTATCGGGAATCTTCGATCGACCGTAAACACGCAAATCTAGAGAATTCTCCAATAATATCGACTAACGAAAATTATCAACGTTATACAAAGCCTCTCCTAACAACAATGCAAACTCAAATCAAAGGCACTCTATTATTGAATACTTTGCAAAGCGAAACGATTAGATCTATCGTGCGCGTTTCAGACATACTATCCTTCGCGTTTCAACGTAACAGATTTATTGATTGATTTAATATAAATGTAAGGTACTAACCGACCTACTTTATTTATCGACTAATTTACTAATCGACTAACCGACCTACTTTATTTATTCCCAGAAAGTTTCTTTCTATTGCAGTGGGGGGTGGATAAGAGATGGTGGGAGGTGAAACAAAAGCTAAGCTGCAGACTCGCAGAAGTAGTTTTCTTCGGTTTGACAGTTATTCCCCTTATTGATCAATTTATCAACTGACTGTGAGTTTTCCAAATGAAAACTGATTCAATGTATCAGTTGATCTGTTTAGTTTATTATATGCGTCGGATTGATGCAGATCCTCATCGTCCACGAGTTCTAAGATATTGATTGATTTCTTCCGTGTGTTAAGTTTCAAGCTGCTTTGGTTATTCCATCCTGTCATGGCCGTGGGCGTAAAATGCAATAAGGAGCCAGAAAGTGAAAGAGAATTTGCTAGCAAGTTCGGAAGAAATCTGGGCATGATAATGCAACATGGGCGCTGTATACCATTGAATGTGGGACGGATAAAATTCTCTCT
This sequence comes from Oncomelania hupensis, assembly GCA_036898135.1. Lineage (NCBI taxonomy): Eukaryota > Metazoa > Mollusca > Gastropoda > Littorinimorpha > Pomatiopsidae > Oncomelania > Oncomelania hupensis. Next base: position 81,753,998 of record CM072512.1, on the reverse strand, counting down.
CTCTCTCTCTCTCTCTCTCTCTCTCTCTCTCTCTCTCTCTCTCTCTCTCTCTCTCTCTCTCTCTCTCTCTCTCTCATCTCTAACCCATCTCCGTCATCATACCGCCTGGTTTCATTTCGTGGACGCCTATGAAATAGAAAGTGGGGTGAAGTCATTCTGACCTGTTATGAATGGGGTTTCAAATTGAAGATTAAACAAGATGGCAAGCCATTCAGATGTATTTCCAGACACTCACATGCATAGCCGATGAAATAACCATGTTCGAAGTGTTGATTTTCTTAGCAGTGTTGTCACTCGGCTTTATCCTAAAGAAAAAAGAAAATCAGATCCGCCTTGACCTTTGAGAACGTACACGTACGAATGATCCATCATGCTTAGCAGTACTAAAGGGATGCACAAAGCAAAAACGACGAATTTCCGTTCAGTTATTCTTGAGATAAAATCAAAGTGAGTTTTGAACAAAACAAGTGAAATTCGTATCCACGAACCCACCCGACTGCAGACCGAATGTCCGACAGCCTGACTGCTACCGAAGGATGGCCTGTGTTTGAAGCACCCCTATCCCAAAACTCCACGAAGTCCCTTTAGGTAATGTTCCTATGAAGTTTCGTCAAAATCCGTTCAGTGGTTTTTGAGCTATGGCGTCCTACGGACAGACAGAAGGACCAACCGCCAGAGACCGACATTTGGCTTGCTCTGTTCCCCGACTGTTTCAATGTATTTCCGGATAAGTCTGGAAATTTTAAAACTTGACCTCATTTGTTACGAAACAAGCCTTTTGCATTACATCTGGTTGCGTTCATGTTCTCATTGTAAAATGTAAATAAAGGCTCAGCTGTTTCAGAATGCATTTGCCATGCTTAAGACAGAAGCTGGCGTTGACAGATTTCTCCAAATTTCATCTCACGGATGTAGCTCAGTGCCCTCCACAAGTCAGATGCAAAATGGAAAACAACATGTCAAGCTATTCAAATGTATTTTCTAGACACGCATACAGAAAGCTGAAACCTACATGTGGAAAAGCGTTAAAGTTTCGTGGAGCTGTTATGGCTCACCTTTATTCTAAAAAAGCAAAATAAACACATAGTACGATGGGCCACTATTTAAATTATCTGCAAGTTAAAATGTATCAAAACCTGCTCAGTCAATCTTGAGATACAAAGCTATACGTCTGACGTAGAGAATGATGGACTTTGGCGATTTTGATCTTTAAAAAATGGCAAATATGAAGCATATAAAAAGCGGAGTAGTGTTTAAAGTATCTGCGTATTAACCATAAACAAAATCCTTGGAGTCATTTAGAGACAAACTTTGTTTTGAGCAACCGGAGCAAAGTTAAATAACGGCCTGCAGCTCGACCGACTGACCAACCAACGGGCTATTACAGAATGATCTGTTGTGACTAGGAATCAACCATCTCGGTGAGCCGTTTTTGAGATATAGAGCAAAGCGTGTTTAACAAATAATAATTGTTACCATAATATATCTTGATCTTTGATGTAGGTCAAATGCGATGGCGAGAGAAACGGGCCTGATAATGCTCCTATACAGTTTGAACAAAATCCGTCCCGTGGTTCTTGAGATATGGTGTGCAACCAACTGACCAACCAAGAAAGGGTAACTAAGATAAGCAGGCGGACAGACAGGCAGACAGACAGGCAGACGTACAGAAAGACAGACATTCCCCACGTTGGACTCGTTCTGATTCCCGACTATATGAAAGTATTTCCAGATGCATCTGGCAAGCCATTCAAACGTATATAGACTCAGTATACATAACCATGGCTTCCAACGGACCGGCAGACCAAATTTGGCTCGTTAGGATACCCCCCGACTGTTTTAAAGTATTTTCAGATAAGTCGGGAATTACAAGAAGAAGCTTAAGGTTAAGTACATTCGGTGGTGGGAAAACGATGCAGCAAAAATGCCGAATGAACACGTCTAGTATAAAATAAATAAATAAATGTAAATATATATAAAGAGGGTTATTTGGTGTCTCTGCCCTTTTTGGGTGCAAAACAAAACACTGTAGGCAACATGTGCCAGAATGAGAGCAGATCTTATCAGGCCTTGAATAGCTGAACAGCGAGTTTGATTCGTTATCTTGATGATGATGACGATGATGATGATGATGATGATGATGATGATGATGATGATGACGATGATGATGATGATGATGATGATGATGATAATGATGATGATGATGATAAGGAGGAGGCGGAGGACGAGATGGTAATGGCATCGGAGGTGGTAATGGCATCGGAGAAGATGAGGAGGGGATGAGACTGTGTAGACGACCAGGAGAGAGTACGACGATTATGATGTATGATGATGATGACAACGACAACGATCATAACGAAGATGACGATGACGATGACGATGATGATGATGATATTTGACGAAATGACGACATTTCCCGCGCTGATAGTTATTGCAAGTTCGAGACACATAGAGAAAGGAGGTTACAACCTTTCTTTCTTTCTCTCTTTCTCTCGCTCTTTCTCTCTCTCTCTCTCGCTCTTTCTCTCTCTCTCTCTCTCTCTCTCTCTCTCTCTCTCTCTCTCTCTCTCTCTCTCTCTCTTTCTCTCCCTCTCTCTCACTCACCAAGAGCAACAGTCTGTCCTTCTCTCTCCAATTTATTATCTGAATGTGTGTGATTGTGCATGCATTCATCTATGTCTCTGTGTGTCTCAGTGTGTATATGCATGGGTGGGTGAGTCTTCGTGTGTGTATGTGTTTGTGTACCTGCGCGCGCGGGTGTGGTGTATTATTGTGGCTAGGGACAATACTTGCGAATTATGAAAGAAAGGGGTTATCAAGCGAAGAGAAAACACAGGTGAACATTGCAACATGATCATCTCGTCAACAGCAAAGATAGATTGATAGAGACAAAAGGAGGAAAGATTGCTTAGGAACGAGGTACCCAGATGTTAAAGCATCCATTCCTTGCAACATAAACCGACATCAAAGAAAGAATGTTTTTACCTGGTACACAGGGGTCGAATGTCCCACTCTTCAAATATGAAACAGACGTATGGTGATGATGAATGATGATGAATTGTTCATATATTAACACATTTTTCAGCCCAGCAATCTGCACAATGTGGCAGCGTGCGGCTTGATGCGCATAGTCGGACACCCCCGAAAACTGAGCTATATCTAGGACCGCCGAGGGGAATAGTGCTGGCTCATGTTTTTATGTATCTGGCACTAGGAAATGAGCGTCAGGATCTTTTAAAGCTCGGACGATGGAATGCATGCGTGCACAGACTAGACCTCGGACCGTGTATATACTCTCGTTCGACAGAGTAGGGGCCTCGCGTTGCATGGGACCGGCATACTTGACTGTGATACGAACCCCTTTCTGAGCATTGGCCGCTCTCTCTCTCTCTCTCTCTCTCTCTCTCTCTCTCTCTCTGTCTCTCTCTCTGTCTCTCTCTCTGTCTCTGTCTTTCTCTCTCTCTCTCTCTCTCTCTCTCTCTCTCTCTCTCTCTCTCTCTCTCTCTCTCTCTCTCTCTCTCTCTCTCTCTCTCTCTCTCTCTCTCTCTCTCTCTCTCTCTCTCCCGCTTCGAGTTCCGTCGTTTTTCTCACTCCACCAACTCGGCCTCTATATTTTTCTGATGGCATCAAAAGACTATGCTGTTGGAGCTTGGAACTCAGGTCTTAAAATCGCCTCTTTGTACAAATGAAATTTATTCTTTTTCTTTGGTGGCATTCGCACCGGCGTCGTGGTTGATAAGCTCAGTGATGGTGATGGCATGAGCACTCACTGATGTTAACGTAAAACCAACCAACATCACCCGTGTTGTTTGTTGCATGATGGGTGAGAAAGCATTGTGAGGATGACAGACCTCCTAAGACTGTAAGCCTGTGTAGGATGAATGTGCATTTACAGACGCCTATATCGGAACGTAAACTGACTATACTCATACTAATATTACGTCTAGAGTTCTCTCACATTCCGATACGGGCATCTGTGATTGAATGTAAGGGTGCATAGGGAGAAGAGAAGAGAGAAAGAGGTTTAAACGTTTGATTTAGTTGCGTGGTAGATGAGTAGGAGTGTGATCATACTTTATAATACTGTTGATGGCTACTTTTATGTATGCTGCGTTCTTTTATTTTTTCCCCATTGTTCTTTGTTTGTTAGAGGTTTTTTTGTTTGTTTTTATTTAAAGAAGGAATCTACAAAAAGAGCTAACGGCTTTGAAGCTTGTATGTCATATTCGTGGATTTGTGTGTGTGTGTGTGCATATGGGTGAGTGGGTGTTGATGAAGGGGGTTGGGGGAGCGATTAGCATGAATTCATTGAAGAATGGTAGTGTTGGTGATGGTGGTTCGAACGTTCGGAGGAAAGTACTGGTCCGCGAGAGTGTGGGTTGTCGTGGGTGGGTGGTTGATAAAAGAGAATGTGAGCATGAATTGTATTGATGGTTTTGAAAGTGAAGTCAAAAACGCTAGTGCAGGAAATCGGTGTGGAATGAGAACGTGATGATACCCCTGATGAAGCCCTGTATGAAGAGCGAGAATTTGGAGTGTTAATTAAAACGAATAATAACAACAATTACAAGTGGGAGTAGGAATGTGCAGTGTTTGATTTGTGTACTCTGTGAGTGTGTGCGTGCGTGCGTGTGTGTGTGTGTGTGTGTGTGTGTAAAGTCAATACTGGAAGGAAGGGCATAACAAAGCTTTTTTTAAAAAATGTGATGTGTGTATATATGTTGGTGTGTGTGTGTTTGTGTGTGTGTGTGTAATGTATTTGTGTTGAAGTAGGGAAGCTGACTGAATGATCTCATGGTGGTGATTCTTGTTTGATAAAAAGGGAGGAAAAAAAAGGATTGTGTAATGTAGGGAAGGTTTGATGTATGAAAAAAGCGGATTGTACCGAACTTACCTTTTCACTTTTGTTTAATCTTGCTTGCTTTTGTGTGTGTGGGTTTCAGAGGGAAGTCAGAGAGAACGGAAGCCTAGAAGGAACGGACGCTTTGGGCGGAAGGTGAGGAAGAGAGGGACAAAGAGAGGCAAAGACATTTGAAAGGACTGTCGCGGTGACAGTGTTTATCAGACAGAACGTCACACCAGAGAAGGTAGACAAGAGACACAATACGTCTGCGTGATCTTCTTGCCCAAACAAGCGGGACCTGCGGCAAAATTAAAAAAGTGTATCTGACAGGAAGCTTTGGTTAAACAGTCAAAGCAGAAATACAGTTGAAGGTACACACAAAAAAAGCAAAAGAAAGACGTTTATAATTTGTGTGTCGTAAGAGGTAGTGGAGGAAGCCGTACATGTGAGGAACCGATGCTGATTACGTCTGGGGCATTATTGAGACTGTGATATTAATGAACAATTTATGATAATGAGATATTAATATTGGCGAGAGCTTCAGTGGCGTTACGGAACAGGACAAGAGCGTGGTACAGGTGGGGATATCTTTTTGATCTGCCAGCAGAGCTCCAGTAGTGTGGTGAAAATAATGTGCATGGTCACCTTGATTGCCATACTCCTAGTATAGTGGGTATTTTTTACACCCGCAGGATACCGGCACTGGGACGGTGCTCGCTGCCGCCTGACTTTTTGCGTGCGCCTGGAGCGGGCCGGTGTGATATTGAATACTGAGGGTAAAAAGAGGGGGTACCAGAGGCCAGCCAGCATCGGTGGCGGTACCCGTGCGCCATCAGCGATTTCCCCCTTCTTGCTTTTCTTTCATTACCGCCCTCCTAGCCTACCTGTCTCTCATTCCTCACGCAACACTCGTGGGACGCCTGGAGCCCAACAAACTATGAGAAACTTTGTTGCCTGCTTGACAATGGTGATATCTAGCGCTCGTTCGCTGGAATTATAGTTGGCCAGACAACACCTTGAAAAACTTTTGTTGCCTGTTGGACTATAGTCAGTGCTCGTTTTGAACTCTTTGTTTCAACAGTCGGAGAAAACGGTGGATAAAGTAACTGTGTGTTTAAGTGATATACAATTGTACCGGTGTTACTCTTTACTTTTAAAAGCGTACTAAGAAAATAAAGACAGAAAAAAAAAGAGAAAGAATCTCAGACGCAGTTCCCTCTCACTTATTATGAAGAACGTGCAGTACAATATTTTTGTGTCCTATTTAGTTATATCCCCAGTGATGTTTTGACAGGTATTGCTCACGATTCCAGAATCGTATTCGTACGAAAATCAACTTTCTCTTTCAATTGCGAAATTCGTAAGCGGTGGATGTGACTTTAGATTTGAAAAGCATTTCCCATACGTGTGCGCGCTTTCTTCAAAGTTTTCCCCCTTGGGAAAGAAAAAGTAACTTCCGAAAATATGTTTTCTTCATAAAGAATATATTGTTTTTGACTATTACAATACTCTGTCTTCGTTAGATTAAGGCACAAAATCAAATAGCGCTTTTGTTACTTGTGTGATAAAATAACGGAAAAAATTGTGTTTACTCCCTTTGGACTTCAGCTTCACCTTCGCTGAAAAGAAGAAAAAGAGCTGCGCTGAAGTTCTTGTCAAGAAACGCAAAACGTGCGTACAAATATTCATAAACTTTCTTTGGCTTGTGGTCGTGAGTGATTCAATTATTTGTTACTACCTGCAAAGCTGAGAAATTTGTTTTGTTTTATTTTGTTTTGTGGTTTCTAATAATTTGCTTCCCTCTATCAGAAGTATTGGATATAGTAGGAAGTGTCTTATTTATTTTCAGTACTGATGAACTTCTGCATTCGTGTGATAGAGTACTGTTTAGTTAGTGTATGTCTCCGGTGTAGTTGTTCCGTGAATTAATTGAATATATGTGGTGTGATACGCCATAGAAGTTTATGACTATCCGCTCGAAGTTTTAAACCAAACTGTTTTGATGCAGTAGCGTACATACATTAGAATTACATGTTCATGTTAATTCAGCCTCGTGTTACTTGCTGCAGTTTTCATGTAAAGATTGATTTGTGCGACCTGTAGTGTAGGAATTGTGATTTCAACAGCGGAACGTGTTCGTTGCTCTCTTGCGATGGTGTATTTTGTGGACATTGTACACGAACTTACTGGGATGATGTAGATACGCTTGATGTATTCAAACTCAGACAAAACTGTCACAATTGATGACTGTCGCAACAGATCCCATTTCAATAATTCAAAACACTTCATATTTACATGTGAAAAACGCATTATTATTTCGTGAGGTGTGTGTGATTATATGTGTAGATACGTTTCACTCAGTTATTGTTTGTGTTTGGGTTTTTACATCGATATTCAGATGCTCTTTTAGTGTGTTTCATTGCCTACGTTATCAATTTCAAACGGACCTCGGCTGCCTGTGACCACCAAATATATTGGACACCATAAATCAACTTGAAAACCAACGCCAATTCTCCATAGTACCATTGTAAGTTCTCATGTGGAAAGTAATTTCTTCAAGCTGTTAAAACTTGTTATAATGTAGAATTGTGTTATTAGTTTCTTTGTTCCCATAGTACCTAAGGATCACGTCCTCCTTTGAAAGTAACGATTCGCAGCAAGTTGCTTGACCCACAATAATTTCATTGGCTGATATTTTAAAATTTTTAAAAATGGAATCTCGTGTATAATTATAATGTAGAATTATATGGGTGTTTCTTTAAATTTTATTTTAGTTTCATTTTTTCGTTGATCTAGTAAGGATCACTTCCGTCTGTGAGAGTATTGGTTCACAGCAGGTTGCTTATCAATCAAGTAATTTCATTGGCTGTTATTTCTATAGCATACTAATCTTTTTTTTCTTTTTTTTATCCAACACACACTGTAATACCTCCTGAGTTTCGAAATGAAATTGCGGTTAACTCTATGGCAGATAGCCTATTTGATTTTTGCTGTGCAATCTGTATGGGTGTTCGTTTGTTTTGTTTTTTAATAAATTCTAAATTCTTTATAAACATTACATCAGCAGAAAATTCAAGATGGCATGCAGCGAAGAAATAACATATAAGACAGGAGGAGGGGAAAAAATCTTGATTAAAACGTGAGCTACAGTTTGATATTTTGGAACTATGTAGCTGAAGAAAGTAAATTAACAATAGAACATGATTGTGTTGATATAAAACTATTCCAAACAATCTTGATTTAACACGCTCACACACAAAAGTTTTGTAAGTCAAAAAAGGGTTTTAAGTGGAACTTATTGAATCAAATTGGATAATGTGTTGATATAACTGTTTAAAAGAATGCCGTTTTTGTACTCAGTTTTGTAAGTGGAACTGTGTGTCTGTATAGAATAAATGGAATGGCAGTGAAAAATGTTTTGTAGTTTAGAAAATAAACTTTTTCTCTCACTCTTGTGGCGAGATATGGCTCTATAGTCCAGAGAGTCACGTAGGCAATTTAGTGCGGAGTTGCATGTGTAAAGTCATTGAATCTGAAGCACTGTTTATTTGAACGACTTGATTGAAATTCTGAGTTGTCCACAAAGTTTTCGCTTCATAGGCCTGAACATACACAACGCATAAAGAGACGCTAAGTTTTGCTATTGTTGGTGTTCTTGTTTTTGGTGAGGGGAGGGGGGCAAATTAAACTTTGACAAAGTCTGAAGAAACTTACTTGGTATTTAGAAAAAAAAATCACACTGTGACTAGAACGTGATGAAATTGATCGAGAGTGCATAAGTATATTTGAAATATCAGTTCTTAGATATAATAATAATTATAGAAGAAGAAGAAGAAGAAGAAGAAGAAGAAGAAGAAGAAGAAGAAGAAGAAGAAGAAGAAGAAGAACAACAACAACAACAACAACAACAACAACAACAACAACAACAACAACAAGAAATAAATAAAGTAAATAAAGAGGAGAAAGAAAAAGAAGGAACCCATAGAAGAAAGGAAGAAAGAAAAAAGAAGAAATACAATAAGAAGATAATTTAGAAGAAGTGACCCAGAGAATTCTTCTATTTGGGCAAATCCCAAATCGTTTGAACTAAGGGCTTTAGTGGTTGACTTTATATTTGATGGCGTAGGCTACCAACTTGGAATTTATTCTTTATGTTTGCGTAATATTGTATACACCATCTGTTGGGAGTAGCGTGCTGTTTAGTTCACATCTTGGTTTTGATATTTGGATCGCCTGTTTGACGAGCAAACTTATAAAACCTGTTATTGCATCTTTGTGATATGTGTAGTAGACAAGCGGACTGACTGCTGCGAAGTTCGAACTTCAAGCTATAGAGAAGTCTGTTGTTGATCGATACTGGATAACGACGTTATAAATGGAATGAAAATATTAATGCTTTATTTCAGATTTCAGAATACAATATAACCTACTTTATTGTACCCCCATAAGCATTTCAAATAAGATTAGTTTGCAGTGAACGCAGTAAAGCCAGAGTAAAACTACAAATACTGTAATACCCAAACATAGTAACAGTACAGTGGATAAAGTACAAAAACACGATCACTCCTACCATGTAGTCTAAGACAATATATTCATTGTCTTTAAATTAACATTTCCCCATTGCGTTGTATATCGATGGTTTCATGGGTAAATGTCTTTGGTTTCCTTTCCAACATAGTGACCCACACCATCTCTACCAATAGCCAAAACAGCTAGTTTCATACATATAAATGTGGTTCTCCGGCACAGAAGGGATGAACGTGTTTTAGAGAGTTCTCCACCCACAACACCGAAATGTTTGGCATTGCGACGTTATCAATATGGAACGGGACACAGAGTTTGCAGTTTCTTGTTTTAAATAAATTAGGTTTACGGTGGTCTGATGTCGTAGGGGAAAGAACGTGAATATGACTGTGTTCCAGAGGAATTTATCCACCCACCGAAATATTTAAAACAAGAACACAAAAGTGGGTTTTTCTTATTGAACTCTTTTCTTTTGTTCGGGGTATTTCTGTTTAGGAGGTGGGGAAAAGGGGGAATGAGGAGCCCGGGTTGAATTATGAGGTGGACATTTTACGGAAACATGGTCGGTGCCAGGCTGTTTTCACGTCTGACCTGGTCGAACCAAAGACAGAATCAATTGATTTTGACAGCTCTGCGTGAAAAACATCAGCCCTGAATTCTTGTTAGCCTACATAAGCGTAACCCCTACAAGTCTGGGAACCTACCATAGTAATAAGTAAACATGTTCTCAATCTGTCAGGGCAATAAGTAGAAATTGTTTCAATCTGTTGCTTGCTTCCTGGTCCTTTTTCATCAACATTTAACTTCTTTTTTGTTACAAATATACCCAAACCGGAAAATTTGACGAAATTTCTCTGCCAGAGAAAAGGTTGATTAGGATTTGTTTTTCATGTTAGTAATATTGTTCCCGCTATTGCGTCAGCACATAATCTTCTTGAATATACCAAAGCCTTAAAACATGAGATTTTGGAATGGTAATATAGTTGTTCCCGCTATTTCACCAAGCGTGCAACTTTCTGGCGGATATACCAAAGCTTTTTATTAAAACATTTACTTATGGTAATATAGTGTTCCCACTGTTACCCCCCCCCCCCCCCTTTTTTTTTTTTTCGCGGATATACCAAAGCCTTATATCACGAACCTTTCTTGTGACGACCTCATAATGCTCTGTTATTATGTAATACGAATCCAGTTAATATGCCTACGTACATTTTTTTCATATTACCAGTCAAAAGTTGCCCACGCAGAGCGATACGTAACGCTACGTAACTGTTTTTGCGGAAAGTCTTGGCAACTCTGTGCTCGCGGAGAGCGCTAGAGAATGAAGAGCAAAAATAGCAAGGGAATATTTGTGTCAGTTAAAATCTGGTAAGATTTGTGTACTTGTTATTTGACAGAATAATTATGTTATATGCAATCTGTATGAATTAGTATTTATATTTGATAGTATTGTTGTGTCTTCAGTGTGATTGACAGTAACTTTCACTTTTAGCCATTATTACTTTGATTGACTGTTTTGCAGTCAACATGTGAGGCGCCATTTTGAAAACGTTTGCTTGTGGCAAAAGGTTGCACAGAAGCAAAGATAGTTTGTGTGGAGCAATCTAAAACCTTTCGGGGTGATTTTACTCTAGGCAACTCGGGGCAGGCCTCTTTCTAGATGCAAGATGATATATTGTACTCAAGAGAAATCGACTTAAGTACTTTTCCATGCTGTGGGCCAATAGAACACCACATATACCTTTCGTTTAGATCTGCAAGGAACAGTACAAAATTACCTGTCTCCATTGTGTTCTGGCATAATGTTCCTGCTGTTACATCACTGTTCTTCTTCTGGTAGATAGCAACTATGCACATTGTATGCTAACACGGCGTCAGCAATACGACGAACAATACGTCAAAATTTATTTATTTATTTATTTAAACGTTCTTTTTTAACATAAATTTTATTCATCAAACAAACCAGATATCAATACAAGGCAAAACATCAGGGCGCACAAAAGCACAATGCTTAAATAAACGTTCTTGCATGGCGCTTTTGCAATTCAAGCGATTCTCAGGGCGTTGATCGATACAGTATCTAACGAAAGCCGCCCGAGGCGCCTCTGCATCGCTTTGAGGGGCGGATTATGCTCTTCAAGAGGGGTGGGGTAGAGGTGTAATGGGAGGGGATGAGTCCTGAGATTATGTGATACCATTAGACTACTAATAATTGTGTATCACTTCGTATGGCTACAGCCCAGTTCTGTTGTCAACTAGACGGCAAAATAAGACAGCCGTTACTTTTTTCGTTGAAGTTTTAGTTTTTTGTTATTGTTCAGCCGGAGTTTGAAGTCTCAACGAAACCTGATCCTGCTTCTACTGGACTGCCAGAAGACCCTGATAACAAAACAAAACAAAAATTATTAAATACATAAATAAATAAAATAAATTACTGGTAGGCTTACAGATCTGTGCATTGTGAAATCCAAACAACTCCGCAATCTGCTTCTATTGGCTCTTAAAAACTGGACAAACGATTACTAGGTCTACAGTCACTTTTGCATTTTGGTAATTCAAGCCTAAACATTGTCGGTCATTCGTCACCCATCCTGAACGCAAACAGATATAATCTAATAAACTGGTATCGAAAAGGGCATGGAGGGTCATATAAGATTACGTCCTCAGTAAAAGCTCTACGTCAGTCATAGTAAGCCTACCTCACTGGTCAATTCACAACTTTCCGGCACCTCTCATAAAAACTCGTGGGTATCGCCATTATAAATTAAAACGAGGTTACTATGAAACCAAGTTCCGGTTTGGCTTGTTTTGCTTTTATCAAAGCTTGATGCGTGACTTTTAACTATGGCAAATTGCCGAAAACGACGATTGTTAGAGCCAGAAAACGAGTGGGATAAGTATAAAAACGGTGGAGGAAGTACATGCTCAGTGAAAGAATGCAAAAAACAATCGTAGAGGCCTGTATTTGTGGCGACTTCGGAGGTGCGTCGATCATCGACAGAAAGTGAAACAGGACCTGAAGACTCTTGTAGTTTTCCATAGCTTCGCCGTCGCAACCTTCACAAAACACGAAGTAGTTGCATATGTTAGGCGAGCGTTGTGGCCAAGTGGGCTAAGGCGGGACTAACTTGCCTTGTCCACAAGTCAGAAACCAATGGCGCCTGACAGGTGTGGGTTCGAGCCAGCATCTTGGCGTTATGTTTTTTCGAATATTTTTCAAAAATTCACAAATAATGTTAGGTAGGTAGGGTTTAGGCGCGCCACTGGCGATAGAAAGGGATAATAAACTGCAGCAAAAAAAAAAAAAGTGAGGGTACGATACTGGTGGCCAGTGACACATGTTATTATTCTTGAATATTTGGAAATAACTCACTAAAACACGCGGAGAAAGAAACCGGAAGTATGTTTCATAGAGGGGATTCCCGTTGGTGCATAGGATAGCAGAAAAGTGTGAATAGGCTGGATACCAAAAGTACGCGGTTGTATGACGTTATATCGAAAGACCGAAGATCGAACGACGGTTGATCGAAAACATGATCGAAGCGACATGTGATCGGAACGTCTTTAGATCGAACCGACACATGATCAAAACGTCTCACAATCAAATCGTCAATATATCGGACAGTCAAGTGATCAAGGCGTCATTGGCTCCAAAGCGGGACATCGAACGACAGAAGATCAATAAGACACTTGATCGAACGTTACATGATCGAAAAGGCAGTCTACTGATCCCAAGTAGGGATATGATCCTCACCATACTGATCCCAAGTTCATCCCAAGTAAGCTAGAACATATTATGAAAAATAATATCTAATATTTACTAATATCGAAAGGACACAATATTGAGGGGAAAATGGTCTCATAGCGAGAAACAGTGGACGTGAATGCGTTATGTGTACGTGTAAGTATGTGTAATGTACATTCATGCGATAATGAATATATATCAGCCCGTTTAAGTACAGAAGAGGCTTGCCTTTTTTGTGTCCCACCTATTACCATTTCCATCTTGCAATACCATAAATGATCTTCAAGCTAGAGCTATTAGATTTTCTCAAAACCATTAGTAGCCCGTCCCTCAGCCGTAGCTCAAGTGGTAGAGCGTTCGCCTGGCACACCGATGACCCAGGTTCGAATCCCGTGGTGGGCGATATAAAATGTGGCCATTTTCACTGTCCATTTTAGCAGTATGATTGCTCTGGTGGTTCAGTGTTGATTCAGGTCCCTACCCCTCTTTCCTTGGGATGGTTATCCCCGTCTGCCATATTGCCAATGGTGGGTGTAGACGTTAAACCTCAATGTTCATTCATTAGTAGTCCTCATAAGATCAAGGTGAGTGCTAGTTCATCAATAGTTTATCATAGTACCTTGTTTTTCACCCACCTCTTATAACTGGCTCCATTGATTTAAAAAATATATAAAACTATCGAAACAACAAAATATTGAAGACGTTCGATGAAATGACGCTTCGACTTTTTGTCTAATCGATATGTTGTCCGTTCGATATGTGTATCATTTGATGCATTGACACTTTGATTAATTATCGGTTCAATATATTGACGATTCCATTTAAAGACGTTTCGATCAATTGTCGTTTCGATTTTTGGACTTTTCGATCATAAGTCGGTTCGATTTTAAGACGTTTTGATCATATGTCCGTTCGATTTTAAGACGTTTCAATCTTTTGGGTTTCGATATAATGTCGGTTCACCAACTTGACCTACGCTAACTTTTCAAAATCCAAATTACTACAGAATTTATTGAATATGACGTCATTGAACACATACAAATGTGCAAGGGATAGAACCCTAATATCCTGAAGTTTTACCGCAATCTTGTTCAAAACATGAGAACTCCGGCCAATAAAACATTAATAAAAATGGTGTATGATGCCATAATGGCATTGGAGGTTTGGGAGCGGGTGGAGGGGGGCGTAGAGAGGTATGGGGTAGAGAAGGGAATCGAGGGTGTGTGTGGGTGTGTGTGTGTGTGTGTGTTCGTATAAGTGTGTGTTTTTATTTTTTTATTTTTTTTTGGGGGGGAGAGGGGTCCAAGGGGGTTGGGTGGGGTTTTGGCCGTGCTCCCATGGGACCTCCCTATAATTCGTACCTGGTTTTTAACACATGTACCAGAAAGACCGTTACCAACTCTATGCACGATAAATTTCCAACATTGCGTACAGAACGTTCCGAACGCTAAATGCTTTTTTAGCGACCCCACATTGATAAAGATAGACGTATATAGCCTACTGGCAAGGTTTGATCAGAAACGACGGATTTCAGTATGTGCGGAGGAAGAGTGGGTGGGTGGGGGAGGGCGAACGACAATTTATTTAGTATTTTCTGCTAGGCGAGAGTGCATTGTCATTCGTTTGTAGACACCGTTTCGCCGTCGGCTGCGTCGGGCACGTGCTTCCGTCGCTGTTGGGGGACTAGGGAGAGTATTGAGCTTTTGTAAGTGCGCTGTGGATCCTGACTTCTACACTGCAAGATAATAAAGGCCAGAGATTATATATCTTGATTGTTTACAGAATAGCATCAGCTCCCTTTACGTTACTTCTCCATACATCTTTGTCCGAAATTGTATACAGCACAAGACAAAAACAAATAGGGGACCATTTTCCTTCATCTTATAGGACACCACAATAATATCATAACGACAAGTAAATCCTTTTTTTTACAAGATGATGATGATGATGATGATGATCATCATCATCATCATCATCATCATCATCATCATCATCATCATCATCATCATAATAATAATAATAATAATAATAATAATAATAATAATAATAATAATAATAATAATAATAATAATAAACATTTGTAGGGCGCCCTTCTTCACTAAAGCTCAGCGTTTTACAGCAAAGAACAATAAAAGAAACCGAGAGCAAATCATGAAATACCAATTCTGAACAAACACACACACACACACACACACACACACACACACCTACACACACACACACACACACACAAACACACACACACAACGGCTATGACAGTGTTTTAAGTATTCGACCAAGAAAATGTATTTTCAGTAAAGGAAGAAAAGAGGGAGATGATTCGGCAGAGCGCACAGTTAAAGGAAGAGAATTCCAAACTGTAGGGGTTAAAAAGCAGAATGAACGTTCGCTAAAAGTTTGTGTTTTCATACGTGAAATGCGAAGCTGGCGACTTTCAGAGGATTAACGGATAGATCTTGATGGTGTATAGAAGTGGACTAACTTGGAGAGATACAATGGACCAGATAGAGTAACAGGTTTGCAGCAAAGGCTTGCAATTTTATACTGTATTCTGTTCTCCACGGGAAGCCAAAGCAATGATTTCAAATGAGAATTGACGTGGTCTGATTTTGGAACACGTAAAATTAGGTGAGCAGCTTCTGCACCAGACACTGAAGGCAACCATTGAAAAGGGTATTACAATAATCAAGCCTAGACAGGATGAAGGCAGAGACAAGAAGAAAGAGTCTGAGTAGCACTGACAGAAAGGAGATGAGATGACGGATGTGCGACGCAATTCAAAGTTCACAGTGCGAAGGAGGTTGAGAATGTGAGATGCATAGTGAGATGTTTTGGACGAGTCAGAGAAAGTAACAACAGAGTTACCAGCAAGAAATGAATCAGGCAGTTACGTTGCTGTTGACATTCTTATAGGGGAAATGATCGTGGCTACTGTCTTATCTTCATTTAGTTTTAGTTTATTGGAAGTCATCCAAGACTTAACATCGCATATGCACTTTTGCATAGAACTGATAACAGAGTCAACAATGAAATGAAGTTGTTTAAATATTCGAGTTCCACAAGGCCGAATGCGGGTTGGTATGCGTCAGTCTGTGCATGGAAAATTGGGTCATGGTCTCTCACAATCTTTCAGTCTATCTTCGGAGTGATTTAAGACTTTGGATTTCTGACTATGACAGGTGATTCCAGGGATGTCGTTTTCGTCGGCAAATAGGCCATTCACCGATAAAATTCCCAAATGTCGGAAAGAATCATGTTCTGATCGGCCCGCTGTCCTAAGGTTTTATGCCCCCATCGGCCACCCTTTGGCCGTTTTTTGCTTGTCTCATGTCTGTTTCGTCGTTATTGCTTCTGGCCATATTAATTTCCTATAAGATAAATAAAGGTGTTATGAGTTATTGTTGGGACATCGCGTGTCGGAAGCGCCAAGCAAACGACACATACATCAGCAGAGAGAGTTAGAGTAATCCCCTTGTTGCGAACGGCGTGCTTCAGGCAATAAAACTTTTTGTTTTCGAAATGCCGCCGAAAAAGAAACCGAAACTTGTCAGTGGCCTTTTTGGTGTTGGAAAAAAGTCAAAATGATGGCCGAAAGATTTTCAAAATGTCCTAAAGGTTTGTGACTGAATCGGCCAAATTGGCCTATGCTGAAAATTTTTAGTAACATCACAGGTGATTCACGAGAAGTGGCTAATATTCCATATGGCTTTGAGATAATTGAATTACCACGTTTACCTAGAACGATTACGTTTTGACCGTTGAGCCACTCTCTGGAGTAGACCATTTAATCCTTTTTTTAAAAACAACTTTTAAAACATGAGTATTGCTCTGTTAATCAATCAATATTTCATTTATTGCCTATTCACACATTCAGGTGATATTAGACATTAATTAATAACAACAATATAAATCAAATCACAACTAAGAAATCTTATAACAAAATGGAATGAAAGGGGAAGAAGGATTTAACACCAAACTATAAAAGTCTACCAATAGGAGTCATTGCAATAATTTTCACAACTGCTGTTATCGGTGAATGATGTAATACATCATCTATAGAATGTCCATATTCAGTCAAATGATGTCCTTGGTTTTCGTACATTGCATTTAAAACTGGACATTCAAATAAAATATGGTAAACTGATATATTTTTGCCACACATACACTGTATAAATTATCTGGTGAATATTTAGTATTCCATGAGTTCATTCTTACCTTGTATATTAATTTTGACAACTGTCGTGAACAGTTCGGTATAGTAACCTTTTTAATGCTAGTATCTTGACATACTTCTTTTTCTAATAAGGAATACATTTCAGGACAACACATACTCAAATTGTTGACAGAAATGGAATCTAATGATCTTAGTGCTCCCTCTTTGGCTAACGTGTCACACACTTCATTCCAATGAATTCCACGATGTGCTGGAACCCAACAGAAATCAACAAATATACTTCTAGAGAATATACAATGGATCATATGTTTAATTTCATATATAAATTCATTTCTTACTTTGGAATTACCCTGTTTTAAAGCATACAAAACCGCTTTTGAATCGACACAAATCAGTAAACCAAAGAGCTCTAACGGTAAAGTCATAATGTAATTTAGAGCCATTACAATAGCATAAAGCTCACTCGTAAAGATAGAAAACCCCTTTCCTAGATAATATGAGCGTCTTACATTTAATGCAGGAATGATAAAGGCCGATCCACTATCTAAAGAATCTAATACCGAACCATCTGTAAAAATCTTCAAATGGTGTAAATAAGTATTTGCAATATGCTCTTTTACCTCAGTAACTAAGAGATTAGTGTTATCATCTTTTTTAGTTACACTATAATCAATGTTAAAATTTGCATTTCTGTGCTCCCATGGTGGAATATGTGATATTAATGGCATAACAGGAATTGCTGTGATATCAATGTTACACTTTTCAAAAAGATCTTTTGTGTAGTTCTTAATTGGCTGCAAATAATTAATATGTTTAGTTCTTTTGGGATAGTCCTCTGCATCTATAAAAATTTCGTCTTGTACTGAATTAGGGACAGATAAACATCTTAGTACATATTTTGAAGTCGCTAATTGACGTTGTTGGTTTAATGGTAATATGCCAGCTTCTTGATATGTTTTAATTGTAATAGCATGAAGTGGACCACCTACTGCAACTTTAATAGCTCTACTGTCGATGCTTTGTAATTTATTTAATAATGTATTGTTTGTTGAAAAGTACACCTCCTGACCATAAACAAGCTTTGAACGGACTAGTGATATTGCTAAATGTTAGAGGGATTTGGTATCCTGACCCCAATTTTGTACACTAATAATTTTTAATAAATTTAGGGATTTTCTTGCCTTTGTTATTAACTGTTCAATATGTAATTTCTAGTTTAATTTAGAAGTTAGCTGAACACCAAGAAATTTAACATGTTTCTTGTATATAAGAATCTCATCATTTAATTTCAAAACAGTTAAACATTTAGGATTAATACCATTATTAAAAAGCATTAAAAACGTTTTTTCAGATGACAATTCCAGACCATTATTTTTCATAAATAAATTAAGGTTTTTCAGTTCTTCTTCAAACAGTTTCTGTACATGTGTTATTACTCTCTGTTTAGTATGTTTTCGAAGAGATGTATTAATCCACATGGCAATATCGTTGTCACGTGACCCGTGCGATTTACGTGGAAAACATAAACACACCGACCTCAAGCACAACTACTCATAAATTTTACAAGACCACACCGTTTTGCTGAGTTTTTTGTTGATGTTTCACTATTTCTGTTCTTTCATACACATATATACAACATGCACATCAATGAGGTGGAGTGAATGATGTCAAATGGTATAATGCATGCACATATATATATTGATGCTACAAAGTATTACTTATTACTTATTTATCTTAATATGAGTTAGTACTTTATCATTTTTTCCTCGACGATCCATTCAAAACATAATTAGCATTATGAATCTACTCACAGTTTGTCAGCTCCAGCTTCAACACGTAATAATAAAAGAATGAGTATTTTCAGTCAGACAGTCAGGTCTTTGCATTTTCTTTCACTTGTAGAATAGCTCCTTGTCGTAGATCTTCAGTGGATATAACTTCTCCGTATTGTCAATATGCAAACTCCTTTTAGAGCCCAGCCTCCACTCGTTTATAAAAGTTATTATACGTTGAACCTCAAAGTCGTAGATCTTTATAGTTCAATGTTATTCACACGACAGGTTATTTGTTGATATCAATAGTAATAGTCTTTATATAACACTGATGATATCACAGAATCTTCATAAGAATAGTCATGTCACTGTATCACACATGTAGATTCACAAAGTTCAGCATTTGTAATGATGTCTTTGAATGATGTTCATTTCAAATGATCGAGGATCGTAGAATTCATAAAATTGCAAATGTCCATATCGTCCTCGATAAATAGAACTAGATCTTAAACTAAAACTCGAACCCTTATAAAAACTAAAACACCTGGAAAGTAGTAAAAAACAAAAATACTTGGAAAGTAGTAAAAAAACAAAACACCTGAAACATATGATACATACGGAAATGATAGTGAGACGCCGCCATTTTCGCGCGATGACGTCAATCAGTCTCGCCATCACTTCCGCCTACGCAATCCCCTAACCGCTAACGAAAGAATACATTTTTCTCGTTGCTGAAAAACCGAATTAATAAGCATGCAAACATGCACGAAACGATCGGATTTACGAACCGTACAAATCATTCATTCACTCATTCGCAACTGGAAACCAATGCCCCGCTCGCGCGATCATTGCCGACACAAATACCGCCGAAGCCGCATCTCGATCCTTCGTCCTATAGATAATCTATGACTTCACGGACGTTTCCAGCCACGAATTGCACGCAACCGACGATTTACATACCCAAACGGTGTCTGAATAAACTGGCTATGATACTCCTGCTATTACGGCTGCAGTACGCCTTTCACACAAATAATCTGTAGCATTGAATCGTTGCTTACATCGCCAACCATCTTATCACTGCTGACAGAATTTGCCAAAATGGAAGTGTAGCTACCTCAGCATACCAAATCTTCCAATGTTCGTGACTAAATGCTCTTCACAGTAGTCCTATTTGAAACCAACATGTTTCCACATCAACATAGGCTGTGATCCATTTACAACACAACGCTTTTTTAGTGGTAAAAAAGTCGAAAAACCGTTTGTTAGGCCAGCGCCTATTGCACGTGAGTCTTTGCTCTTCCAGAGTTTCCTGCAGACTGATTTTCAACCGTGAAAAATTTGCGTTCCTACGCGACAAGGCTTTTCCCTGGAAATCATTGGTCCTCGAATTGACACAATACAAAATAAAAACAAATGACGAAAGCTCCAAAATGACGCATCTGCTACGTCATTCAATATTTGTGTTTTCGTCTCGGTACTTTACGAAACAGAATAATTATTGAAAACTTTTACCTTCAACAATATCATTTTTAAACAGCGTTATAATATACAGCTTATCAACGTATCCTCAAGGTAGCTTGTATCGCGACATCAAGCCCCCCCTTTTGAAGCTAAAACTCTCAGTTTTAGTTGACCTCATCGTGGTACATGTGACTGAGATAGTCCGCACCCACATTATCATTTCCTTTGATGACTTTCACCACGAAATCATGCTGTTGCAATTGTAGCGCCCACCTCATCAATCGGCCGTTTTCCGTTCTTGACTTCTTGAGGTAATGCAACGGTTGGTGATCAGTTTCGAGAGTGAATTTTCGACCAAACAGATAAGGTTCGAATTTCTTGATTCCCCATACTGCACCAAGGCATTCCCGTTCAATTGTCGAGTAGTTTCCTTCTGCCTGACTCAGTTTTCTGCTTGCATATGCCACCGGTTGAAGTCCTTCACCGTGGTCTTGCATTAATACTGCTCCAACAGCTCTATCTGATGCATCCGTTCTCAACGTGTACGGGAGTGAGTTGTCCGGCAATAACATAACAGGTTTTGCAGTCAGATGTTCCTTCAGCGTGGAAAAGCTATTTTCTGCTTCTTCCGTCCACACTACCTTGTCAGGTTGCTTTGCTTTGGTCATGTCGGTCAGTGGTGTTGCTATCTTAGCAAAGTTTGGTACAAACTTTCTGTAATAGCCAGCCAATCCCAAAAATGCTCTGACTTCTTTTTTTTGTTTTTGGTCTTGTTGCTTGCTGCAATTTCTTGATTTTATCATCCTCCGGTTTGATTTTCCCTTTTCCAATTTGATGTCCTAGATATTCAAGTTCATCAAACCCGATGAAACACTTGGAAGGTTTTGCTGTCAAGTTTACTTCCTCTAATCTCCTCTTTCCAGGTAGTTCAGTGAGTACTGCTGATCTTTTCTTGCATATTTTGTTAACTTGGTCTCTCTGTTTTCCAGTTAGCTTATCGCAGATTTGTACATCTTTCGCAGATTCCTTGGGTTTCAAGGACAATGTTGATAAGCTTGTCAACACTGGGTTGAATTCATCCCCTTGTTCGTCATTGTCTTCTTGAATTACTACTGCCACGCGTACATCATCTGTTTTACGCTCAACATAGGGCATTAGTAGGTTAGCGTGATATACT
The DNA here is from genome assembly GCA_036898135.1 of Oncomelania hupensis. Classification (NCBI taxonomy): domain Eukaryota; kingdom Metazoa; phylum Mollusca; class Gastropoda; order Littorinimorpha; family Pomatiopsidae; genus Oncomelania; species Oncomelania hupensis. Next base: position 81,732,302 of record CM072512.1, on the reverse strand, counting down.
CTCCCTAATGGTATTTTCCTGTTGTTTCCTTTGTTGAATGTTCGCTGGCATGTGTCGCACGAAGCGCAATATCGTCTGATATCTCCGCATACTCCAGGCCAATAAAAATCTGCCCATACTCTCCCTCCGGTTTTTCTTGCGCCTAAGTGTCCGCTCATAGGTGTGTCATGTGCAAGTTTCAATACTTCATCACGGTATTGCTTGGGTACTACAACTTGGCTGAATGTGTTCCCATTTTCTTTAAACTCGCGTCGCAGAATTCCATTTGTCCACAAATAGCGTGCTTTTCTCGCCTGCTTGGATTTTCCATGTCCAACTTCATTCGCTTCTCGACGTACTTTTTCTAAAGTTTCGTCTGTAAGTTGCGCCTTCCTCAAATCGTCTTTTGACACGTTGATGATGTCTGCTTTAGTTGTTTTTAATTCTTTCATTTCCTTAGTCTTCGCTGAAGCCCTTGTTTTCACTTCTGCACATATATCTCTTGTTGGATATACTGAGATGTGCCCCTTGTTTGTTGACGTTATATACCTTTGGTTTCCCACCAGAACTGGTATTACGGGTCTTGGCATCACAATCACGTCGGCTTCACCTTTGAAGAATGGTGTGTCTAGTTCAACTCTAGCCACTGGTACATCTTGAGTATCACTAGATGCAAACTTTACATTTCGTATATCACCTGTGTACTTTTCTTTGGGTACAAGTTTAGTATCCACAACGCTGATTGTTGCTCCTGTGTCGCGCAGTCCTTGTGTTTCGACTCCCTCGACTTTCACTTGGCATAGCGGTTCATAGGTGATCTTGCTACACTCATCGCATAGTGGCTTGTTCACTTCAGCTACGATGGGTTCTTCACTGGTTGGTACACTGACTCGAAGTGCATGGTAATCAATGTGGTCTGAATCATTTTCTTCATCTCCACTGCCGGATTCACTGCTGTTACGCGGTACGTAAACGCAAAACGCTCTGTGTTTCCTTTTCGGACAGTGTGCTATTCTGTGAGGTCCTCCACAATTGAAACATTCTAGTCTAGTGTGCGAAAGCGATCTTTCCGGTTTGTCGGCCGATCTATGCTCCGTTTTTTCAGCATCCACTGACGTAGATGGTTCCTTATGGTTATATTTGTCATCTCTGCGCTGGTGGTGATCTTGATGTCTCGTTCTTAACTTGTCTTGGTGTCGCACTCGGAACTTGTCTTGATGTCTTTCTCCAGCTCTCGCTTGTTCATAAGCTTCCGCTGCGTCAACTGCTGTCTCTGATGTAGTAGGTCTCTTTTCCCTTACGAATCGGGCTTCATCTTGAGGTAGACCATCAAGAAAAAGTTCTGTCACCAATTGGTCAAATAATTCGTCGAATGATTTTCTTCTCCCGGTCAAAGCAAACCATCTTTCCACCCACAATGACAATCTGCCGAACCAATCTTTTGCTGTTTCTTCTGGTTTCTTCTTTGCTGACTTGAATTTACGTCTGTACTCTTCTGACGTAAGTTGGAACTTTTTCATCAGTTCATGCTTTAAATCTTCATAATTCGCTAAATCGATCTGCTTCATTTGTGCCGTGGCTTCTCGAGCTTTGCCCTTCAATAATGAAAGTAGGCGTATGCCCCATTGATCTTCAGAATATCCTTCTGCTGCCATGATCTTCTCAAACTGCCACAGGTATGCTTCTAAATCATCTCCATCTTCGTAGTATGGCAATTTGATTTTTGCTCCTTTATTTCCACCTCCATTCATAGAAGATCGCGATGAAGTAGCTGTCGCATTTTGTTCTATTTGAGCGTATAATTCCAATTCGCGCATCTTCAAAGCTAATTCTGCTTCATCTCTTCGTTGCTCCCTTTCTACTTCTAGTCGTTTGTCTTCTCTTTCTGCTTCTAGTCGTTTGTCTTCTCTTTCTCTTTCTTCCTTCCTCCTCTCTTCCACATAATGTGCCAGGTCTTTCCCTGCGAAACCGAGGAGTTCGCCATCCTCTTTCCATACCTGCATGTTTGATTTGGTTTTCTGAGTTGTATTTTCTACAGCAGAATTATTAGAATCTTGATTTTGCTGAGCGTTACTATTTTTCTTTTTGCTCGGTGGTGCCATCTTATTTTGGAAACGAACTATACGTCACGCTGTAAATTATTTACGCAAAGAAAAAAAATCGACGTCACTACTAGCTGACGTCATACGTTCTGTAAACACCGACACGTGTCTTTATGCCGCACTCAAAACATTAACTTCACTGAAAACCCTACTGATGATAAAACAACCGATCCTTCTTATCACGATTCCCTCTTGTGATACTTTCTGCCTCTACAGAAATCGGAGTTGTCTTATAAACTTTCAGTCAATTCATCATTATGAAGTTAATAGCGCGAATCACTATACTACGTGTCCCCACTCCACGTGTACACGCTAGTGTTCGCAAATCGGCGTTAATAACCGATTTTATTGATCAACATCAATATGATACGCGAATACTAATAATCGCGTTTTGCTATACAACTATAGCTGGAAACGTTCCGGAATTCAAAAGAATTACGGACGACGGTGTCGATCTGAAAACAACAATGGGTTAGATGACTATGATTGGCTAATGTTCGCGCAAAGCGTAGCGAGGTTATTATTCCGCCCAGATCGTATAAGCGCCCGCCAACCGCCCACAATATCAGCAAAACGATGGTCAAGTAAAATTACGCGACCTTGATAGTACACAACTAGTTGGAAAGAATTGGACTACTCCAAGTTCGAATCCCTAGACGTGACTCATGCACTGTCTTTAGACTAGTTTATGTGTAAGGTAAGTACTGCTACTTAACATAGAATTACGTAAATTTTTACGTGTTCTTATCCCGGCTTGGCCCCCAAATTATGTCACGTGACCCGTGCGATTTACGTGGAAAACATAAACACACCGACCTCAAGTACAACTACTCATAAATTTTACAAGACCACACCGTTTTGCTGAGTTTTTTGTTGATGTTTCACTATTTCTGTTCTTTCATACACATATATACAACATGCACATCAATGAGGTGGAGTGAATGATGTCAAATGGTATAATGCATGCACATATATATATATTGATGCTACAAAGTATTACTTATTACTTATTTATCTTAATATGAGTTAGTACTTTATCATTTTTTCCGCGACGATCCATTCAAAACATAATTAGCATTATGAATCTCCTCACAGTTTGTCAGCTCCAGCTTCAACACGTAATAATAAAAGAATGAGTATTTTCAGTCAGACAGTCAGGTCTTTGCATTTTCTTTCACATGTAGAATAGCTCCTTGTCGTAGATCTTCAGTGGATATAACTTCTCCGTATTGTCAATATGCAAACTCCTTTTAGAGCCCAGCCTCCACTCGTTTATAAAAGTTATTATACGTTGAACCTCAAAGTCGTAGGTCTTTATAGTTCAATGTTATTCACACGACAGGTTATTTGTTGATATCAATAGTAATAGTCTTTATATAACACTGATGATATCACAGAATCTTCATAAGAATAGTCATGTCACTGTATCACACATGTAGATTCACAAAGTTCAGCATTTGTAATGATGTCTTTGAATGATGTTCATTTCAAATGATCGAGGATCGTAGAATTCATAAAATTGCAAATGTCCATATCGTCCTCGATAAATAGAACTAGATCTTAAACTAAAACTCGAACCCTTATAAAAACTAAAACACCTGGAAAGTAGTAAAAAACAAAAATACTTGGAAAGTAGTAAAAAAACAAAACACCTGAAACATATGATACATACGGAAATGATAGTGAGACGCCGCCATTTTCGCGCGATGACGTCAATCAGTCTCGCCATCACTTCCGCCTACGCAATCCCCTAACCGCTAACGAAAGAATACATTTTTCTCGTTGCTGAAAACCCGAATTAATAAGCATGCAAACATGCACGAAACGATCGGATTTACGAACCGTACAAATCATTCATTCACTCATTCGCAACTGGAAACCAATGCCCCGCTCGCGCGATCATTGCCGACACAAATACCGCCGAAGCCGCATCTCGATCCTTCGTCCTATAGATAATCTATGACTTCACGGACGTTTCCAGCCACGAATTGCACGCAACCGACGATTTACATACCCAAACGGTGTCTGAATAAACTGGCTATGATACTCCTGCTATTACGGCTGCAGTACGCCTTTCACACAAATAATCTGTAGCATTGAATCGTTGCTTACATCGCCAACCATCTTATCACTGCTGACAGAATTTGCCAAAATGGAAGTGTAGCTACCTCAGCATACCAAATCTTCCAATGTTCGTGACTAAATGCGCTTCACAGTAGTCCTATTTGAAACCAACATGTTTCCACATCAACATAGGCTGTGATCCATTTACAACACAACGCTTTTTTAGTGGTAAAAAAGTCGAAAAACCGTTTGTTAGGCCAGCGCCTATTGCACGTGAGTCTTTGCTCTTCCAGAGTTTCCTGCAGACTGATTTTCAACCGTGAAAATTTTGCGTTCCTACGCGACAAGGCTTTTCCCTGCAAATCATTGGTCCTCGAATTGACACAATACAAAATAAAAACAAATGACGAAAGCTCCAAAATGACGCATCTGCTACGTCATTCAATATTTGTGTTTTCGTCTCGGTACTTTACGAAACAGAATAATTATTGAAAACTTTTACCTTCAACAATATCATTTTTAAACAGCGTTATAATATACAGCTTATCAACGTATCTCAAGGTAGCTTGTATCGCGACAATCGTCAGCGTACTGAACAACATTTAATGGATTAGAAATAACAGTGGGAAGATCGTGAATAAGTATTGAAAACAATAATGGGGCAAATATAGAGCCCCGAGGAATTCATTGCATTGTATTGAATTGTATTGCTCTGTGTGCGTGCGTGTTTGTGTGTGTGGTTTGTGTGGGTGTGGGTGTGTGTGTGTGTGTGTTAAAGTTATTTTAAAACAGATTTTCTCTTATAAAAAGAGTTATTACACAAATTTAAGTAATCATTACATGTTTTACTATTGTTGCAGATATTTAAAGAGGCACAATGACGTCAGCAGACAACCCATTCATCAGCATGGCGAGACAACAGGATACCACAACGTTGTCCATGCTGAGCCGAACCTTGTGGAACACCACGTCGGGTCTTGTAGAAGCTAATACTACGAACAACATCAGCAACAGCACCATTACGCCCCAGGGAGAAGGTGATGATGGCACCGCTGCCAAGTTTGAATTCGCCGTGAAGATCGTCATTCCTGCCTGCTTCGGCGTGATCTGCTTGTTGGGTTTAATAGGTAACACGCTGGTCATCCTAGTCGTGGCCTTGGACAAGAATATGCGCAACACTACTAACATACTCATCCTCATGCTGGCCGTAGCCGACCTTCTCTTCATCATCTTTTGCGTGCCTTTTACGGCAGCTTCTTATGCCATGCCCATCTGGCCGTTTGGAAATGTGTGGTGTAAGGTCGTACAGTACCTGACCTACGTGTGTGCTTATGCCAGTGTGTACACATTGGTGTTGATGTCCTTGGATCGTTACCTGGCTGTAGTCCACGCCATTCGCTCCATGCGATTCAGGAACGAACGCAACACGTGGATCGCCGTCTCTGTGACGTGGTCCATCATCGCTGTATGCCACATACCGCTGCTTTTGGAATACGATCTTTACAATTATAAGTTCGGCGGGGAAAATCGGTCTATCTGTTACAATAAATTGCATATTTTGCCTGACCAAAAGCATTATGGCCTCATATTTTACTCTTGCTTCCTGAGCTTCGGCTTCGTGCTGCCGCTGGGGGCTGTGTGCCTGATGTACGGGCTGATGCTCAAGCGCCTCCATGGAGCCGCTCCAGGTGGAGCCAGCAAGTCGCAGGAAAGCATGCGCGCCAAACGCCGCGTAACCAAAATGGTGGTCATCATCGTCGCCGTTTTTGCCCTATGCTGGCTGCCTCTGCAGACCTACTTTATGCTGGAGAAGTTAGTCGGTCTTTTTAAGGAACCGACAGTAGCTTCACTAAGTTTCCTGTTCTTCTCCAACTGCCTGGCCTACATGAACTCGTGCGTCAACCCCTTTCTTTACGCCTTCCTCTCAGAGAACTTTCGTCGCAGCTTCAAGAAAATTCTGTTTTGCCAGTCGCCTGTTTCGCGGCGCTCGGAATATGAGCTGGTCAGTGTGAAGCAATCGGAGGGCGTGACCCAGGCCACCGCAACTTAAGCAATAAACGTCGTTCACGGAACTATGATGCCCGAATAAAAGGTGACGGTTCCGATGACAGGAAATTGTGTGTGAGCAGTGAGACAGCTGGCAACTGGAAACTCACAACTGGGATTGAGCTTGAGTAAACTGGACACACCTACGAACTTTCACAGAGGTTTGTTGTTCAGTACGTTTTACCCAGTGCAGCGTATGACCACTGAGAAATGAAAAAGAATGTTTTGCAGATATTGATTTTACCAATGAGCAAGTTCAAGTGTACAATCCTGCAATCTGCAGCAAAATACATATATACATGTTCGTTTGACAATTTCTTACAATGGTATTTAAAAATGATCGAGCAACAAGAATTCCTTTTTGAAATATTTATCTCGCCATAAGAGGTCTTGCGGTATCAACGTTTCACCCTGTGGACTGTCTCATCGGGTGGGTTGTATGGGTGTATCATAAACAGCAGCCGCTTGCTTATGTAGCAGCTGGTAAATTCTCTGCGGTTTATTTAAATGGAACTTGCTTCGACGATGATGATGGGGCTCGAGACGGAACGTTTAAGCGACAGCAATGTTTCTTTTGCACAGTTGACTGTTTACAATACACCTTCCGCTAAGTCTACTGAACTGTATTCACCAATAAACATTCTATACTTTGACCTCGACTTCTTGCTTAAACGACACTAGGAGAGCCAGCGCCTTGAGCAACTCTTGAGATCGGAAGCGCTTGATAAGACCTGTTCATACTTGATGAGAACCTTACAAATTATAACGAGCAAGTTCTGACTGTAGTACAAATTTTCTAAGGGAACTGAGGAATTCCCATTAGGCTTACAACTGTGTGTTTGCAAACTTCAGCGGATTCTGGGGACGGATTCCACAGCCTGACATGTTGAATTTGATCACAATGGCTGAAGTTTCTCGGTATGTTGCTCTCTGTGGGCTTAAGATGTAAAGCAAGATTGCACAGGCAGCAGACCTTCTGGAATTCGTGGTCTGGCAGTGGTCTCCTCCTTTTCCCCATCAAGAAGAAAAGGTCAGTTGTGTTTCTAAGCAAACCTCGCTACTTGTAGCTTGAGCAAATACAATCATCGTGTAGGAGCAGCTGCAAATGGAAAATCTAATTCTTCTAATAATGGCACAGGTTACGCTGTTGAGTTTTCATCAGAAACACGTGCGCAGTGGCGAATGGTATGCATGTGCTGCTCAGCCTTTAGAATTTAAACAAGGCTGTGCAAGTTTTGCAAATCTAACGTTAAATTTAGACCTAGCAAATGCTTCAAGTATATTTTTAGTTTAATGGCGATCAACGTTAAATGAAATATAATTATGTTACACTTATTCATCTGTTTAAATTTAAGGTGTAATCCTTTTCCTGGAATATTCTCTGCATATATAACCCAAAGGATGTAATATTAATGTGTGATTACATGTCAACTATAGATTTACGTATTTGGTTCGATTTATGTAGACCAGTTTTACATTAAAGGGCGAACCAAACAGTTTAAATAATAATCATCTGTTCCTGGAATTGAGTTTGCAGGAAAATCATTCCATATGGAAGTTTTCAGAATGTAGGTCAGCATCATGTATTCAAATGTGTATACATTATGATGTCTGCACATAGTTGCATATAAATTGTAATGACTTTTGATGATCATATGAAGTATTTCAAAACTGAACTAATGAAGTACACGTGCAGTGGGGCCCTTTCCTGGCAATGACACGTAAGGGAGCTACACATTTCCCAACGAACTGCAGCAAGCGTGGTCCTTTAGCCCTTTGGAACCTCCATTTCCAGATGCGGATGCTCTGTTAACATCATAACAAAAAGTTTGCACGGATTTTGATGCAGAAGGAACATCATTATTCGCAGACGCGTTGAAGTGATTATTATGTCGGAATCCCTTTTCTTTTTTTACTTCTCTCCCTTCATCTCGCTTTCTCTCTGTCTCTCTCTGTCTCTCTCTCTCTCTCAATCTCTCGTGATTGTATTTTTGTGGCACTATTTTTCTGTGTACTTATGAACAAGGGCACCCTTATAGACTGTTATTAAACTACAGACTACTGCACAGAAACATAGCACTGGAAACGATCTTTGAGAAATACAAATACTACGAGTACAGTTAAACCAGAACTCTCTCTTTGAAAGACAAATTAATGTTTAACGGGAAATAGACTAGCTTCCAGGAGCACAAGCTCCGTTTGTGAGTAGACAGACTAGTGGACATGCGACAGTTGCAGACTGGAAACTATTTCTTTGAAAAGGAATATTGATGTGATTTATGACAATTACGAACTGGAACATTATGCGTGAGAACACCGGAAAGTGCAGTTATGAAGAATGTAAGCTGGAACATTATTTGTCTGAACACAGAAATGTGTACTTATTTGTGAGAACACAGAAACGTATAGTTGTGAAGAATACGAACTGCATGGAACACTCTTGCGTGTGACTGAAATCGGACACTAGAAATTATAAAAAAAAATCATGTGGACTTTTCATAAATATCCATGGGTGATTATCACCGTAGGTCTCCAGCCCTACGACTCCTGCTTCTCAATATCTAGCGACGTTGATGCGACCCCTCAGAACGCAGGCACTACGGAGACACAAGATGTTATTTGTAACAAAGTACTTTTTAAAAAATTTCAATTAATTGATTTATATATTTTAGTTTGTTTTGCTATTTAATAATGTATCTGTTTATTTTTCAGTTTGTTTTGTTTATTTGTTTGTTTTGACCTGAGATTATTTGCAACAAAGGTCTGGTGGTTGGAAAGATGCTTATAATAATTGTCAGACAGCCTCCTATCATGAATATGTAAACATGATATTATAAAATAATATAACACTTCAGCCTCGCATATTCGTTGGATTCAGATGTATGTGTTGAATTTTGTAAAGTGTTATATTTTTTATTTATGTTAACGTCAACATAGCTTGGTGTTGTTAACGTCAACATAGCTTGGTGTATTTATGTTAACGTCAACATAGCTTGGTGTATGCCATTTGTCAAGATTATACGAGTTTGTTTAAGGTTGAGAGCTGTCTTGTTTTGTTTTTGTTAAATGCTCCTTTGAACACAATTCCCATGCGAGATCTTGAACTGTTTGATTGGTGCGATATTCGTTATGTTGATATTTCAGAAAAAGTATTTATCATAATGAGAATTATTTGTGACGATCCAGGTATTGTCTTATTTTTTGTTTTATTGTGTGTGTGTATTTTGGTCAGCACCTGAACCATGGGATTTGGGAAGTGTGTTGCTTTTAGGTGCTTAACTTTGGGATTTAGTTAATGCTTATATGTGTATCAAACTGTGGCGATTAGTATTAATTATGCTGAACATGTCTTTTTTGTCTTCGAGAAGTAAAGAAGTTGAACGACAGAAATGTATTCTCACCCAATCAACATCTCTCTCTCTCCCCCCCCTCTCTCTCTCTCTCTCTCTCTCTCTCTCTCCATCCACCCCTATCCCCTTTTTTTTCTTATTTCCCCTCTGCCTAAACCTATTTCATATTCTTTCTCTTTTACCAGCCCCACACCCTCCGGTCTTCAATACCCAAACCTCAACTCCTTCCAGTCCCTCCCCTACACTAATCCCAAGCCTCGATGTCCTGCTTTTAGTAACACACAATAGAGACGTCATTATGTAAGGAACAAAATAAGTACAATGTGTACTCCACCCAATTCCTCCGTTCCTCGCATTGTTCCATTTCGGGGGTTTCAGTATAAATAGTATCCCCACTTTCTGGAAATTTAGTGCTTTAAATTCCCACTGTCGCCGTCTTTCTCATTTGTACTTTCTCATTCCTGCTCTGTTCTATCAATCTGCTATACTATCTTCTTCTTCGTTTGACCAGTCACCTACCTTTTTTCTTGACAACTCTTCCGGGACAAGAATCCTTATTTGTGTATGAGGTCTGTTGGATCAGCTTGGGAATATTGGACGCTTTCTGCCAGGTGGTCACTAGGGCTTCCTATGATGTTATTATTTAGCAATGTAGGCATTTTATATGTTTTGTTGATAATATATAATGATGTTTGTATTCCATTTTGCTTTTGTAAACGGGGGTTCGATAAATTAGAGTACAGCCTCAGCGTCCCCTGCGTGGGATGTCTTTATTGTAAAGTGACTGGCTGGTGGAGAGCTTTCAGTTTTGCCACTAGGGTTGTTTCAGCAGATCTTTTATGCGGATCAGGGGTTGTTCGGTCCTGATTTGGCTCGGAAGAGTCCGCTGGACCTAAAGCAATAATGATGTAATGTAATGTAATTGTTCCAATTCAATTCAATTCAACAAATCTTTATTACCTCTTACAAGGAATTATGACAGGCACTTAATCACTAAAATAAAACAAATAAAAATGAAAATAAAAATAAAAATGCAAGTAAAAAATTAAACATAGTATAAAGTAATATTTGTTTAAAATCTTTACAACATGTAGGATACGATTATATATGGACAAACAAATACACACCCACACTATTAATTTATGTAGTAAATTATGTAATAAAAAATGTAAAACAAATTCTCACAGAAGAGGCTATTCCCTCCAATCACAAATTCACCCAGGGTACAGTTATCACAGAGAGCCATTACAAAAAAAAGGTTTACGTGCAAGATATCACAGTCCCATACAATAATTAATTAAATTAAAGTTAAACCGTACTAACAACCAACACATTTCATATTTATTTTAAAAACGATACATACGTCTATATACACATGTAACCTAATTTAGGGTTCCCACTCTCCCTCCCTCCCTTCCTTCCGCTTCATCAAACCACACATGCACAACCGCACGCACCCTTACACACTGTAGAGCCGATTACAACAAGCAAGAGGAAGAGGAAGGAGCCCCAAGCAGAGCCATCAGCGCATCAGGTTTGAGTTGATCAAGGCCGCGGCAGAGGGGAGAAAACTGGATCGGTAACGTACTGTGCGGGTCTTAAGGCTCCTGAGACGTTTCCCAGAAGGTAGAATTTTAAACCAAGAAGAGAGAGGGTGGGTGGAATCGTCCTCGATGCTGATGGCTTTGCCTAGGGCCCTTCTCTGAAACAATTCACACAGAGGTGTCTGCTTTTTACCAATGATTCTGCTGCAGGTATTGGTAATACGGTTCAAGGAATTCCTACTTTTGACACTGAGAGACTGAAACCAGCAAATGAATGAAAACGTAAGAACTGATTCCACGTAGGCACGATAACAATTTTCAAGTATGCTCTGCGAAACCAGAAGAGATCGGAGTTGATACAACATGTACATACGCTGCCTGCATTTCTTAAATATCATTTCGGCATTAGCTGTGAAAGAAAGCTTGTGGTCAATCATGGTTCTCGTAGTTTTATAGCCACGGCGGGATCCACCTCCACCACCCGCTACATCCTTTGCGACCCTTGCCACTCCCACCACCGCACTCCCACCCTACACACCCCCACGCACTCACCCACCCACCAAGCGTCTAGATACTCCTTTTCAATTATGAGTCTCGAACCATATTGCTTAACGTACTGCGCTACGGTGCTACGCTATGTCGAGTTTTCAACCTGCGTGCCTACACAACTAACAGCCGTGTGGCGCCTTCAGTAAATACTTGGCAGATTGTTTATAATTATTATCCCCGGTTAGGAACACAGTGCCTTGGGCTAGTATGTATAGATCATAAACAAGCTGTGGCGTACCTTTTTTTTCTGACATAATGCCGTGTGAAAACCGAAAACGCTTGAATTCGAGATTCAAAATCCCGTTATTTTCTAAAATCACCAAAAATTAAGGCGTCTTGCTGAAATAACAAAACCGAAGCCACAGTCATGCAGTAAGCAGACTGGAAAACATGCACGATCTCCTTTGTGCATACATTCTAATTTACAATTATTATTAATATGTTTTATAACTTCAAGATTTTGTTTCGATGATAAATTCAAGCCGCTACTCAAGGGTGGACCTAACAAGAGCGATGTAGGCAAGGCGACGGCACTCTTGTGGGCAGTTCCGAAGGTTCCGGCGTAGGAAGCCAAGTGTAGATCCTGCCCTCTTGCATAGGCTGGTGATGTGTGGTCCCCATTTGAGATCTGCTGAGATTTGGATGTTGGAGGATGGTGTCTCCGAGGCTATAGAAGAAGTGAGACTTGGATCTGGTGGAGAGTACGTAGCATTTCTGAGCATTGAATCTCATCCCCCACTGGGCGGCCCACACTTCTAAGCTCTTGAGGTCGACCTGTAGGGCAAGATGGTCTTGGAAGGAGCGGATCTGGCGGTACAGCAGGCAGTCGTCCGCAAACAGTCTGACAGTAGACTTCACGGTGTCCGGCAAGTCGTTGATATGGCATAGGAACAATAACGGCCCGAGCACTGTACCCATGTGGGACGCCGGACTCGACCTCTACCTCTTCAGATGTCTCCCCCTCCAGTACCACCCTCATCTTCCGCTTGGTCAGGAAACTGGTCAGCCAGGTGTGGACAGTGCCCCGCACGCCGTAGTGGGCCAGCTTGTTGTTGGGGGTGGGGAGGGGTTGGGTGGGAGGTCTCGGATAACGTATTGTATTACAACAAAAGTCCTGTGCATCTACGACAGTATGGTATCGCCTACATTCCGACCCAAGTCGGTGCACTGAACGACCTAACATAATCTAAACGCAGGAGGCGAGGACCGTGAAAATTGGGTTATTTAGTTAATCTATTTTACTCCGTTTTATTGACGGGTGTGCAGAGAAAGGTCACAGTGTAGACAGTTCTGCAGGTGTTGGACAATCATTATATTAACTTGTTGACAATCTCTGTCAACGCAGCTAATACGCACGCTTCGAACACGCACGCGCACAATCATTTACGCACGCACACACACGCGCGCACTTTCCCCCTCCCCTCCCCACACACACATACACACACACACAGCTCAACAGTTTACCGAGTTTTAGGCAGTTCCCCCCAAATTAACTTTATTACTTGAGACGGTGAAATTTCGCGCAGCCATTCAGCATGCGCCGATCAGACACTTCCCACAATGTGTCGCGATTTGTAGACTAATGGTCATGATGAAGGCAAGTCACCTCACGGTACGTCAAGCCAAATTCAAAAGTATGTATTGACATTTTAAGTATATATAATTTTTGCATTCATTTTATTATAAAAAAAAAGTTTCGTAGAAGCATTAATTCATTTTGGGATGTAACTATAATTATTGCTGCAACTCTGAAATGAAACTTTCTACTGCGTTTGAGAGAGGGTAAACAACAATACTGCAAAGCAGATGCCTAGATATACAATTATTCTCACGAATGCCGAAAAAAAATGTCTCCCACCGCGTATCGTAGCTATGGCCAATAACCTTTTTTGTCTGGAGATAAGTAGCAGGTAAAATAACAGACCGAGTTCTTAGTCGTCTTTTAAGAGCCAGCCTCCAGAGGGGTGTCTAATAGTGTTAGAATGGGTCTCTGTGGAGGCTGGTGTCGTGACTGACCGTTACGGTATACCGGTACGCCTAAACAGAGGCCTCTCGGGTCTTCAATTTTACACCTTGTACTCTTTCCTCTGACACGTTAAGTCGATGAACAACGGCTGGAAGTCACGTAATGGCCTCGGCCGTTTTACGCCTCGCCAAGAGAAGCTTCAGTAGACCAATGGCAAGTGAAATGTACCAGAAGTGATGGAAATACCAAAAATTACAATCTTGAAATAATTGTTAAAATGATTTTATGTTCATTGTTTTTACTGCTAAAGCTGTGCTATAGACGTATAGCTTTTTAGACAGTGTTCTTTTTTTCTTTCTCAAATGTTATTAAAATAATATGAAATGTACTTTGAAACGTCTGGAAAAGTAGATTCAGTAGAATGTAGCTTAAAACCTTGTCAAATATTTAAGTGAAGTAAATTGTTTCCAGATGCTAATGACGCGATAAAGACAACAAATCGCTGTGACATGTTTGAACAGATAAATGTACAAGGAAAAATTACAGTGTATTCCTGATTTTCAGAAGTGGTCGATCGATTAAAATTTGGCGAAGGTTGTTTTAAAACCAAATGATCGATACCGCTATAGGCTGATTTCGGCAAAACGGCAATGAAAATAAACAGTGTACATTTTAACTCGAAATCATTACATTGGAAATCCTGGGTAGTCCCTTGAACTGAGCAGATTTTTTATGTTTGCTTTCATGGCATCGTCGACGGCAACCGTTTGTAGGTCATAAAGATCAAAACGATCCCAGTCGTTTGCCTGTAACGGAACAGTTGGAGCTGTGGGACGAACAGTGTCGGACGATATAGTAAATGGGTTAACTAGCCCTTTGTTTGGTAGTGTTCCGATTTGGTCCTGTGGTAACGGGAAGTGGCGGTGGCTCCGGTGTTTCCACTTCCTGGGGATGAGATTCCTAATGGTATATGGAAGATTTTGTGCTCATTGTCTCTGTAAATAGTATTCCATCCCCATCCCACCCCCCCCCCACCCACCCACCCCACCCTCTTATCTCTCATATAGTGTTGTCTTCCCACCCTTCTCATCATGGAAAAAATTATAAATATCTTCGCGTGATCATGTTTAATTGTCAGTTTCGGCTTTATCAATCCGTCTGCAATTGCGCCAAAACCGAAAATTGTAAGCCTAATTATCACATAATAATTATAATTTTCACTTGATAATTACAATGTTTACGTGATTATGCTTATTTTTGACTAAGGCGGCTTACTAGCGTCAAAATGTGCATTTACAGGTATTAATAGTAATTAACACATGTTCTGTATAATTCACATTGTCACGGCATACCAGCGTCAAAACCTGATAATTACAAATATCAACGACGTACGTATTTACAACTAACATGTACAAATTGTAATTATCAAGTGAAAATTAAATTTTTTGGTTTGGGCCCATTTCCAGACGGATTGCTAGAGCCAAAACTGAAAATTAAACATCACGCGAAGATAATTATTTGTAATTTGTCAATGATAATTGTAATTATCCCTTGCTATTTGTAATTTTTCTATAATATTTGTAATTATCAGGTTTTAGGGCTAGGAAGGCGTGAAAAATACTAATAATTATTAATTAAACGCTGTGGTTTACTAGTATCTCTGTAAATTACATAGAACGCGTGTTAATTTGAATTATCTCGTGATAATGGTAACACCCGGTTTTGGCGCTAGTAGGCCGTCATAAGAAGGTATCTGAGCAGTTCATTAAAGTTAGCTCGCACGCAGCTCGCAGACAATCCGTCTTGGACGATTTAGGTTCAGTCCCGAGAAAACAAAACTGGGCGTGTTACATTTTTGTGTGTGTTATAGGGATTCCTTATATCAAAGAGATGCAAGGAGATGTCTTGGACAGTCTATGTGGCATGTGCATTTTATGCTAACAAATCGGATGATGAATGTTGACCGAGTATATGACCTCCCACACCCCACTCGCACGCCACCCCTCCGCCTCACACACACATAACTCACACCTCACACCGCCCCCACCCTTGCCTCCAAAACATTTTGTTCTTCTGTAGTACATTATTCCACCCTCTCCTTGCGGAGCATCCCCCTCTCCCCCCACCCCCTGCCCGACCCACCCAATGACTGCTGTGTATGCATCTTCCCTAGAGAATAGTCTCCGCGTTTCCTTCCTATAGACACTCTACCCAGATTTTCGCTGTATTCGTGTAGAAACATCTTGCGCGGCTGTTGTAAGCTTTTGATCGAAAGAGATGACTTCTAGATATAGTACAAATGTGTATGGAACTGCATTCGGAAGCACAGAATCAACATTTTGTTAGTGCGTGTGTGTGTACTCACTAAATAATGTTGTTTACTATGAAGTATTATTTTTCATCCTCCTCCCGTTAAAATGTTTTTTTAATAGCTGTCGGGGTGGGGTGTTCTTTCCTTCACACACCCCCTCCCTCTCCCTCCGTTACGAAGTTGACGACAGTGTTAATATCTGTTGGCTGTTGAATAAAAACATTCGTTTACTGTTGAATATTGTATAAGAGTATTGTTTTACTGTTAGATCTTCTATAGCAATATCGTTTTACCGTTAGGGATTCTATAAATGTATTATTTAGCGTGGATTTACGACAGTGAGGGCTTTCAACGTTATGAGGCAATTGTTCCACAAAGTATACTGGGCTTTATGATCCAACCAGGAAAGGGGAGGCTACCGCCTGCGACGCCCTTTCAGTCAGATGAGGTGGCCATTTCCAATTCTGTTTTATGGGCAGTAAATGCAAAAACGTTAGAGCGTTAAGCACGGCACTCGAGTTGTAAAATGGAATCGATCTGTGAGCCTGAGCGAAGGGGCGTCCCAAATGGCAGGGTGAGGCTCAAATGCTGCTAAGCGTGTGCAAACACCCCATAGGCGCCTAACACACACTCTCACAATAACCGTTCTTACCACAAAACAAGTTATCGCCGTCATGCCCATCGCCGTGATTGCCCGCATAATTACTTCTCTTGATGTCAGACAGTGTAAACGGTTTGTCTCTCTTTTTATTTTGCACCGTTATGCAAGACAGGTTTCATGCAGATAACAGATGAGATAAATAAACAGAACAAATAAAAACCAACACTATTGCATCGAAGTCAAATATATTACCTTTAATATTTTTATTGTTGTTTTCTTTTGTTTACAACTATGCAATGAAATAACCTAGCAACATGTCTCATGCTCAGATTGCATGTACCTCTCAGGAGAAAAAAGAAGAAAGTTGTTTGTTCAGTTTATTATTATTAAAGGCGCTAGACACGAAGTATTTAAATATAAAGAAGCTCAATAACTGCATGGCATTTAGGGAGAAAATATTTGATGACAAAAAACTAAATAAATCGAAGGCACAATCTAATATGGGGACTTGAATCCCCGTTAGATCTCAGAGTGGTAGCAAATAAAGCGGAGTACAAATGTGTACATGCTTCCTATCCTATCCTATCCTATCACTCGAAGGTCGTTGGGGCACCACAGATGATCGTTTAACCAGCGTGTTCCATCTTTCTCTGTCCTCTGCAACCCTTATATATGGCTTCGCTCAGTGTCAAGCCAGTCCATTTTCGAATGTTGTCCTCCCACCTCTTTTTGTGTCTCCCTCTTCTTCTGCCTCCTTGCACCGTGCCTTGCAAAGGCCTGGTGCTCTGGTGACGTGGCCATATCATCGGAGTTTCCGTTTCTTCACCACTGTGAGCATATTATCGTGTTGTTCAATGGTTTCTGTGATGCTTTGTCGGACTTCGTCGTTGGTGATGTGCTGGGTATAGGAAATGCCCAGAAATCTTCTGTAGCACTTCATCTCCGTGCTTTGTATTGTCGTTGTACTTCTGCTGTGAGTGTCCATGTTTCGCAAGCGTATAGGAAGAGGGAGATGACAAGGGAGCGCCGCAGTCTTACCTTGAAGTGTAGACCGATGGTCCTGTCTTTCCAAATTGGCTTCAATCTTGTCAGGGCAGCAGTTGTTTGTGCGATCCTGGAGAGGACTTTCTGTCGGGGCCCATTGTCTGACACAATGGCTCCTGTATATTTAAAGTACGCACTGTGTGGAGGGGACTGGCCTTGGACTTTGATATCCGTGTTGATGCCAGTGGTGTTGTTGGTCATCATTTTGGTCTTCTCTGGATAATTTTACTTCCAAAGGCTCTGGAGGTAATGTCAAGCCTCTGTACCAGCTGTTCAAGTTCTTGTTCCTCTCCAGCCAATCCATCAATGTCATCCACAAAACGGGGGTTGGAGATAGCTCTACCCCCCTTGGCTGGCTGTGCTTCGTGGTCTGCAAGGCCACCTGACATGATACATTCTACGAAGATGTTGAAGAGAGTAGGCTCCTTGGCGCACGTTGATTGTTGTTCTAAACCAGTTCCCGATGGCGCTGTTGTGGAGGTCTGCACTGGTAGCCTTGTTATACAAGCTTTTGATACAAAAATATTACAAACTTTTGTTTCTAAATTTAAGACGGTACTCAAAACATAAATAAATCGCGATCCAGCAAGCATAAAACATTTTGTTGAAGTCTAGGATCAAAACGACGTAGCTGAAGGCGCATACTTGCTACAAACTTCCACACTGTTGAACGTCATGGACCCAGGGAGAAGAATAACCGCAGTTGTATCTGCCCCAGGATTTTGTCAGTTGAAAATAAGTAAATAAATCAATAAATAAAGGGTTCACTTTAAAATATAAACCAACTTTTTCTCATGGTTTTTTTGCAAGCAAACGCCAGAGTTTCACAACAGAATTTGCAAACACTACCATGCAGAGCTAGTGTAACGCTCAGTGTGATCCGCGACTGGTTATCAACGGTCGATTAAGCAGATGACTGTCACTCATTGTTGCCACAACAATCAACTCGAAGTTGTTTATGATGCCATTAATTTCATATTGCTCCTCATCCTGCTGACAGACGTTAGGACAGTTACAAAAAAACCAGCTAGCTAGTGGTATCTAACAAGATGTCAAGCCATTCAAATGTATTTCCAGACACTCACATGCACACACACCCACACAGATAAAATTTACATTTTCAAAAGTGTTAATTTTCGCAAGGCTCTTCTGGTTCGGTTTTATTTATAAAAAAAAAAAAACAAAATAAAAACAAGGAAATACTGGCCACTCTCCAAATAAGATCAGCTGTTTTTGAACTATACAAAAAAAATCGTGTTTAGCAACGAAATTACCCCAGCGTTTTGAACTTTTGAAGCAGAGAGAATAGGATGGCATGGGAGGGCGGCTACTAACCCAGATAATGTTTCTGTATTGTTTACACAAAATCTTTCCGTGGTTCTCAAAATAAGGCGCGCGACGGACCGACTGACGTTATGATTATAGATCATTTCAAAGTATTTCCAGATATAATCTAGAAATATTTAAAAGCACTCCCAGCAAAGATCACATTGAAAGTAAAAAAAGCTGGTACGTTGTTCTGTAATATCTGGTCCCCTGCGATTCATCGCTTCTCCATCAGTTTGCAGAGGTATGGCGTCAATGGCGATGGCGTACAATGTGACAGCCAGTGAATATACACAACTCCGTTTGTGTGTGTGTGTGTGTTCCTGAATGTGAACAAGTTTCCATTACCGATAAATTAGCGCACTTAGATCTTTGGGGAATTCCGTGCAACTCCTATTATTATTTTGCCATCTCTTTTGGTTTAGAATGACTCTGCAATCTTCTTTTCCACTTAATACAATCTCTGTCGTTTTTATGTTTCTGTCTTTATATTTTTTTATGGATTCTTGTTATTCAGGCGGTCTGAAGAGTTTAGAAGCAAAGTGGTGTAAATGTTTGTTTATTTTTATTGTTTTTAGATCACTCTCCTTTAGGGGCTCTTAATGTTGCTTGCTCTGCGCACTGTTCGAAATGCATCAGTTCACAGACTCTTTAAGAACACATTGTCGTGATCTTCCCATTCTAAGGATCTTAACTCTGAGGAGTATGACCCATCCATCCCTCTTTTACCCTGTATCCGGCCCTCTATCTTTCGCTATACCCAACTGCCATACCCTTCTTCTCACCCACCGCCCACCCTCTCCCTCTCTCTTTCGCTGTCTCTGTTCCTCTGTACCTCTCCCCCCTTCCCTCTCTCTTTTCCCCATTCTCTCTCTCTCTCACTCTCGCTCTCTCTTACGCTCTCGCTTTCTCACGCTTTTTGTAAGACGTAAGTTCGAGATCGCACAGATTGCTTTGAATGAAAGACTGCGGTCCTGGTTGTTGTAGATCTAGCAGGTAAAGATATTAAAGTTTGGCACTGTTGTTGGTTGTTTTTAAAAATGTGTAAACAGTGCTTTTGTTTTGCTATGAGGGTCGGGCTGGGGTTTAAAGGGAAGGGCGTACAAAAGTATTCCTGTTGTTTTGTTTTTTTGCACCGTACCGACCAGCTCAATGCTTGACTTAATACCGCGCATTGTTTACGCTCATAAGCGTAATCGATGCGTATTTGCCTTATATTAAGTCATACAGGAATGTAACTCGTTATTAAATTATTGTGGTCAGTTTGTTATATAAGATGTTTGCTGTGATTGCTAAATATTTCCACTGTAGTTCGTGAACCGTCACACCATGATTGCATTGGCGTTGTCTCGTCAGTGCAGTGGAAAGACTACGAGCTACTTCTTGTTGTTATACGATTACTATTATTATGACCACTCTTGGACCGTACTATAATATTGACAGAGATTAATATTCTGTTGTCAGTTCATGAACTATTGAAATTCGTTCGCTTGTCGCATAAATGTCACTATACTTGTTTAATATTAATTATTCGCGTTTAATCCTCTCTGTATTTGATGTTTATCTCGAAAATATTGACTGTTATGTGGTTGCACATTTATGAAATGTTGATTGCACAGTGTAAACATGTACATGTAGCTATAGATTATCGCGAGTTTAATAATCATGCTAGCTTAGTTGTTCATGTACAATCTATGTCTGTTGTTAACTTAAATGGGGAAGCGCTTCATGGTATTTACGCTTGTATATAAAGTAGCTGAGCTTGCATATTTTCTGTGGGGAAATGTATTATGGTAATCATATGTGCTAAGTTGTGTACAGTGTCGTCATGATAATTATGTGTTAGTTATTGTATTACCGATGTGCTTCTTATGATCGTTTTGTTACAGTGTGATTATTGTTTTTTTCAATAACAATG
>CM072512.1:81450174-81711002 GCA_036898135.1 Oncomelania hupensis | reverse complement strand
CTCCAGCTTCAACACGTAATATAAAAGAATGAGTATTTTCAGTCAGACAGTCAGGTCTTTGCATTTTCTTTCACATGTAGAATAGCTCCTTGTCGTAGATCTTCAGTGGATATAAGACTTCTCCGTATTGTCAATATGCAAACTCCTTTTAGAGCCCAGCCTCCACTCGTTTATAAAAGTTATTATACGTTGAACCTCAAAGTCGTAGATCTTTATAGTTCAATGTTATTCACACGACAGGTTATTTGTTGATATCAATAGTAATAGTCTTTATATAACACTGATGATATCACAGAATCTTCATAAGAATAGTCATGTCACTGTATCACACATGTAGATTCACAAAGTTCAGCATTTGTAATGATGTCTTTGAATGATGTTCATTTCAAATGATCGAGGATCGTAGAATTCATAAAATTGCAAATGTCCATATCGTCCTCGATAAATAGAACTAGATCTTAAACTAAAACTCGAACCCTTATAAAAACTAAAACACCTGGAAAGTAGTAAAAAACAAAAATACTTGGAAAGTAGTAAAAAAACAAAACACCTGAAACATATGATACATACGGAAATGATAGTGAGACGCCGCCATTTTCGCGCGATGACGTCAATCAGTCTCGCCATCACTTCCGCCTACGCAATCCCCTAACCGCTAACGAAAGAATACATTTTTCTCGTTGCTGAAAAACCGAATTAATAAGCATGCAAACATGCACGAAACGATCGGATTTACGAACCGTACAAATCATTCATTCACTCATTCGCAACTGGAAACCAATGCCCCGCTCGCGCGATCATTGCCGACACAAATACCGCCGAAGCCGCATCTCGATCCTTCGTCCTATAGATAATCTATGACTTCACGGACGTTTCCAGCCACGAATTGCACGCAACCGACGATTTACATACCCAAACGGTGTCTGAATAAACTGGCTATGATACTCCTGCTATTACGGCTGCAGTACGCCTTTCACACAAATAATCTGTAGCATTGAATCGTTGCTTACATCGCCAACCATCTTATCACTGCTGACAGAATTTGCCAAAATGGAAGTGTAGCTACCTCAGCATACCAAATCTTCCAATGTTCGTGACTAAATGCGCTTCACAGTAGTCCTATTTGAAACCAACATGTTTCCACATCAACATAGGCTGTGATCCATTTACAACACAACGCTTTTTTAGTGGTAAAAAAGTCGAAAAACCGTTTGTTAGGCCAGCGCCTATTGCACGTGAGTCTTTGCTCTTCCAGAGTTTCCTGCAGACTGATTTTCAACCGTGAAAATTTGCGTTCCTACGCGACAAGGCTTTTCCCTGCAAATCATTGGTCCTCGAATTGACACAATACAAAATAAAAACAAATGACGAAAGCTCCAAAATGACGCATCTGCTACGTCATTCAATATTTGTGTTTTCGTCTCGGTACTTTACGAAACAGAATAATTATTGAAAACTTTTACCTTCAACAATATCATTTTTAAACAGCGTTATAATATACAGCTTATCAACGTATCTCAAGGTAGCTTGTATCGCGACAATCGTCAGCGTACTGAACAACATTTAATGGATTAGAAATAACAGTGGGAAGATCGTGAATAAGTATTGAAAACAATAATGGGGCAAATATAGAGCCCCGAGGAATTCATTGCATTGTATTGAATTGTATTGCTCTGTGTGCGTGCGTGTTTGTGTGTGTGGTTTGTGTGGGTGTGGGTGTGTGTGTGTGTGTGTTAAAGTTATTTTAAAACAGATTTTCTCTTATAAAAAGAGTTATTACACAAATTTAAGTAATCATTACATGTTTTACTATTGTTGCAGATATTTAAAGAGGCACAATGACGTCAGCAGACAACCCATTCATCAGCATGGCGAGACAACAGGATACCACAACGTTGTCCATGCTGAGCCGAACCTTGTGGAACACCACGTCGGGTCTTGTAGAAGCTAATACTACGAACAACATCAGCAACAGCACCATTACGCCCCAGGGAGAAGGTGATGATGGCACCGCTGCCAAGTTTGAATTCGCCGTGAAGATCGTCATTCCTGCCTGCTTCGGCGTGATCTGCTTGTTGGGTTTAATAGGTAACACGCTGGTCATCCTAGTCGTGGCCTTGGACAAGAATATGCGCAACACTACTAACATACTCATCCTCATGCTGGCCGTAGCCGACCTTCTCTTCATCATCTTTTGCGTGCCTTTTACGGCAGCTTCTTATGCCATGCCCATCTGGCCGTTTGGAAATGTGTGGTGTAAGGTCGTACAGTACCTGACCTACGTGTGTGCTTATGCCAGTGTGTACACATTGGTGTTGATGTCCTTGGATCGTTACCTGGCTGTAGTCCACGCCATTCGCTCCATGCGATTCAGGAACGAACGCAACACGTGGATCGCCGTCTCTGTGACGTGGTCCATCATCGCTGTATGCCACATACCGCTGCTTTTGGAATACGATCTTTACAATTATAAGTTCGGCGGGGAAAATCGGTCTATCTGTTACAATAAATTGCATATTTTGCCTGACCAAAAGCATTATGGCCTCATATTTTACTCTTGCTTCCTGAGCTTCGGCTTCGTGCTGCCGCTGGGGGCTGTGTGCCTGATGTACGGGCTGATGCTCAAGCGCCTCCATGGAGCCGCTCCAGGTGGAGCCAGCAAGTCGCAGGAAAGCATGCGCGCCAAACGCCGCGTAACCAAAATGGTGGTCATCATCGTCGCCGTTTTTGCCCTATGCTGGCTGCCTCTGCAGACCTACTTTATGCTGGAGAAGTTAGTCGGTCTTTTTAAGGAACCGACAGTAGCTTCACTAAGTTTCCTGTTCTTCTCCAACTGCCTGGCCTACATGAACTCGTGCGTCAACCCCTTTCTTTACGCCTTCCTCTCAGAGAACTTTCGTCGCAGCTTCAAGAAAATTCTGTTTTGCCAGTCGCCTGTTTCGCGGCGCTCGGAATATGAGCTGGTCAGTGTGAAGCAATCGGAGGGCGTGACCCAGGCCACCGCAACTTAAGCAATAAACGTCGTTCACGGAACTATGATGCCCGAATAAAAGGTGACGGTTCCGATGACAGGAAATTGTGTGTGAGCAGTGAGACAGCTGGCAACTGGAAACTCACAACTGGGATTGAGCTTGAGTAAACTGGACACACCTACGAACTTTCACAGAGGTTTGTTGTTCAGTACGTTTTACCCAGTGCAGCGTATGACCACTGAGAAATGAAAAAGAATGTTTTGCAGATATTGATTTTACCAATGAGCAAGTTCAAGTGTACAATCCTGCAATCTGCAGCAAAATACATATATACATGTTCGTTTGACAATTTCTTACAATGGTATTTAAAAATGATCGAGCAACAAGAATTCCTTTTTGAAATATTTATCTCGCCATAAGAGGTCTTGCGGTATCAACGTTTCACCCTGTGGACTGTCTCATCGGGTGGGTTGTATGGGTGTATCATAAACAGCAGCCGCTTGCTTATGTAGCAGCTGGTAAATTCTCTGCGGTTTATTTAAATGGAACTTGCTTCGACGATGATGATGGGGCTCGAGACGGAACGTTTAAGCGACAGCAATGTTTCTTTTGCACAGTTGACTGTTTACAATACACCTTCCGCTAAGTCTACTGAACTGTATTCACCAATAAACATTCTATACTTTGACCTCGACTTCTTGCTTAAACGACACTAGGAGAGCCAGCGCCTTGAGCAACTCTTGAGATCGGAAGCGCTTGATAAGACCTGTTCATACTTGATGAGAACCTTACAAATTATAACGAGCAAGTTCTGACTGTAGTACAAATTTTCTAAGGGAACTGAGGAATTCCCATTAGGCTTACAACTGTGTGTTTGCAAACTTCAGCGGATTCTGGGGACGGATTCCACAGCCTGACATGTTGAATTTGATCACAATGGCTGAAGTTTCTCGGTATGTTGCTCTCTGTGGGCTTAAGATGTAAAGCAAGATTGCACAGGCAGCAGACCTTCTGGAATTCGTGGTCTGGCAGTGGTCTCCTCCTTTTCCCCATCAAGAAGAAAAGGTCAGTTGTGTTTCTAAGCAAACCTCGCTACTTGTAGCTTGAGCAAATACAATCATCGTGTAGGAGCAGCTGCAAATGGAAAATCTAATTCTTCTAATAATGGCACAGGTTACGCTGTTGAGTTTTCATCAGAAACACGTGCGCAGTGGCGAATGGTATGCATGTGCTGCTCAGCCTTTAGAATTTAAACAAGGCTGTGCAAGTTTTGCAAATCTAACGTTAAATTTAGACCTAGCAAATGCTTCAAGTATATTTTTAGTTTAATGGCGATCAACGTTAAATGAAATATAATTATGTTACACTTATTCATCTGTTTAAATTTAAGGTGTAATCCTTTTCCTGGAATATTCTCTGCATATATAACCCAAAGGATGTAATATTAATGTGTTATTACATGTCAACTATAGATTTACGTATTTGGTTCGATTTATGTAGACCAGTTTTACATTAAAGGGCGAACCAAACAGTTTAAATAATAATCATCTGTTCCTGGAATTGAGTTTGCAGGAAAATCATTCCATATGGAAGTTTTCAGAATGTAGGTCAGCATCATGTATTCAAATGTGTATACATTATGATGTCTGCACATAGTTGCATATAAATTGTAATGACTTTTGATGATCATATGAAGTATTTCAAAACTGAACTGATGAAGTACACGTGCAGTGGGGCCCTTTCCTGGCAATGACACGTAAGGGAGCTACACATTTCCCAACGAACTGCAGCAAGCGTGGTCCTTTAGCCCTTTGGAACCTCCATTTCCAGATGCGGATGCTCTGTTAACATCATAACAAAAAGTTTGCACGGATTTTGATGCAGAAGGAACATCATTATTCGCAGACGCGTTGAAGTGATTATTATGTCGGAATCCCTTTTCTTTTTTTTACTTCTCTCCCTTCATCTCGCTTTCTCTCTGTCTCTCTCTGTCTCTCTCTCTCTCTCAATCTCTCGTGATTGTATTTTTGTGGCACTATTTTTCTGTGTACTTATGAACAAGGGCACCCTTATAGACTGTTATTAAACTACAGACTACTGCACAGAAACATAGCACTGGAAACGATCTTTGAGAAATACAAATACTACGAGTACAGTTAAACCAGAACTCTCTCTTTGAAAGACAAATTAATGTTTAACGGGAAATAGACTAGCTTCCAGGAGCACAAGCTCCGTTTGTGAGTAGACAGACTAGTGGACATGCGACAGTTGCAGATTGGAAACTATTTCTTTGAAAAGGAATATTGATGTGATTTATGACAATTACGAACTGGAACATTATGCGTGAGAACACCGGAAAGTGCAGTTATGAAGAATGTAAGCTGGAACATTATTTGTCTGAACACAGAAATGTGTACTTATTTG
Organism: Oncomelania hupensis; assembly: GCA_036898135.1. Taxonomy (NCBI): domain Eukaryota; kingdom Metazoa; phylum Mollusca; class Gastropoda; order Littorinimorpha; family Pomatiopsidae; genus Oncomelania; species Oncomelania hupensis. The sequence continues at coordinate 81,705,606 of CM072512.1, read as the reverse complement.
TGAGAACACAGAAACGTATAGTTGTGAAGAATACGAACTGCATGGAACACTCTTGCGTGTGACTGAAATCGGACACTAGAAATTATAAAAAAAATCATGTGGACTTTTCATAAATATCCATGGGTGATTATCACCGTAGGTCTCCAGCCCTACGACTCCTGCTTCTCAATATCTAGCGACGTTGATGCGACCCCTCAGAACGCAGGCACTACGGAGACACAAGATGTTATTTGTAACAAAGTACTTTTTAAAAAATTTCAATTAATTGATTTATATATTTTAGTTTGTTTTGCTATTTAATAATGTATCTGTTTATTTTTCAGTTTGTTCTGTTTATTTGTTTGTTTTGACCTGAGATTATTTGCAACAAAGGTCTGGTGGTTGGAAAGATGCTTATAATAATTGTCAGACAGCCTCCTATCATGAATATGTAAACATGATATTATAAAATAATATAACACTTCAGCCTCGCATATTCGTTGGATTCAGATGTATGTGTTGAATTTTGTAAAGTGTTATATTTTTTTATTTATGTTAACGTCAACATAGCTTGGTGTATGCCATTTGTCAAGATTATACGAGTTTGTTTAAGGTTGAGAGCTGTCTTGTTTTGTTTTTGTTAAATGCTCCTTTGAACACAATTCCCATGCGAGATCTTGAACTGTTTGATTGGTGCGATATTCGTTATGTTGATATTTCAGAAAAAGTATTTATCATAATGAGAATTATTTGTGACGATCCAGGTATTATCTTATTTTTTTGTTTTATTGTGTGTGTGTATTTTGGTCAGCACCTGAACCATGGGATTTGGGAAGTGTGTTGCTTTTAGGTGCTTAACTTTGGGATTTAGTTAATGCTTATATGTGTATCAAACTGTGGCGATTAGTATTAATTATGCTGAACATGTCTTTTTTGTCTTCGAGAAGTAAAGAAGTTGAACGACAGAAATGTATTCTCACCCAATCAACATCTCTCTCTCTTCCCCCCCCCTCTCTCTCTCTCTCTCTCTCTCTCTCTCTCTCTCCATCCACCCCTATCCCCCTTTTTTTTCTTATTTCCCCTCTGCCTAAACCTATTTCATATTCTTTCTCTTTTACCAGCCCCACACCCTCCGGTCTTCAATACCCAAACCTCAACTCCTTCCAGTCCCTCCCCTACACTAATCCCAAGCCTCGATGTCCTGCTTTTAGTAACACACAATAGAGACGTCATTATGTAAGGAACAAAATAAGTACAATGTGTACTCCACCCAATTCCTCCGTTCCTCGCATTGTTCCATTTCGGGGGTTTCAGTATAAATAGTATCCCCACTTTCTGGAAATTTAGTGCTTTAAATTCCCACTGTCGCCGTCTTTCTCATTTGTACTTTCTCATTCCTGCTCTGTTCTATCAATCTGCTATACTATCTTCTTCTTCGTTTGACCAGTCACCTACCTTTTTTCTTGACAACTCTTCCGGGACAAGAATCCTTATTTGTGTATGAGGTCTGTTGGATCAGCTTGGGAATATTGGACGCTTTCTGCCAGGTGGTCACTAGGGCTTCCTATGATGTTATTATTTAGCAATGTAGGCATTTTATATGTTTTGTTGATAATATATAATGATGTTTGTATTCCATTTTGCTTTTGTAAACGGGGGTTCGATAAATTAGAGTACAGCCTCAGCGTCCCCTGCGTGGGATGTCTTTATTGTAAAGTGACTGGCTGGTGGAGAGCTTTCAGTTTTGCCACTAGGGTTGTTTCAGCAGATCTTTTATGCGGATCAGGGGTTGTTCGGTCCTGATTTGGCTCGGAAGAGTCCGCTGGACCTAAAGCAATAATGATGTAATGTAATGTAATTGTTCCAATTCAATTCAATTCAACAAATCTTTATTACCTCTTACAAGGAATTATGACAGGCACTTAATCACTAAAATAAAACAAATAAAAATGAAAATAAAAATAAAAATGCAAGTAAAAAATTAAACATAGTATAAAGTAATATTTGTTTAAAATCTTTACAACATGTAGGATACGATTATATATGGACAAACAAATACACACCCACACTATTAATTTATGTAGTAAATTATGTAATAAAAAATGTAAAACAAATTCTCACAGAAGAGGCTATTCCCTCCAATCACAAATTCACCCAGGGTACAGTTATCACAGAGAGCCATTACAAAAAAAAGGTTTACGTGCAAGATATCACAGTCCCATACAATAATTAATTAAATTAAAGTTAAACCGTACTAACAACCAACACATTTCATATTTATTTTAAAAACGATACATACGTCTATATACACATGTAACCTAATTTAGGGTTCCCACTCTCCCTCCCTCCCTTCCTTCCGCTTCATCAAACCACACATGCACAACCGCACGCACCCTTACACACTGTAGAGCCGATTACAACAAGCAAGAGGAAGAGGAAGGAGCCCCAAGCAGAGCCATCAGCGCATCAGGTTTGAGTTGATCAAGGCCGCGGCAGAGGGGAGAAAACTGGATCGGTAACGTACTGTGCGGGTCTTAAGGCTCCTGAGACGTTTCCCAGAAGGTAGAATTTTAAACCAAGAAGAGAGAGGGTGGGTGGAATCGTCCTCGATGCTGATGGCTTTGCCTAGGGCCCTTCTCTGAAACAATTCACACAGAGGTGTCTGCTTTTTACCAATGATTCTGCTGCAGGTATTGGTAATACGGTTCAAGGAATTCCTACTTTTGACACTGAGAGACTGAAACCAGCAAATGAATGAAAACGTAAGAACTGATTCCACGTAGGCACGATAACAATTTTCAAGTATGCTCTGCGAAACCAGAAGAGATCGGAGTTGATACAACATGTACATACGCTGCCTGCATTTCTTAAATATCATTTCGGCATTAGCTGTGAAAGAAAGCTTGTGGTCAATCATGGTTCTCGTAGTTTTATAGCCACGGCGGATCCACCTCCACCACCCGCTACATCCTTTGCGACCCTTGCCACTCCCACCACCGCACTCCCACCCTACACACCCCCACGCACTCACCCACCCACCAAGCGTCTAGATACTCCTTTTCAATTATGAGTCTCGAACCATATTGCTTAACGTACTGCGCTACGGTGCTACGCTATGTCGAGTTTTCAACCTGCGTGCCTACACAACTAACAGCCGTGTGGCGCCTTCAGTAAATACTTGGCAGATTGTTTATAATTATTATCCCCGGTTAGGAACACAGTGCCTTGGGCTAGTATGTATAGATCATAAACAAGCTGTGGCGTACCTTTTTTTTCTGACATAATGCCGTGTGAAAACCGAAAACGCTTGAATTCGAGATTCAAAATCCCGTTATTTTCTAAAATCACCAAAAATTAAGGCGTCTTGCTGAAATAACAAAACCGAAGCCACAGTCATGCAGTAAGCAGACTGGAAAACATGCACGATCTCCTTTGTGCATACATTCTAATTTACAATTATTATTAATATGTTTTATAACTTCAAGATTTTGTTTCGATGATAAATTCAAGCCGCTACTCAAGGGTGGACCTAACAAGAGCGATGTAGGCAAGGCGACGGCACTCTTGTGGGCAGTTCCGAAGGTTCCGGCGTAGGAAGCCAAGTGTAGATCCTGCCCTCTTGCATAGGCTGGTGATGTGTGGTCCCCATTTGAGATCTGCTGAGATTTGGATGTTGGAGGATGGTGTCTCCGAGGCTATAGAAGAAGTGAGACTTGGATCTGGTGGAGAGTACGTAGCATTTCTGAGCATTGAATCTCATCCCCCACTGGGCGGCCCACACTTCTAAGCTCTTGAGGTCGACCTGTAGGGCAAGATGGTCTTGGAAGGAGCGGATCTGGCGGTACAGCAGGCAGTCGTCCGCAAACAGTCTGACAGTAGACTTCACGGTGTCCGGCAAGTCGTTGATATGGCATAGGAACAATAACGGCCCGAGCACTGTACCATGTGGGACGCCGGACTCGACCTCTACCTCTTCAGATGTCTCCCCCTCCAGTACCACCCTCATCTTCCGCTTGGTCAGGAAACTGGTCAGCCAGGTGTGGACAGTGCCCCGCACGCCGTAGTGGGCCAGCTTGTTGTTGGGGGTGGGGGGGGGTTGGGTGGGCAGGTCTCGGATAACGTATTGTATTACAACAAAAGTCCTGTGCATCTACGACAGTATGGTATCGCCTACATTCCGACCCAAGTCGGTGCACTGAACGACCTAACATAATCTAAACGCAGGAGGCGAGGACCGTGAAAATTGGGTTATTTAGTTAATCTATTTTACTCCGTTTTATTGACGGGTGTGCAGAGAAAGGTCACAGTGTAGACAGTTCTGCAGGTGTTGGACAATCATTATATTAACTTGTTGACAATCTCTGTCAACGCAGCTAATACGCACGCTTCGAACACGCACGCGCACAATCATTTACGCACGCACACACACGCGCGCACTTTCCCCCTCCCCTCCCCACACACACATACACACACACACAGCTCAACAGTTTACCGAGTTTTAGGCAGTTCCCCCCAAATTAACTTTATTACTTGAGACGGTGAAATTTCGCGCAGCCATTCAGCATGCGCCGATCAGACACTTCCCACAATGTGTCGCGATTTGTAGACTAATGGTCATGATGAAGGCAAGTCACCTCACGGTACGTCAAGCCAAATTCAAAAGTATGTATTGACATTTTAAGTATATATAATTTTTGCATTCATTTTATTATAAAAAAAAAGTTTCGTAGAAGCATTAATTCATTTTGGGATGTAACTATAATTATTGCTGCAACTCTGAAATGAAACTTTCTACTGCGTTTGAGAGAGGGTAAACAACAATACTGCAAAGCAGATGCCTAGATATACAATTATTCTCACGAATGCCGAAAAAATGTCTCCCACCGGGTATCGTAGCTATGGCCAATAACCTTTTTTGTCTGGAGATAAGTAGCAGGTAAAATAACAGACCGAGTTCTTAGTCGTCTTTTAAGAGCCAGCCTCCAGAGGGGTGTCTAATAGTGTTAGAATGGGTCTCTGTGGAGGCTGGTGTCGTGACTGACCGTTACGGTATACCGGTACGCCTAAACAGAGGCCTCTCGGGTCTTCAATTTTACACCTTGTACTCTTTCCTCTGACACGTTAAGTCGATGAACAACGGCTGGAAGTCACGTAATGGCCTCGGCCGTTTTACGCCTCGCCAAGAGAAGCTTCAGTAGACCAATGGCAAGTGAAATGTACCAGAAGTGATGGAAATACCAAAAATTACAATCTTGAAATAATTGTTAAAATGATTTTATGTTCATTGTTTTTACTGCTAAAGCTGTACAATAGACGTATAGCTTTTCAGACAGTGTTCTTTTTTTCTTTCTCAAATGTTATTAAAATAATATGAAATGTACTTTGAAACGTCTGGAAAAGTAGATTCAGTAGAATGTAGCTTAAACCTTGTCAAATATTTAAGTGAAGTAAATTGTTTCCAGATGCTAATGACGCGATAAAGACAACAAATCGCTGTCATGTTTGAACAGATAAATGTACAAGGAAAAATACAGTGTATTCCTGATTGCAGAAGTGGTCGATCGATTAAAATTTGGCGAAGGTTGTTTTAGAACCAAATGATCGATACCGCTATAGGCTGATTTCGGCAAAACGGCAATGAAAATAAACAGTGTACATTTTAACTCGAAATCATTACATTGGAAGTCCTGGGTAGTCCCTTGAACTGAGCAGATTTTTTATGTTTGCTTTCATGGCATCGTCGACGGCAACCGTTTGTAGGTCATAAAGATCAAAACGATCCCAGTCGTTTGCCTGTAACGGAACAGTTGGAGCTGTGGGACGAACAGTGTCGGACGATATAGTAAATGGGTTAACTAGCCCTTTGTTTGGTAGTGTTCCGATTTGGTCCTGTGGTAACGGGAAGTGGCGGTGGCTCCGGTGTTTCCACTTCCTGGGGATGAGATTCCTAATGGTATATGGAAGATTTTGTGCTCACTGTCTCTGTAAATAGTATTCCATCCCCATCCCACCCCCCCCCCACCCACCCACCCCCACCCTCTTATCTCTCATATAGTGTTGTCTTCCCACCCTTCTCATCATGAAAAAATTATAAATATCTTCGCGTGATCATGTTTAATTGTCAGTTTCGGCTTTATCAATCCGTCTGCAATTGCGCCAAAACCGAAAATTGTAAGCCTAATTATCACATAATAATTATAATTTTCACTTGATAATTACAATGTTTACGTGATTATGCTTATTTTTGACTAAGGCGGCTTACTAGCGTCAAAATGTGCATTTACAGGTATTAATAGTAATTAACACATGTTCTGTATAATTCACATTGTCACGGCATACCAGCGTCAAAACCTGATAATTACAAATATCAACGACGTACGTATTTACAACTAACATGTACAAATTGTAATTATCAAGTGAAAATTAAATTTTTTGGTTTGGGCCCAGTTCCAGACGGATTGCTAGAGCCAAAACTGAAAATTAAACATCACGCGAAGATAATTATTTGTAATTTGTCAATGATAATTGTAATTATCCCTTGCTATTTGTAATTTTTCTATAATATTTGTAATTATCAGGTTTTAGGGCTAGGAAGGCGTGAAAAATACTAATAATTATTAATTAACGCTGTGGTTTACTAGTATCTCTGTAAATTACATAGAACGCGTGTTAATTTGAATTATCTCGTGATAATGGTAACACCCGGTTTTGGCGCTAGTAGGCCGTCATAAGAAGGTATCTGAGCAGTTCATTAAAGTTAGCTCGCACGCAGCTCGCAGACAATATCCGTCTTGGACGATTTAGGTTCAGTCCCGAGAAACAAAACTGGGCGTTTACATTTTTGTGTGTTATAGGGATTCCTTATATCAAAGAGATGCAAGGAGATGTCTTGGACAGTCTATGTGGCATGTGCATTTTATGCTAACAAATCGGATGATGAATGTTGACCGAGTATATGACCTCCCACACACCCCACTCGCACGCCACCCCTCCGCCTCACACACACATAACTCACACCTCACACCGCCCCCACCCTTGCCTCCAAAACATTTTGTTCTTCTGTAGTACATTATTCCACCCTCTCCTTGCGGAGCATCCCCCTCTCCCCCCACCCCCCTGCCCGACCCACCCAATGACTGCTGTGTATGCATCTTCCCTAGAGAATAGTCTCCGCGTTTCCTTCCTATAGACACTCTACCCAGATTTTTCGCTGTATTCGTGTAGAAACATCTTGCGCGGCTGTTGTAAGCTTTTGATCGAAAGAGATGACTTCTAGATATAGTACAAATGTGTATGGAACTGCATTCGGAAGCACAGAATCAACATTTTGTTAGTGCGTGTGTGTGTACTCACTAAATAATGTTGTTTACTATGAAGTATTATTTTCATCCTCCTCCCGTTAAAATGTTTTTTTAATAGCTGTCGGGGTGGGGTGTTCTTTCCTTCACACACCCCCTCCCTCTCCCTCCGTTACGAAGTTGGACGACAGTGTTAATATCTGTTGGCTGTTGAATAAAAACATTCGTTTACTGTTGAATATTGTATAAGAGTATTGTTTTACTGTTAGATCTTCTATAGCAATATCGTTTTACCGTTAGGGATTCTATAAATGTATTATTTTAGCGTGGATTTACGACAGTGAGGGCTTTCAACGTTATGAGGCAATTGTTCCACAAAGTATACTGGGCTTTATGATCCAACCAGGAAAGGGGAGGCTACCGCCTGCGACGCCCTTTCAGTCAGATGAGGTGGCCATTTCCAATTCTGTTTTATGGGCAGTAAATGCAAAAACGTTAGAGCGTATAAGCACGGCACTCGAGTTGTAAAATGGAATCGATCTGTGAGCCTGAGCGAAGGGGCGTCCCAAATGGCAGGGTGAGGCTCAAATGCTGCTAAGCGTGTGCAAACACCCCATAGGCGCCTAACACACACTCTCACAATAACCGTTCTTACCACAAAACAAGTTATCGCCGTCATGCCCATCGCCGTGATTGCCCGCATAATTACTTCTCTTGATGTCAGACAGTGTAAACGGTTTGTCTCTCTTTTTATTTTGCACCGTTATGCAAGACAGGTTTCATGCAGATAACAGATGAGATAAATAAACAGAACAAATAAAAACCAACACTATTGCATCGAAGTCAAATATATTACCTTTAATATTTTTATTGTTGTTTTCTTTTGTTTACAACTATGCAATGAAATAACCTAGCAACATGTCTCATGCTCAGATTGCATGTACCTCTCAGGAGAAAAAAGAAGAAAGTTGTTTGTTCAGTTTATTATTATTAAAGGCGCTAGACACGAAGTATTTAAATATAAAGAAGCTCAATAACTGCATGGCATTTAGGGAGAAAATATTTGATGACAAAAAACTAAATAAATCGAAGGCACAATCTAATATGGGGACTTGAATCCCCGTTAGATCTCAGAGTGGTAGCAAATAAAGCGGAGTACAAATGTGTACATGCTTCCTATCCTATCCTATCCTATCACTCGAAGGTCGTTGGGGCACCACAGATGATCGTTTAACCAGCGTGTTCCATCTTTCTCTGTCCTCTGCAACCCTTATATATGGCTTCGCTCAGTGTCAAGCCAGTCCATTTTCGAATGTTGTCCTCCCACCTCTTTTTGTGTCTCCCTCTTCTTCTGCCTCCTTGCACCGTGCCTTGCAAAGCCTGGTGCTCTGGTGACGTGGCCATATCATCGGAGTTTCCGTTTCTTCACCACTGTGAGCATATTATCGTGTTGTTCAATGGTTTCTGTGATGGTTTGTCGGACTTCGTCGTTGGTGATGTGCTGGGTATAGGAAATGCCCAGAGGTCTTCTGTAGCACTTCATCTCCGTGCTTTGTATTGTCGTTGTACTTCTGCTGTGAGTGTCCATGTTTCGCAAGCGTATAGGAAGAGGGAGATGACAAGGGAGCGCCGCAGTCTTACCTTGAAGTGTAGACCGATGGTCCTGTCTTTCCAAATTGGCTTCAATCTTGTCAGGGCAGCAGTTGTTTGTGCGATCCTGGAGAGGACTTTTTGTCGGGGCCCATTGTCTGACACAATGGCTCCTGTATATTTAAAGTACGCACTGTGTGGAGGGGACTGGCCTTGGACTTTGATATCCGTGTTGATGCCAGTGGTGTTGTTGGTCATCATTTTGGTCTTCTCTGGATAATTTTACTTCCAAAGGCTCTGGAGGTAATGTCAAGCCTCTGTACCAGCTGTTCAAGTTCGTGTTCCTCTCCAGCCAATCCATCAATGTCATCCACAAAACGGGGGTTGGAGATAGCTCTACCCCCCTTGGCTGGCTGTGCTTCGTGGTCTGCAAGGCCACCTGACATGATACATTCTACGAAGATGTTGAAGAGAGTAGGCTCCTTGGCGCACGTTGATTGTTGTTCTAAACCAGTTCCCGATGGCGCTGTTGTGGAGGTCTGCACTGGTAGCCTTGTTATACAAGCTTTTGATACAAAAATATTACAAACTTTTGTTTCTAAATTTAAGACGGTACTCAAAACATAAATAAATCGCGATCCAGCAAGCATAAAACATTTTGTTGAAGTCTAGGATCAAAACGACGTAGCTGAAGGCGCATACTTGCTACAAACTTCCACACTGTTGAACGTCATGGACCCAGGGAGAAGAATAACCGCAGTTGTATCTGCCCCAGGATTTTGTCAGTTGAAAATAAGTAAATAAATCAATAAATAAAGGGTTCACTTTAAAATATAAACCAACTTTTTCTCATGGTTTTTTTGCAAGCAAACGCCAGAGTTTCACAACAGAATTTGCAAACACTACCATGCAGAGCTAGTGTAACGCTCAGTGTGATCCGCGACTGGTTATCAACGGTCGATTAAGCAGATGACTGTCACTCATTGTTGCCACAACAATCAACTCGAAGTTGTTTATGATGCCATTAATTTCATATTGCTCCTCATCCTGCTGACAGACGTTAGGACAGTTACAAAAAAACCAGCTAGCTAGTGGTATCTAACAAGATGTCAAGCCATTCAAATGTATTTCCAGACACTCACATGCACACACACCCACACAGATAAAATTTACATTTTCAAAAGTGTTAATTTTCGCAAGGCTCTTCTGGTTCGGTTTTATTTATAAAAAAAAAAAAACAAAATAAAAACAAGGAAATACTGGCCACTCTCCAAATAAGATCAGCTGTTTTTGAACTATACAAAAAAAATCGTGTTTAGCAACGAAATTACCCCAGCGTTTTGAACTTTTGAAGCAGAGAGAATAGGATGGCATGGGAGGGCGGCTACTAACCCAGATAATGTTTCTGTATTGTTTACACAAAATCTTTCCGTGGTTCTCAAAATAAGGCGCGCGACGGACCGACTGACGTTATGATTATAGATCATTTCAAAGTATTTCCAGATATAATCTAGAAATATTTAAAAGCACTCCCAGCAAAGATCACATTGAAAGTAAAAAAAGCTGGTACGTTGTTCTGTAATATCTGGTCCCCTGCGATTCATCGCTTCTCCATCAGTTTGCAGAGGTATGGCGTCAATGGCGATGGCGTACAATGTGACAGCCAGTGAATATACACAACTCCGTTTGTGTGTGTGTGTGTGTGTTCCTGAATGTGAACAAGTTTCCATTACCGATAAATTAGCGCACTTAGATCTTTGGGGAATTCCGTGCAACTCCTATTATTATTTTGCCATCTCTTTTGGTTTAGAATGACTCTGCAATCTTCTTTTCCACTTAATACAATCTCTGTCGTTTTTATGTTTCTGTCTTTATATTTTTTTATGGATTCTTGTTATTCAGGCGGTCTGAAGAGTTTAGAAGCAAAGTGGTGTAAATGTTTGTTTATTTTTATTGTTTTTAGATCACTCTCCTTTAGGGGCTCTTAATGTTGCTTGCTCTGCGCACTGTTCGAAATGCATCAGTTCACAGACTCTTTAAGAACACATTGTCGTGATCTTCCCATTCTAAGGATCTTAACTCTGAGGAGTATGACCCATCCATCCCTCTTTTACCCTGTATCCGGCCCTCTATCTTTCGCTATACCCAACTGCCATACCCTTCTTCTCACCCACCGCCCACCCTCTCCCTCTCTCTTTCGCTGTCTCTGTTCCTCTGTACCTCTCCCCCCTTCCCTCTCTCTTTTCCCCATTCTCTCTCTCTCTCACTCTCGCTCTCTCTTACGCTCTCGCTTTCTCACGCTTTTTGTAAGACGTAAGTTCGAGATCGCACAGATTGCTTTGAATGAAAGACTGCGGTCCTGGTTGTTGTAGATCTAGCAGGTAAAGATATTAAAGTTTGGCACTGTTGTTGGTTGTTTTTAAAAATGTGTAAACAGTGCTTTTGTTTTGCTATGAGGGTCGGGCTGGGGTTTAAAGGGAAGGGCGTACAAAAGTATTCCTTTTTTGTTTTTTTGCACCGTACCGACCAGCTCAATGCTTGACTTAATACCGCGCATTGTTTACGCTCATAAGCGTAATCGATGCGTATTTGCCTTATATTAAGTCATACAGGAATGTAACTCGTTATTAAATTATTGTGGTCAGTTTGTTATATAAGATGTTTGCTGTGATTGCTAAATATTTCCACTGTAGTTCGTGAACCGTCACACCATGATTGCATTGGCGTTGTCTCGTCAGTGCAGTGGAAAGACTACGAGCTACTTCTTGTTGTTATACGATTACTATTATTATGACCACTCTTGGACCGTACTATAATATTGACAGAGATTAATATTCTGTTGTCAGTTCATGAACTATTGAAATTCGTTCGCTTGTCGCATAAATGTCACTATACTTGTTTAATATTAATTATTCGCGTTTAATCCTCTCTGTATTTGATGTTTATCTCGAAAATATTGACTGTTATGTGGTTGCACATTTATGAAATGTTGATTGCACAGTGTAAACATGTACATGTAGCTATAGATTATCGCGAGTTTAATAATCATGCTAGCTTAGTTGTTCATGTACAATCTATGTCTGTTGTTAACTTAAATGGGGAAGCGCTTCATGGTATTTACGCTTGTATATAAAGTAGCTGAGCTTGCATATTTTCTGTGGGGAAATGTATTATGGTAATCATATGTGCTAAGTTGTGTACAGTGTCGTCATGATAATTATGTGTTAGTTATTGTATTACCGATGTGCTTCTTATGATCGTTTTGTTACAGTGTGATTATTGTTTTTTTCAATAACAATGACGAATTGATTTGCGACGGTGTTTTTGTTTCCTTGTGATTAAAAAAAAATCCATCTTGATTCCTTTTCTTTACATAATGACACAGTGTTCATTTACCTAGGAAACATGTTGTATGGTCTTTAATTGTCTACTACAGTTAAAATAACTGTGTAAGTTATGTTAAACTACTACTACTACTACTACTACTACTACTACTACTACTACTACTACTACTACTACTACTACTACTACTACTACTATCTACTACTATCTAAAAAGATCGGTATTACAAAATTCGAAATAGAAATTCAATTTTTATTTTTTGAAATTTTAAATTAGCTGCATGCAACATCATTATTGAGAGGAGGGAGGAAACCGGAGAAACCCCTCGGGTTCTTGAAAAGTGTCATATTTAGGTCACGTAAGATCGTCTCACGCGGGGTTTGAATCCGCAACCTAGCGGCATTGGAAACCAGCTCACTATCCACTGAGCTACAGGACACTCCGAAGAAAGCTTCAAATAGAAATGAATACATCTGTTGTTGATTTTTTAACACTGTTAAAAAACATTATTACTTGTTTACGATTTCTCTGAAAAAAACACCACATTACTTTCTGTGTTGTTTACTGTGCATTAGTGCATCTTTAGTCTGTGGACTAAGCCATATTATTAGAGTCTGTAGAGCTGGGACAGATCAAAATTGTCATATCTTTTTTGAAACAAATGGATTTGGGAGTAACCTTCGTTGTTATTTTTAAAAAAGCATATCGTTATTATTTCTTTTTTCTACAACCTTCAATGTGGTTTATCTGTCTGTCATCTGCTGTGTTTTACACGTTAGCGGGTTCTAGTTGTTACAAATACAAATTTGGGACGTGACATTTTACTAGCAAAATATTTTTTCTAGATTAATTGTTTTATTTTAATTGTAGATACTAAACACGAGTTGGTGTTTTGCTTGTTTGTATTTGTTTATATTTTTTAAATATTTTTGAATTCATATTATTTTCGTCTGTTACTTGTTTATTTCATCATTTTTGTGTTATTTCTTTTTCTCTTTAGTGAAGGTACGTTCTTATCACAAAGTTTTGCAGCAGATGCTTGTTGAGATCCGCTCTTAATACTTCAAAATTCTCCCAAGCTTCCCGAGTGCATTGTCAGCAAATAAAATACCGAAAATGAAGAGAGTAATGATCAAGGTAGCGGTATGAAGTCTGTTTGAAGTCAAATTCTGAAGCTATTGGTGATTTAAATATCTTTTACAGATATCCTAGTTTCGTAGCAGTCGTTTAGTTGCCATTGCCTGAAACGAATATTACCAATCATTTAGACTTCCGTTTAATGTCGTGATTCCTTATGTACAAGATTATATCGTTACTTTCTGAAGTGTCATTACCAGCCATTAGATAGTATTTTAATGCTCTGCCTTTTGCCGATGTAGGCCAAGCTATAACATTCGCTGTTTGGCACTATGTTTAGCTTTTGCTTATATATAAAGTCTTTTATGCCTAGAGTCTGAAGCAAAGCAAAGTCCCCTATATGCATTTGTGTCCGGGGACGGTAATCTATCCACGCACGAGTCTGAAGCAAGCATTACTAATTTAACTAAAATGCAAAACTTCTCCGTTACTTAAGCTAAGATTTTTTTTCTTCTCATCTTTGTGTTGGCTGGGAAGTTGTTTTTTTACCTGTTACATGTATTAATATGTTTTGCTAGTTTTGTCCATTATGGAGTTCAGATCTAGGGCAGTGTCTCGTCATTTCAATTTTTTTAAAACATATATATATATAAGCTTAATCAAGCCTGGGCGTTTGCATGTGACTAAGCTTAAAAAGCTAATTATAACAAAATATGTCAGGCTTTGAGTCTTCTGATAATACCAGCGTGAATGTTTTATTAGCTTTTTCTGGTGTAAAAAAAAGGCCATGGTAAATTATAAAAGCATGCCAGAGAGTTGCGAAATATGCCAATGGCTGTCGAATTAATAGGAAATAAAAAGCACAAGATAAATTAACACAGACTTGAGGAAAACAAATATTTGTAAGCTTCGCAGTCTTGCTTTTTAAGCAGCGAGGTAGCATACAATAAATCGTGTACTATTCATCTCTCTCTCTCTCTCTCTCTCTCTCTCTCTCTCTCTCTCTCTCTCTCTCTCTCTCCCTCTCTCTCTCACTCTCTCTTCTCTCTAACATACAGACGCATTGAAACAAATTATATATTTAAGTTAGGTAAATCATATAATATAACAATATTTCTAACAATCCTCCTTCACACACACGCACACGCATACATTAATTCACACACAGGCACCCGCGCGCGCGTGCTCACACACACACATCCACACACACACACACAAAATTAAAAACCTCAGATGAAAAATAAATACTTGCAAAGACAGACAACTCTTTGATTATCTTCTACTTCAAAATGATGTCCCCTGGTACGGACCGGAAAAGCCTAGAAGTAGCAGACCGACGGGAGTAGAGATAGGTGTGGGTTTGGGGAATGGATGAATGAAAGATTGAAAAGGAAGAGAAGCAGATGAAAAAAATGGGAAGGAGAAAATTGGAGTAGAAGAGAGACGGGAGGACAGGGGTGGATGGGAGTGCAGATTGGGGTGGAGGGGCATGGTAGGCAAGACAACGAAAGGAAGAAAGAAACACTTTGAACCATAACGTTTCATATGGTAATTAAGGAACCCTATAAAGTTGGAATGAAGGCTTGTCCCCTACTTGTAAGTATCCAGCAGGAAGGAAGGAAAGAACAAATACCAAATTGCGCCTTTCAGTGATCAAGGACAGGAAAATCAATAGAATTCCAGGTTGAAACAAAAATAATGACTATCAGAACGTCATCTCGTGTGCGTGCGTGCGTGTGTGTGTGTGTGTTGTGTGTGCACCGTTCCTGTTTGTGCTATGTGATGGAAGAGAGACAGAAGAGAACAGATTGATTGATTGGAGCCAAAGTTGTCATTGCGAAATAATGCTTCTGCGGGACGTCAATGTAAAAAGAAGAACAAGAACAAGAAGATTTATTAGAGGAATATGTAGAAGATGAATAATAAGATGTCGCATCCACTGCCTCAACAGTGCGTACACAAGTGTGTGCTTATCACACGGGAACAACCAAAGCAATCTAATTTAAATACACGTATTGACATTACTAACCCCTTTTGTATACCCACAACCACAGTTTAACTATAATGAAAACAACACTGGTAAACAAGCAATAATAATAAATAATTGAGGTAACAATTTTTTTAAAGTCGTTCTTGCTACAGTCAATACAGGTTCACAGTGGCTGTATCCTATCATATCTTATCCTATCATGTCCTAGCCTATCCTATCGCGTAACTCGAAAGTCGTAGGGGCACCACAGATGATCGTTTAACCAGCGTACTATATCTTTCTCTGTCCTTAGCAACCCTCATGGCTTCGCTCAGACATTTAAAAACTTCGGTTTGTGTTAATAGCAAAATAATATTTGTCAAGCTTCCTATCCTATTCTATCCCGTAACTCGGAGGTCGTAGGGGCACCACATATGATCGTTTAACCAACGTACTCCATCTTTCCTTGTCCTCAGCAACCCTGATGGTTTCGCTCAGTGTCAAGCCAGTCCATTCTCGAATGTTGTCCTCCCACCTCTTTTTCGGTCTCCCTCTTCCTCTACCTCTTTGCACTGTGACTTGCAGGATGGTCTTTGCAAGGCCTGATGATCTGATGACGTGGCCGTACCATCGAAGTTTCCGTTTCTTCACCACTGTTAGCAGGTCATCGTGTTGTGCAATGGTTTGTGTGATTGATTTCGTCTTTGGTGATGTGCTGGGGATAGGAAATGCCCAGAAGTCTTCTGTAGCGTCTTATATCTATGCTTTGTATTCTTCGTTGTAGATCTGCTGTGAGGGTCCATGTTTCACAAGCGTATAAGAAGATGGAGATGACAAGAAAGCGCAGCAGCCGTATCTTGGAATGTAGACTGAGGGTCTTGTCTTTCCAAATGGGCTTCAACCTTGCCAGGGCAGCAGTTGTTTGTACGATCCTGGAGAGGATTTCCTGTCGGGACCCATTGTCTGATACAATAGCTCCTAAATATTTGAAACAATATTTGTAAATATTTGTAAGTGGCTGTAGAATGGTAAATTATTTATCCAATCTGTACAAAATATCAATTATACACAAAGGCTTAATAATATTGTAAACAGTAATAATGAGTATAGCAAAGAAATTGAGAAAAAACAACAACACAATACTGAAGAAGAAAAAGAAGAAGAAATAATAATAATAATAATAATAATAATAATAATAATAATAATAATAATAATAATAATATTATTATTATTATTATTATTATTATTATTATTATTATTATTATTATTATTATTATTATTATTATTATTAATACGTTGGGTGAAATGATCATCTGTAGTGCCCCTACGACCTCCATGTTACGGAATAGGAAAGGATATGAATAGTAATAATAAAAATAATAATTTAACAAAATAAATAATAATAATTAAACAAGAAGAAGAATTAATAATAATAATAATAATAATAATAATTAAACAAGAGGAAGAATTAATAATAATAATAATAATAATAATAATAATAATAATAATAATAATAATAATAATAAAACAAGAGGAAGAATTAATAATAATAATAATAATAATAATAATAATAATAATAAAACAAGAAGAATTAATAATAAAAATAATAATAATAATAATAATAATAATAATAATAATAATCATAATAATAATAATAATAATTATAATAATAATAATAATAATAATAATAATAATAATAATAATAATAATAATAATAATAATAACAGGATGCAATCACGCGCTTTTTCTTCAGTCAAACTCGAAGGGCGGCGATCTAGAGAGATCGGAAGTCGAAATAGAAATCAATTATTTTAAATTTTTTAGATTTACTGCATCCGATACCATTATTGATGGGAGAGAAGAAACCGGAGTACCCGGAGAAAACCGTCGGTGTCCTGAAAAGTCTCGTACCTACATGTAAGTTATTTAAGTTCGTCGCGGGGAATTATGAGGGAAGTAACAAAAGATTTATTTAGTTATTTAATCGTTCTTATATAGCGCTTTTCCAGTTCAAGAGCTGCTCAAGGCGCTGGCCGATACAGGATCTAACTCAAGCCGCCGGAGGCGCCAACTTGCAGCCTTTGGACGCATGGTAATAACGCTCCAGACAATTGAGCACAATCCTGGGCAGCCAGGGATGAGGGAGAAGGACCTACGTGCATGCTGGGTGTGTTGTTGTCACCGGCACTCTTTAAAGTCCGTTATGATGGAATGTATGCAACACATACTAGACCTCGGTTTATACTCTCATCCGAATGAGTAGGAAACGGGAGTAAAGTGTCTTTCCCAAGGACACAACACAATGCCCCGGCCTGGGCTCGAACCCGGGACCTTTAGATCCGCAAGCCAAAGCTCTACCATTAGGCCACCGTGCCTCCCTAAAGATGAAGAAGATGGTTAAAAAAAGAGGTCAACAAAATAAGTTTTTTATTGGTTTATAGAAAGGCTCATAGAACTGGTCGTATTATTTGCTTCGCTAAACTAATACAATCACGTTTTTTTTTGGTAATAAAATAAAATATATAATTATTATTATTTGGTGGGTGTGGGTATCTTTTGTGTACACAATTTCGCGGTCTATGGGACACGAGCTCGTGATTTTTAGGTCTATGAAGTAGATTCGGTCTTTGGTGAACAGATTTAGACTAGCTTCCGCCATTTATGTAAATAGTGAGTTTTTTGTTGTTGTTATTTTCTAGTCAACAGGCCCGTATTTAATACGCATGTAACTGGAAACTGGTATAATTGATATTGGTAATAATTACGCATGGAATAAACTATATTAGAGAAACTTCCTAATGCATTGCATTAACTCTCATTCAAAGTATTGTAGCTAGTTACTCACATTCTGAAGTTTCCCAGTATGCATCCCACTCATTTCCTGTCATTGCATAGCAGTCATTTGTCAGGAGAAATGAGACGATCCTGCTCTCGCATCACCCACAATACATGTTATTTATTTTAAGTGGGTTGTGAACATTAGTTTGTCCGCCTTGTATTTGTTATTCTGCGATCCGCTGTAAAACGATGTCTGCCCATTGATAGCAAAGTAAAGTAAGTCTTCTTTTTTTTCAAAGATGAGAATAAATGTAAACACCCTGATAGGAAAACAGGACGCTACGTATCTTCACTGTGAACTTTCAAAATTATTGCTAGATCCAGAAAACGTGAGTCACGAAAGCACGGGCAAACATTAGGAGACCCAATATTGATATTCTCACAACTAGCGGTCCTGGACAAGCTGCATTTTGTCGTCAGACAATACTGTTACGAAACAGTCACGTGTTCTGCCCACGTTTGGAATCCAATTCTGTTGGTCTCGTTAAGCATTGAAGGAAAAACTAAATATAAATTAATGCTGGTTTATTATCTTTCTGCATTTTCTCCGTATTGGTAGCGACATGACAATAAACAGAACAACAGCAGTTTTGATTACTTTTTCTAAAAAAATTTTAAGTATGCTTGTTTGTCTAAAATCACCATAGTGTCAGTGTGAATAGACGATACATAAAAGGCTGAATTGCATGTTGATGTATTTATGATGATTTATGTCTGTAAATCGTACTGTTCTTATACGTTACATCTTCCAAGATCATGATTCTTTGTATGAAGAAGAAGAAGAAGAAATTAGGGGATGAAGACAACAGCAGTAACAATAATAACAACAAACAGAAGACAAAAGGGTCCATGGCCTGGTGCTAGCCAAAGCATGTGTTATTGAATGCTATCTTCGAACTACCACGCATGCGTAACAAACAGGTTCCAGTTTAGGCGGATCGGGTGGACCGATTTTGCGAGATAAGGGTCACCGTTGAACCTTATTACGTCCATCAACCTGAAGCAGCAGTCAACCGAATAATGCGGCTGTGACCCGGTCGGCTTTTTTTTTTTTTTTTTTTTTTTTAGACATGTAGGCATGGGTCAAAATATGATGACAGCTGGAAATGAAAGAAATTAACGATCGTCTGACTGTACTTCTTTTAAAAAAAAAAAGAAGCATTTTACGTTTTTAAATGCTGTACTATTAATTTATGTATTTCCGGGTATGTTTATTTAATTGTTTTCCTTTGTTATACAGTTTTGTGCATAATTTATTGCCCCTGCCCACCAACAGTAAAAGTAGATAGTTGTACTAATTAGGATACCTCGCACATTTAGCTTTAACTCGATTACTTAATTAAAGCGTCCAAGCCCACAAGCTCCTACGTCGGTGAGCTAGAAGTTGTGTAGTCCCGCAAACTTCCGGTTGGCTCTCAGCTCGGCGAATCGAAATCTGACGCACGCGTTGCATACACGCTAGGTTCACAAGGTATAGTACCCCCGTTGGGGTTCCGGGGTTTTCTGTATAAATAGTATCCCCACTTTGTGGAAATTGTTTGCTTTAAATTACCACTGTTTCTGTCATTCTCATTTGTTCTTTCTCGTTCTTAATCTGTTCTATCAATCTACTATCTTCTTCGCTAGACCAGTCACCTACCTTTTTCTCTTGAAAACTCTCCAAAAGCTCCTCGTGTGTTTGTGGAGTCTGTTGGGTCAGCTTGTGGATATTGTACGCTTTCTTAGGGTTTTTAATGGTATTATTATTTAGCAATGTAGCCATTTTATATGTATATGTTTTGTTTATATTTTATAATGATATTTATTTTCTGTTTTGCTTTTGTGAACGGAGGTTCGATGAATTAGCGTACAGCCTCGGCGTCCCCTGCATGGGATACCTTTATTGTAAAGTGACCAGCTGGTGGAGCGCCTTCAGTGTTACCAATAGGGTTGCTTCAGCAGATTTTTGTATACGGATTGGGGGTGAGTCCTCTTTCAACCAAATTGTGGTCCTGATTCGGATCTTTGCGTTGGACCCTATAAACAATGATTAACTAACTTACTGACAAGGTAGGCCTATAGTCTTCACGAGTTAGCCCTTGTGTGAGTGTTAGCTAACGCTGCCGCTGTATCCATTATGTAGGAGACTCTTATCTTGGAAAAGACGTCTATACAAGCTCGATTTTCATCTTTTTCTAATTGGTTGAGGTGCTTCATTTTCTTTTATTTAGTTATTTCGATCTCTTCCATCTAATAGTTGATTGGGCCATTCTGTAAAATTGGCTTGTCAGATTTGCGGTCTGAATGGTATCTTCGCTAAGCTGAAGAGCTTTGCTTCGAGATTTATCTTGTACAAGGACAAGCTACTTTAGTTGGTTTATACCTATGAACTATGACCTATTAGAAACTAACCCTAATTCGGCTGAACTTTCCGGAAGACTTGCCCAAGGGAGGTAATAGGTTTGTTTAAACCACGCGCCTATGAAATCACCGCTTCTGTTACGTGCAAAGCCATACTCGGTAACTTCATTTTAAAGCCCAGCTTTCTCGCTGCACTCCCGAGAGGACCTGGCTTAGACAATCAACATGATTGTAGCACTAGGCAGTCATATTTTGTTGCTGCAGATAGCAATTTCTCAGCTTACGGCTCTCGGTCGATTGGCGGGGCGTGCGAGTGGAGGATGATAACCGTTCTGCACGCGAGAATCACTTCTTATCCGATAACGGATAAGGAACCCTACACTTCTAATTCGCCGAGCATAGTGTTGACCTGGATATGCTAGCCAGCTCTTGTCTTGACTGTGTGTCACTGGACTTTGTCGTTGGGCATTGACTGTTTATAACAAAACAAACGAACATTTAATATAACATTTAAAAAAAACTCAAAGAAAACAACCATAGCAACAACACCACCAACAACAACAACAGTAGCAATATCAAGAAGAGGACAGGTATCATAGTTTGATTTGTAATTATTTGCCAATAATAACAATAACAACAAAAATAAGTGCAGCTGTAACAAGGCCGGGCACAATTGTTATACTCGTAAATGTATAATTATTTGTCTAATAAAAAGCATGGGCAATATAACAACAACCACACAAAACAATATGAGATAAATACATACATACATACATACATACATACATACATACATATATACATACATACATACATACATACATACATACATAAAGTATACTTTTCATGCCATAGTAGCAAGCGCCGGGTCTGAGAATCCAATACCTGCTAAGACCCACATTTCTGTTATCCAACCATCATAATTCTTACACATCGTATGTTTCCATCATAATCTTCTTACTCCTCATTAGGCTCTGATAATCTGGAATTCTCCATTGTTATATAAAAACAGGAACTTGTAGTTGTAGAAGATTTAGCATTTCCTTGGAACTGGTGTATTTTTTGAAAGTGATAAACTACGAATTTGAACTGATTTAAGGTGACACATTTCACAGGTCTAGCAATAAATTGTAATGTCGATGCCTCATAAAGTGTAATATTAGGCTCACAACACATGCTGCAGCACGGACGCATCTCATTTGCCGCATGTACCTCCTCCATACAGAGTATGGGCGCCCGCCCCCTCTGTGTCATCGTCCCAATGAGATAAATTGGGTGTGCATGCCTCTGTGGACTCAGAGACGCTGTATGGTCTCTCCTTATCCTTTTTGTAAATTTTATTGAAGCTGCATTTTCTTCTTTACGCCGTGCTGGCAAAAAAAAGTTCAAAATTGAAATAAAATAACAGATCTGCAAAGTCACGCGCGCGTGTGTATGTGAGTGTGTTTGTGTGCGTGCGTTATATATATATTTATCCTATTGTTAATAGTAAATGAGTTTTCTCGTTTTGTTTTATAATTACAATTGTTCTGTATTTATTTAAGCGCCTAGAGCTAAGTCTAGATTAGGCGCAGAACTACTACTACTACTACTACTACTACTACTACTACTACTACTACTACTACTACTACTACTACTACTACTACTACTACTACTACTACTACTACTACTACTATTATTATTATTATTATTATTATTATTATTATTATTTAATAATGAAATGAAGGAACAAACTTAGTTTTGGAGTGCAAAATTAGGACCGTTTTTCTTTGAAATAAACGAACGGAAGTTTGAATTAAAACCAATTAGCATTGACCTTCAATCAGAATCCGTGTAACGTTTGACGTACGTCAGGTAAATCCATAAATGTTAACGTTAATGTTAAAAACGTTTAGAACTTCCTTCTTTGTTTTTCACGTACACATATGCTACAAAGTTAGAGACAGCTTGCAGACTAGACTTTAATTTGAGAAGATCTTCGTGTCCGTGAAATGCTTACAGAAAACCAGAAATTAAACTTGCAGATTTAAATTCAAAGATATACATGTGCAGTAATTATACGAATAGCGGAACGAAAATGTACTTGCAAGTCAGGGATGTCGTTTGGGTCGGATCTTCGGCTTTTAGCCGACATTTTTATAAAAAAGCCGATAAATTGTCCGTCATGTCGGCTCGCCGAGCCGAAGTTTTCACGGGTGAATCGGCTCGGGTTTGTCAATTTTTGCGATATTCCTGTGCTGTACGCTTGCAGTTTAGGTGAGGATTCGATAATTACAAAGGTTAAACCCAGAAACTCTGACAATATTGTATTCTGTCAAGGGACAGTCTAAACTTTTTATTGTTTTTGTGTGTGTAACATTTCAGAAAATAAAATTTCTTTTCAATGTTCTTATTCTACTCTTAAAATTATGTTTTATTACAAAGATATGCATCCACAGAACACCTTTAATATATGGAGGTGGAGGGTGCACGTTAACGTAGTGAATCTAGTTTTTAAAAAAACTTGTGAGACTGCTTTGGAAGAGAGAGCCGAAACTTTCTGTAAAAAGCCGAAAGTTTCACAGCTGTTTCGGCCAAATCGCCGAAGAAAAAATTTCCTAGCAACATCCCTGCAAGTTGATGTTTGTTAGCTGCTTTTTCAGATGAAAATTGATGTTTCTTAGATTTGTTGCTGTTTTGTTTTTCTTCTGTGGATTACAAGTGTTCAGCTTCATTAGTAAAAACCGCAATATTGTATTAAGTTCATGTTTGTTAGCCTATTTTGGGCAGTTAAAAATTATTGGCGTTTCTTGGATTTTGTTTTTGGATCATTTACAATTATCTTAGCCCCATTAGCAAAAACAGCAATACTTTATTAATTTAATTTATCAAGAGGTGAAGAATAGTTTGGATCATTTTGTTTTCTGATTGAAAATATTTATGTGTTTGAGTTGTGCCGAAAGGCCGTGTTCGCAGTGATCTATCAGCTTGTCTGATTTAGCTTCGGTTTTTTGGGAGGTCCACTTTGATCACTTCATCTCGCGCTTCAGGGAAGCTTACATTATTTTTTTTTAAATTCTGTCCACATTTTTAAATATTCACCAATCATTTCTACGCCCTGCTTTCATTCAGACTCACGCGCTATGAAAATAGGCGAGCGTTTATTTTTTTATCATTCAGGAGGGATTTCAAGATTTAAATCATCCCTCTCTCCATAGCGACGCCCTAACGGCCTTTATTGCCGCCAAGTGTCGGATAGTGCAGTGGTTGGAGCACTCGCTACTGTGTCGAAAGTGAAGCACCGTCCGGTGCGGTTAGCACTTGGATGGGTGACCGCTAAGGTGTGAAGCGACAAACAACAACGCCCCCAGTTGACTCAACTGTGATTGAGTACCTACTCTCTTGAGGGTGGGGAAGGTAAAGCAGCGAGGGAGAGAGTTGGGCATCACCCTCATTACGCTGGCCCAAGATAAGTGTGATCTCCAACATCACGCTCCCCTACGGCCACAAGGCTATGGGACTACCTTTACCTTTACCTTTTTAAGTCCAGAGCGCGGCTGCTTAGGATTTGAAGAGGAAAGTACACAATAACAAAAAAATTTTTTTAAATAATAGATGAAAGAAATAAACGTAGAAGAAGAAGACGAAGACAGGAGTAATGATGTTGTTGTTGTTATTGATGATGATGATGATGATGATGATGATGATGATGATGATGATGATGATGATGATGATGATGATGATGATGGTGATGGTGATGTAGACAAGAAGATGAGGCAAACAATTAGTACAAGCAGCTTTCCTAGTAATTTCCTTTGTTACTGATGAACGAAGCGGGCCAGCTGCTTTGACCCTCATTGGCCAACGAGTTAACCCCTGAGTCTGTAGAGCGAACCTGAGACGGACGAGGTCTATACGGCGAGTATAAGGAGCAATCTTTGTAAGTCTCTGCTACTCTGTATGTCCTCAGTTATTAAAGAGTGTGAGTGCACTCCTTGCACGAACCCTTGCTCCCTCTGCACGCGAAACTGTCGCAAACAAGCTATTGGTTGTAACAGATTATATTATTCCAGACTTCCCATTGCTAGTACTAGTGCCAGTTTGCTTTTTTTTGGAAATGTGAACACGATCTTGGGACAAGATTTGGCTCTGTTCAAACTTGTTAATGTAGTGCTCATTTGCCTCAGTGGAGTTTAAGGAATAAAATTGTCGGCTTCTTGGGGTAACTGTAATTCAGAGTATCTGATTTGCTCTTCATTAATAGAAAAGCTGATTATATACCTTTTGAAATTTTGAAACTTTTTATTTCATTCACAAATTTCTTCAGGCATTTTGGCATGTTACACAGAAAGTTTCATCCCTGAGAACAGCATTTTAACAAAATAAAACACACACAATTTCAGCATGAATAAATGCTGGAGCATTTTTGGCCAAAACAAATAGAGAGGGTGGACGGTGCTTAGAGAAGCGATCGCCTGACGGAGAAAGCAAAACCTCTTTGCTGTTCTAATCTTACCTTGATACCAACGAGATCTTGGAATGTCTGTATTGCATTAATGCTAATGACCGAGTACATAGTAATTAGGAATGTGATTAGGACATGTTATTCTTGACCATCCGGTAATTAGTTCATATGTTATCAACAGGCGAAAGGAACAATGTTGGGATGGCATTTCTTTATTATCTGGTTCATTGCAAGAATGTAGGCCTACTATATACAATTTCATAAATAATACTGTATACGTCTATGTATAATTCTGTGTACGCATCTTTCTTTCTTTTGTTCCGGGCAATATGGCTGTGTACGTATACTAGATACTTTGATCTGTAATGGATTGCTAAACATGTCATTGTATTTTTTTACTCTCGTTAGTTCTTTGCAAAAGTGTAGCATTCATTTTTTTTACAAATTATATTGTGTTGTGTATTCTGCGTAAAATCGTATGTTGTTTTTTTTGTTCTTCTCAATACTGCTGTTTACACAGTTATGTAAGGTATGGTATTTTCTATTAATTGTGTGTACCGCTACTACCTTACAAGAATGCCTCAATCTTCATAAATAACTTTTATAC
Organism: Oncomelania hupensis; assembly: GCA_036898135.1. NCBI lineage: Eukaryota > Metazoa > Mollusca > Gastropoda > Littorinimorpha > Pomatiopsidae > Oncomelania > Oncomelania hupensis. The sequence continues at coordinate 81,680,122 of CM072512.1, read as the reverse complement.
TGTACGTGCATCCCTTACCTGTACATTTTTTCTTTTGTTCTACCAATTACCGCTGTGAACACGTGCATTATAATTTTCTGTTCATAGGTCCTAATGGTATCGGCAGTGCCATAGGAGAAGTACACATGGATGTTACTAGCCTATTTAAGGTCATAATAACTCAGGGCATTTATATAGCGCGTTTTCTTAAGGGTAAATCAGTTCAAAGCAATTTAAATCAGTTCAAAGCTCATAAAATATAAGCTTAGCCTACAGTTATATGTTTCTAGATGCTGGCTGTGAGCTTCTTCTTTTACACGCACAATTTAAATTATCCTATCCTATCCCGTAACTCGGAAGTTGTTGGGGCGCCACAGACGATCGTTTAACCAGCGTACTCAACTCTTTTTCTGTTCTCAGCAACCCTCATGGCGTCGCTCAGTGTCAAGCCAATCCATTCTCGAATTTTGTCCTCCCACCACTTTTTCTGTCTCCCTCTTCTTCTGCCTCCTTGCATCGTGCCTTGCAGGGATGGTTTTCTTGAAGGCCTGATGCATTGGTGAGGTGGCCACACCATCGGAGTTTCTTCACCATTGTGAGCAGGTCATCGTGTTGTCCAATGTTTGTGTGATGGTCTGTCGGCGTCATTGGTGATGTGCTGGGTATAGGAAATGCCTAAAAGTCATCTGTAGCACTATAAATTATTATTTCTTATTATTAATAAATTAAAAATTCATTAGATAATGAAGACAAAAAAGATAGAATACTTTAAGACATAAAATAGAGCAGAAACGTGCTATCTCAAGAAATTGGTTCTTTTTGGTGTGTTGTTATTATGTATTATTATTGTTATGGTTGTTGTTCTTGATTTTGTTGTGTGTGTGTACGTGTACGTTTTATAACCGCACAACTTGGGATTTGTTTTACATAAACTTGATAACAAATGGGGTATTTGAAAACAAAATAGTTGAAGCTAAAATCTTCCCCATATTTTTAACCGTATTTTTATTAGAAGCAGCATTACACAACCCTAAATATCGAGAAATCACATATTGTCCATTTTTCGACAACTGGGGTAGGCGAGTGTATAAATTATACACACATGTGTTGTAAGCTGCCCAACGAATACAATCAAGTCTGCACATCATTAATAAATCTACTTAATTTTATCAAATGCAACATTTAATTTGTAAATATCATTGAGAAAAAGTCCCTTGCCCAGTTGTACCTTGTTTTGGTGGAATTCCCGATTGATCGGTTTATACACTTATGTGTGTGTGTGTGCGTGTGTGTGTGTGTGTGTGTGTGTGTTTTCTGACCGGGTTTTCTCGTTGTTGTAGGTTAATTTATGCTACAGGTTAACATTGTAATGATAGGTTCGGGTTTAAATAGCGTAGACATAGAATTGCACACACAAACACAAGCACACACACACACACACATAATGCGTATTATCCGCGCGGACACGCACGCACACAGAAACAACAACAACAACAAGATAAACAACGAAAACACAGGCGATGCAGATAGTGTTACCGTTTTGACCATAAATATCCACAACGTTTTCTCCTTTCGTAATGCTTCTTCGACAGTATTACCCTGCTGTTCGTGTTCTGGGAAAACCAGACCTTAAATAAAACGCGGTTTTTGTTTAACCCAATAAAAGACCAATAATTCTTCGACCTTTCAGAGATGAGTAATTTCTTCTTCTTTTTTTGGAGAAGGTTGATGTGCAACGAAGTATTTGGTGAAAGGGTAGGAGAGGGGGTAGAGTGGTGATGAGGAGAGAGAAGGGTGAGGAGAAGGGAGTGCAAATGAAAATCCAAAATAAAAAGCTTAACATCGTCAAGCGGAAGGGGCAGGGGCGATGATGAGGGAGTGAGTGAGAGGAAACTAAAATCAAATACACAAAATTTAAGTTCAGTGAACTTGTCTTCTTTGCCTGACCAAAAAAAGCTTTGTTCGTTGGGTAAATCGGATTACTAGGGATTTAGAAAATAGATCCCTGATTTCTTTTTTCCTGCACATGTATCGTTATGGCTGATGTTGGATTATATACAGCTTTATACTTCGCACGTGCGACACTCGTGACAGGTCACCGACTAAAGAACATTTATCATGCCATCTACAAATATATACAATGCATTATATATATATAATAAGTTCTCTCAAATTGGATAGCACCGTACAGCAATAAATAAGGAACAAGGAATAAAACAAGGCAAGGGATGCAGGTTGCTCATTAATAATCAAGAAAGGTAATTATCCTCTTAAAGGGGGACAAAAAGTGCGATATACTGGCTTTCAATTCCATGTGCTTCTACCTGCTCAAAAGAAGTACAATTGCATTTATAAAGCCTGATTCTCCTGACACGTTTCGACCTTTATTTACAACAGGTCTTATAGTAGGAGGTTTGACCTTGAATGCTTCGACTACGCTGCGTGCAGTCTATATGTACTGGATGGGTAATCACAAAGACACCCGTTGAGAAGTTCACGTTAGGAAGAAGCCAGTCGCAAATTAAAAACACCCGAATTGCTAGGGCCGACCGAGAGAATGACTTTGAAAAATGTTTTCCAATTATTGTAAATGTATAATAAATTCTCTGAAAATTAAGGAGCAATGAAAAAAACAAGCCACGGGAGGCAAGTTGCTTTAAACATAAAGAAAGGTTATTATCCTGCTCTCAAAGATGGACAAAATTCCATGTCCTTCTACATAAGCTCATTCTAGATGATCTAAAGGCGCTCCTTTAGAAGAAGATGGAATTGAAAGCCAGTATGTCGCACTTTTGTCCACCTTTGAGTGCAGCATAATTATATATATATATATATATATATATATATATATATATATATATATATATATATATTTGTTTGTGTGTGTGTGTGTTGTTGTTGGTAGTGTGTGTATAACTGATTTTCCTTCCCTAAACTTAAAGATATTTTAATTTGCTAATAAACATCTCAGTAGCCTACGTACGTGTCTGGCTTTGCAGTGTGTTATTTTGTGAAAAAAACAACGCTTTTATGAGATCTCTGTTACAGTTCGGGCAATGATAGGAGAATTTCAATCCGGAAAACAACCCATAATTATAATAATATTATTGAAAACGAAAATCTGAAAGACAATGATATAAAAAACGGGCTTCACTCAGGGCACGGTGTGTATCCCTTCAACGATCTCAAAGTAGTACAAAAGTCGACGATGTAAACCAATCTTTCAATCTTTTCCTGCGTAGAGGTCCTATAGTTTCGCGTGTGGAGGCCTGTTCAGGAGGGGGAGTTGATAGGTACCTTAGACAGAGCCTCATACCGTTCTTGCTATGTAGTAAATGGATGAAGACTGTCGTATGTGAAGTTGCAGTATTCAGTATAAATCCATTAAACTGCTAGTACCCAAAGCACAGGCACTACTAGTAACAACTCTTTCTCACTGGTAGGACAGTGAAACTCTTAACAATGTTTTCTTTTCTTAATGAAGTTTGGCTGCAGCAAACAATCTTCAACTTCATACGTCAGTTACTCAATCCAAAACACTGAATATTTGTTGGTATACATCGGGTGATATTTTAAACACAAGTTGCTTTCCTTTAAACTTTATTTTATGCGCTACTGTTATATCACTACAATTTCTTAGACTTAGCTTCATGTAAACTTATTCAGACTATGGGAGGCGAGATATAACAAACGCGCGCGCATTTGCGCGAGCAAATGCGCGAAACTCGCGCACTTGCTCGCGCATTTGCTCGAAAACTTGCTGGAGCAAACGCTCGAGCATTTGCGCGAGGTTCGCGCACTTGCTTGCGCATTTGCACCAGCAAAATATTCCGCTCCATAAACGTAAAAATTATACCCGGAAAAGATTGTGTAGACAATTTGAGAGGTGCACAAATTAAATATTTCTTGCATTTATTACTAATAATATTAATAATAATTAGTGAAAACTAGCACTACTAAACTTAATATCAGTCATGAAATAACCTTATCATAACATTAAGGACAATTCAGAACTTATTTATATTTATATAATATATTTACATATTAATTACTAATACTTTAATAATATTTTACAATAAAAGCTATTTCAAAACATATTGAGACAGTTATTTAAATTGTATTCTACTTAGAAGTTAAGTTTAAGGGCCACAAATATTACTTAAATATTTAACAACAAACTAATGCGGATAAATACAAAATATGTAGGTCGGAGATCTACAAAAAAAAAAAAACATGTGTTCATTTTCAGTTTCTTTCCGTTGACAGTTTTCAACAAAACCCTTATAGCAACGGGCGTAGCAACCGCTCGAGCAAATAATCGCGCACTTGCTCGTGCAAATGCTCGCGCGTTTGCTATATCTCGCCTCCCATATCAGACCACGTAAAAAGACCTCAGTTTCTTCTATCGATGAGGTCAATGGCGCGAGTGATTAATTGTCAGAGCAACATAAGTTGGCAGGTGCGTCTTACCGCATGGAGATTCTTAATGTAGTTTTCGTCCCTTGCAAAAGCGTTGACACTGTACGCTTCTTGTGACTCTATACATCTTCTGTTTCTTCTTCTTTTGGCATACTTCTATAAAATGCATTTCTACAGATTGTAGTGAGAATAAGATCCAAACTCAAGTTTCATATCACAAGTCCCGAACTTTTGTGCTTTCTTTTCTTTCGATGTTCTTGGGATGAAATAATCTTGACTCTTGTTAAAAAGCAAATCTAAACTCTGTGGTGTGTGACAATTTCTCTCTCTCTCTCTCTCTCTCTCTCTCTCTCTCCCCCCCTATCTCTCTCTCCTACTGTAGGCACATAAACAGCGCTTCTGTTAATTTTCGCTAGGAAAAGGAATTCAATTCCACATCTTTACTTGATTCCTGCCTGTACCAAGTGAAGAAGGTTGAGTGATTGACCAGGTAAAGAGAGACACTTGGTATCGATTTCCACCTTTCCCATTCTTTGTTTCCATTCTTTGAAGTTACTCCCATTTTATGCATCTCGGCTCCTAAATAAACCGTCATTGTCACCAGATATTCGTCGACGGTTGGTAAAAATGCGAGAACATTTACTGCCTCGGCCAAGTTCTTCTTATCATTCTTCTTCTTCTCCGAGACGCCTTCCTTGCCATCCTCCTCCTCCTTGTCGTGGCAAGGGACAAACAATCAAATTTCTTCACACGATTTCATAACATGACTTTTTTGTACATGCGATATGTGGCATTTGCAACCCTGAACATACCACGCACAACACACAGCGCGCGCGCCCACAGAGAGAGAGAGAGAGAGAGAGAGAGAGAGAGAGAGAGTAGATAGAGAAGAGAGAGAGGGAGAGAGACACAGACAGACAGACAGAAAGAGAGAACATACACACTACACTACACTACACTGCACTACACTACACTACACTACACCCAACATTATGCATAGTAAGGGTGCTCTATATTAACACTACCGAACACACAAGCAATACTTGCTCACCCACTGCCCAACTCCCTACCCACAATTTCACACTTTCAAAAACACCCTTAAAACCACATGACTCCTCAATCTTTCGGAACACACACATACATTCACTCACCCTCACGCTGGTACTCGTATCGTTAAACCCTAACTCTTAATTTCGCAATCACATGCCCCATAAAGTTTCAGCTAGCAGAAATAACATAGGTAAGATTATGAGCTTTTTGCCTTTGCTCATATCTCTCACCTGCTCCAAAAAAATGTTGTTCTTATTTTAACAGATGGAGTTTAATTTGTTGCTACTTCACGCTGGCTTTGCGTTATGTAACTCTTTTAAATATTTTTTAATATTGAAACAATAGTGTTTCTCCTTCACAGATTGGATTTGCTGTATACAATGCTTTAAATATTTTTTTAGCAATGTGAGTCTATGTACTCACTCCCCCTCTCCCCCCACCCCCCACTTCGAAAAAAGAAACAATCAAAATGTTTGCAAATGTGTGCGAGATGAGTCCTAAATAGTCCAAAAATAACATTTAAAAATATGTCCGTCTGTCCTTCTTCGGACGCGCAAAACTTGCAAGTGGATTAATATTTCAGAACCTATTTTAATTATCACAACCAAACTTGGTAAGGTCATCACCTTACCAAGTTTGATTGTGATAGTTAAAATGTCCATGATACCTCATAAATGATCAGTATCCATGTATCCATTATACCTCATAAATGATCAGTTGGTGAATGATTTTACTCAAGATCAAGGTCACAGGCTCAACAAATGTTAGTTAAAAATGAAAAATTTTCACAAAATTTAACTTTTTTCTAAGTTATTAATATTCAACTTATGATTCTTTGACGCATGATAAATATCAATAAGACACACTTTCTGTGCATATTTGGTCAACCTCACTCCAAGGTCAAGGTCAGTGGAGATGTCGAAAATCAGTTAGTATAAGTACTTTGAAGTGACCTTGACCCTAAACTATGGTTGATATAAAGTTCAAAGTTATTATGTTTAGAAATGATAGATTGATCCTTCATATTTGGATCGTTTTTGCGTTCATCTTGAAGTTCAAGGTCATTTTAGACCTTGCAATAACATACAAAATATAGGTAATGGTACAGTGAAATGGTTCTATTTTACCCATAGTAGTAATCAAAATTGGTTTATTTCATCATACATGAGCATGAGCGGTCATGTGAAGGTCAAGGTCATCCCAAGGTCAAGGTTACTAAAGGTCGTCAGGGTCAGTAAATGTCAAAGTCATGCCAAGGTCAGTTTTTGGGCTTAATACAACTTTCGCTGTAGTTTATTTAATAATATTACATGAGTGTATTTGTAGACGAAGGTCGAAATCATCTTAAGTTCAAGAGTATAGGGTAGATCAAAGTCGGTATTTGCATTTTAATGCTACTGTTTCTTTTTTTTATGAGCAGTTGTTTTCATGTTCCATAAAGAGCACGTGAGTCATATGGGCTTTGCCCTTCTAGTTCTGTAAATGTAGTGATTGTTCTCCTTCATCAGCCTTGGTACAATCCTGTCTTCTTTTTTTTCTGGCAAATCTCTGAAGACTCATAAAAAGCTGTTTTGAGCACTAAAAATAAATAAATAAATAAAAAGTAATAATAAAGGTACTTCTTCTTCTTCTTCTTGGGTTGGGCAACTACAATCACAGTACGTTAAATAATTTGCTGCTATAGGTTGCTACAATACGAACATTTTCTTCTTCTTCTTCTTGTTTTAACATAAATTTATTCAACAAACAAACCAGATAATAATACAAGGCGAAAACATCAGGGCGCACAAAAGCACAAGATGAGTGCTACCCAAATAATAATAATGTATCAAGATATCACTGGCAGACGACATGGAACAACAACAAAACATTGAAATAAATACAAAGAATACTAAGAAAAAAATAATTTTAAAGATCTTTTAAACAAGTTTTCCAAGCGAAGAGGATAAAAGGGGGTGGGGTGGGGTGGGGTGGTGGGATGGGGTTTGGGTGGGGCGTGGGCGGGGAGTGGCGGGTGCGAGAGAGTTATACTTCTTCTTCTTCTTCTTCTTCAAAATGATGAATTTTCTTTCTGCTGGTTAGCGGGCACAAGATACGGAAATTGGAGAAAGTTAATTCTTGATTCTAGACTATTTAATTTCGCGTAATTTCTCAGTTTATAAAAATTCACACAAACTGCATTTTTGTAATCCACTTCTGAAAACGTTGACCAGAAAATAACGTTCCTTGAAAGAATTTATAGAAGCTTTATTTAATATAATGGATCATAGAAGCATGCGTTGCAAAATTTTATTTATTTATTTATTTACATATTTATTAATTTGTGTAGTTTAAAGGTCAAGTTAGAATGAATATAGCGTAGGATTCAGCTCTGTCAATTATAAGTAGGATAGCGAGTCTTAGGAAAAGTGTTCAGGCTGAAGTTGTACTTTCGTATCTCATGGTTTATAAAATAGTGAGTAAGACAGCAATATTTTTGACGTACTAAATCAACTACGTAATAGTTTACGGTGGACTTATTTTATTCAGTTGTTTCCTTTTCACTTCTCTGTTTTGTTTTGTGTGGATTTGTTTCCCCATCCGTCTGTAAAACTGAATTTGTTGTGTTCTATCAGTTGAGAACGTAATATTATGACTTTAAATTAAAAAATATATATATAATGCAGTGTGCTGAGCTAAATTTGTTGTACTTACCTGTTGTGTTTTTGATTGATTTGTATGTTTGCAAAAGAAACGGTCGACTACATTGATGGAACTATCACTGTAAATCCATGTGTGCAATGTCCTGACAAAATGGTCGGCTGTGTATTGATGAACCAACTGTAAAAAACTAAACTCCTGTTCTAGTGTGAACACATAGCGTCAGTTCCATTGTATATGAGGCTCTCCAGTGTTTGATTCTTGGCTCGTGATACCATTTTGTTTTTCAAGTTTGAATCGTGCCATCTAAAATAAAATTCGCGTGCCAAAAGAGTAACGGCAGTGAGCACCGATGATCAGCTACCCGCAAAGAGATAGTTTTCCACATTTACATTTAAATGGCGTTGCAGAAGCTGATCGTCGTGGCTCCCCACCGCTCCTCGCTTTCATCGTCACATGTATTTCGTCACTAGGAAGAATCGGTAGGTTCAGTTATCCTAAAACATTTTGTTAAAAGTTAAGAGAGAATTTGAGACTAAAACGATTTCAGTTAAAGTTTTGTTTAGTAGTAGTAGTAGTAAACCTTGCACCGCCGTAGCTCATTGATAGAGCGCTTTCCTGGCAACCCGATGACCCAGGTTCAAATCCCGCGGTGGATTAGAAAAAAGTGGCCCCCTTTTTTAATGTCCATCTTAAAATTATGGTTGCTCTGAATGTTCAGTGTTGATTTTGATCCCCACTCCGCCTTCCCCGGGATGGTTATCCCTGTCTGCCATTGGTAGGGGTGGACGTTAAATGTCTATGTCCATTAGTCATATAGTATTAAATTAAATTTTATTTATTGGTGTAGTCTGAAACAATGTGTTCTGATGGATAGTATATGGTGCCCTGAGGCAGTGTTAATTCAAATAATATCAATTCTATTTGCATTGTATTAATATACATAATCATGAACAGTTACATGTAGTAATATATTTTATTTATTATATAAAATAGTGTGTGTGTGCGAGAGTACAATACTCTTATTGCTATGCTTATTTTAAAAATTGTGTTGAAGTTGGTTTCTGTAAGCGCTCTTGCCTGTTTCTGTTTATATATAATTCACTGTGGGTTGTGTTTTTTGTGTGTGAAAGAAATCATTTTACATTGTTTTCTTTGTTTATTGAACGATTATAACTATTTATAATATCACTTTTATGCTTGCTGATTTGGCTAAGACAAATAGACTTAGGATCTGGTCAGTTGCTCAGATCCATTGCATGCATGATTTGGATGTAGAATTTGCTTCCTATGTATAATTAATTGCATTTGTCAGTTAGAGTTTACTCAAAATTAAGCGTGTTCATTAAAATGGTTGTAGATACTGCTTAAATTTGAACGGTGACTGTGTTAAGAAGTACTTGATCTTTTTAGATACCCCCCGTGGGGGTTTCAGTATAAATAGCATCCCCACTTTCTGGAATATTAGTGCTTTAAATTCCCACTGTCGCTGTCTTTCTTCTTTGTTCTTTCTCATTCATACTGTGTTCTATCAATCTACTATACTATCTTCTTCTTCGCTAGACCGGTCACCAACCTTTTTTTTTTTATTGAAAACTCTTCCGGGACAAAACTCCTCATTTGTGTGTGAGGTCTGTTGGATCAGCTTGGGAATATTGGACGCTTTCTGCCAAATGGTCACTGGGGCTTCCTATGATGTTATTATCTGGCAATGTAGGCATTTTATATGTATGTGTTTGGTTCATATTTTATAATGATGTTTGTATTATATTTTGTTTTTGTAAACGGGGGTTCGATAAATTGGAGTATAGCCTCAGCGTCCCCTGCATGGGATGCTTTTTATTGTAAAGTGACCGGCTGGTGGAGTGCCCTCAGTGTTACCACTAGGGTTGTTTCGGCAGACCTTTTATGCGGATCAGGGGTAAGTCCTCTTTCAGCGCAGTTATGGTCTTGATTGTGTGGTCCTGATTCGACTCTTTGCAGTCTCCTTGACCCTGTAAGCAATGAATAACTGAATACAAAACTATCTTTCAGCTCTTGTTAAAAATGTTTAATGCCTTTATTCCTGTTTGAGCACCCAGATCATAGTGGACAGTGCGCCCAACAGGCGCGTGTAAAATCCTAACAGAAAGTTAACTCATTGAAGCTCCCTTTGAATAATCAACATCAACATTAAAAATCGAAGGAAAACTTCAGAGTGACAGCAACAGAAATATTATATTGCACATCGCATTCTTATTTTGTCCATTCGCTTTTTGTAGCGATGGGTCGGGATTACACATGAAAGACGAGTTTTTTGATTGGTCATCAGTTTAGTCAATTACCAATCAGGGAGTCAGTTACTATCTCGAGCGTGCAAACAAAACATGAAATTACTCTGAAACAACCATGTCGAGTACAGTGTTTGACATCTTCAAAAAACGTACATCGACATTGGAAGAAGATTACTAAGTACTGAAAAAGAAACCAAACAAAAGCTATGAAGAGGGTAAAAAAACAAAGAAGCTGAACGAAGTCAGGCTTTATTTGGCATTGCTTTTTCATGTCATTAATGTATATGTAATTTCAACCAAAAAGTTGAGTTCTTCTCAGAGCATTGAGCCTTTGTTATTGTTTGTATTGTTACTTTAATATTCTACAACCCCCCCCCCTCCCTCCCCCCGTGGGGGTGCCGGGGGTTTCAGTATAAATAGTATCCCCACTTTAAGGAAATTTAGTGCTTTAAATTCCCACTGTCGCTGTCTTTCTCCTTTGTTCTTTGTCATTCCTACTCTGTTCTATCAATCTGATGGACCAGTCGCCTACCTTTTTTCTTGAGTACTCTTCCGGGACAATACTCCTCATTTGTGTATGAGGTATGTGGGATCAGCTTGGGAATATTGGACTCTTTCTGCCAAATGGTCACTGAGGCGTCCTATGATGTTATTTTTTGGCAATGTAGGCATTTTATATGTATGTGTTTTGTTGATATTGTATAATGATGTTTGTATTCTATTTTGCTTTTGTAAACGGGGGTTCGATAAATTAGAGTATAGCCTCAGCGTCCCCTGCGTGGGATGTCTTTATTGTAAAGTGACCGGCTGGAAGATTGCCTTCAGTGTTACCACTATGGTTGTTTCGGCAGATCTTTTATGCGGATCAGGGGTGAGTCCTCTTTCACTTCTCTGGTCCTGATTTGGCTCAGAAGAGTCCGCTGGACCTAAAACAATAACCATGTAATGTAATGTTATTCTACAACTTTTCTCTGTTTGAAATGTCAAAAATAAACAATTGTTTTTAGTCCAACCAAAAATAGTTTTTTGGGGGGTCATTTTGTAACTGTTTGGTTAGCTTTAACTGGAAGAAATCTCCTAGAAGGTCACTTGTGTATTTCACGTTGTTTGTCTTCGGGCACTCAAAGAAAATTTTGGGCACCCAAAAGTTTCAAATACAGCACCCAGTTATTTTTTAACGACATACAGGTAACCAACAAGATAAAAGATATATATATCCTTAGTGTTTTATTTTTTTTATGTTACCTGTATGTCGTCGAGTTTATTTTGCAAAGTGGTCGCTTACTGTGTGTAGTTATTTTAATTGATTATTTCAATAGTCAGCTTCTAATGTGTATTTACATTAATTATGTTTCATTTAGTTATTATTATTTAAAAAGGAACCCGCTGTAAATACTCTAATTACAAAACGTCTTTGGTTGGTCTTTAATTATAGTACCTAGTAGTATTGCACACTCACGTTTGAAAGTGTTTGCAAATACGTGGAACAACTAGCATACAATTAATTGTATCACAAAATATGTCCAGAATAATAAGATACAAAATATTAGTTTGATTTATGTAGAAATCAGTCACTGAATGCTGCGACCAATAGTACAAAACTGTTTTTTACTTTCCAAAGCATTTACAGGTTTAGACTTGACGTAATAAGCCTACCTACCACCACGTAATATTGAGTGCATCGTACGTATATTTATCATGATTGTGTATTGTTGTGTGAAAAAAAAACGATCTAAATGTTGCTTTATGGACAGTACTTGTAGCTCTTACAAATCGCTGTTTTACGATGGTAATCATGTATTATATTATCAATGTACTGGTTTTAAACCATTTTATTTTCTTGTGTTTTAGTGTATTTGTGCTCCTTCTCGTGTCTGCGATGGTAAGTCAATGAAGTCATGAAGTTTTGTGAACAAATTGTTGTCTTCCTTTGCTTTCGTTTTGAGGTGAGTGAATGAGAATTTGACTCTATTTCGTCATCTACTGTTTTCAGCTGTTCATTGAAAATCAGCTACCTCACCATCGTGTCACCCTCTCATTAAATCTCTACACAGTCATTATCTATCGTCTCCTCATCAACATCTTATTTTCTTTTCATCATTTCAGACCAATCTCCGTTGTCGTCATCATCGTTGTCGTTGCATGCCATCATCATCATCATCATCAACATCATCATCATCATTGTAGTCCATCGTCATCATCAGCATTTTCATAATAAACATCATCATTATCATTGTCGTCATCTTCATCTTTGTCATCATACACTCATCCCGGTTTTTTAATCTCCATATTACAACTCATTTAAATGTGTCATCGTTTGCGCTTTGATATTTTTAATCATTATTTTGTATCATTGATTTTTTTTAAGTCGCTTGTTTTTATTTGTATTAGGTATGAATGTATGTCTAATTAGTTCGATATTTCTGTTCTTGAAAACATCTGTTTGAAGGAAGGAAGGAAGGAGGATGGAGATGAAGTTAATCAAAGAAGGAGGTTGAAGAGAGTAGAGGGAGGGGTAGTGGAGGCAGTCGATGGCTTGAGAAGTGATATGTTTCGGGAGCTTCCTCCTCCAACTTTTGAGACTGTCCTCGTTGATTGTATGGCTGTGAATTTCTGACAGCGCTTGTTATGAACACAGTAATGAACGTAGCAAGCTTCTGTTTTAGCCGGATGGGACATCTTGCCCACTAAGTAAAATATTTAATGTTTGTGTGGCGCGATAAGGACAGGGATACCAGAAGGTATCAGTGCAATACCTAATTTAGCTACACCTCCGTCGGAGCATTACTTTATTTTTACCAACATTATAATACTGGATGCGGCTGAAACAAAATGTATGTTGTTGAAGGGAGGCAAAGGCCTATCCTATCCTATCCCATAACTCGGAGGTCATAGGGGCACCACAGAATGATCGCTTAACCAGCATACTCCATATTTCCCCGTCCTCAGCAACCCTGATTGTTTCGCTCAGTGTCAAACCTGTCCATTCTCGAATGTTGTCCTCCCACTTCTTTTTCGGTCTACCTCTTCTTCTACCTTCTTGCACTGTGCCTTGCAGGATGGTCTTAGCAAGACCTGATGATCTGGTGACGTGGCCATACCATCGCAGTTTCCGTTTTTTCACCACTGTGAGCAGGTCATCGTGTTGTCCAATGGCTTGTGTGATGGTCTTTCGGACTTTGTCGTTAGTGATGTGCTGGGTATAGGCAAAGGCAAAGGCGATCTAGACTAATCATGCGCTGCAAATTAATGCAGTCTGGCCATTATCTGTATTTGCCCATTAAAAATGTTAATGAAAAAACACCTCTTAGGCGCGACGTTGGGCATCGATTTTGTGGGAGTTAGTGCAGGGAACAAAGGCCACATAATCCAGATCATTCCTTTCCAGGGTTATTTTGTATCGTTGCAACACAAATGTGTTTTGTGACTTTAGGTCTGATTCCAGCATGGTTTGTTCAATCAGTTTTGCCTTGGTCTGTTGGTCCAGACAGTCTTTGACGTTTTAGCACGGGAGTACATTTTATACACTCAATGGAATATGGCGTGACAGAAACCAACGACTGTTCTCGATCTCTCTATGACCACCAAACATTTTTGCATCTGCGGACTGTGGTCACTGTGGGTGCGCGTGCTGCTGCCACAAAGAAAATGGCGACCTGTGATTAACTTTTTCTGTCTAACCCAAACCGTCTTTCTTGTCTTAGGTCAGCTAGGGCGGTTTTAGCGTAAGTAGGATTGAAATGCGATACTTGGCATCATTTGCAGAGCAGCTTGACTTGACTTAACGTTATAATCTAAGCGAAGGCTTTCTAGGGTCAGAATCATCAGAAAGACTGGTACATGCCTGAGGGTGACTGACGGAGGATGGAGAGGGGAGGAAGGGGGTGGGGAGTGGGGTAAGGAATGGGTGAGGGAAGTAGATATGTGAGGTTAAAGGATTGTGCATGCATGAAATGTGTAATTTGCTTTAAGATAATGAAGAGTGATGAAATCGCGCATAATTAAATAATTAAAGAAAGACACACAATGTGTCGAAAACTAGTTTCTTTGTCAACAACAATCTGACTTTAACTTTAAGGTAAGTTTAATCATGAGTACCCAACGAGTACCTTTATTCGGTGAAGGATTATAAAGCCCTGCATCTTTACTGTTGGTTGTTGTTGTTGTTGCTGCTGCTGTTGTTGTTGTTTATTTTAGCCACGGATATGGCATGAGATGGGCATACTGAGTACTTTGCTGAGTTTACAATGTTAAATTATTATGTAAGACCACGCGACTTCAGGTTCACTTCTGTCCTTGTCTGGCCACTTCAACCCGTATATGGAATCTTGTTTTTCGATCTTCTGGTAATGTTGTTTTATGACCGGATGATTATCTGGTTTCTATTAAGACATTTTCCGTATACCTGATATGTACTTTCAATTCATATAATGTGTGTAATCCGTTAAAAGGGCGGGCGCTGCTTGTTAGAAAAGTGCGTTACTAGATGTCACTTGATCTACGAGTTTGAACATAAAAGTCCTCGTAGAATAAGAAAGTAAGTAACTAAGTAAATTTGAAACAAAGATGCCTAAAGGGACCCCGAGATCACTCATTTCAGCGTCTCAAATCCTTTTCAAATTCACAATGAGTCTTGCCCCCATTTAAAAACAATTTTGTAAACTTAAGCTGTGATTGTTGTCCCACTAGAACAAAAATGTCATTATGCAAAAACTAACATAGGTCAACAGTACGATTTGGTTATAAATCGATGCATTCATTTGTTAGTGAGTCTTTAAAGGGCTTCAAGGTTATTTCTAATAACAGGACCTCAGCAAATTGTGTATTGTAGAAACAGTTGTTTGTTTACGAAGCCTAAAATCCACTACTTATTAATCGGTTTGAACAATGATTCCAAAATATATCATCTTTTAATGCGACAACAATGCAATTTTCCAAGTAAACTCCTTGTCACAAAAAATAAACACACATCCTTGATAAACCGGCCCTTTAAACATTTTTTTAATCCTTAGAGAAGAAATAAGAAATAAAGTGACCTACAATAAGTTTGAAATGTGATGCCTTAAGATACGTTACCTTGTATAGGTACAGACAGACCTCGTTGAAGTTATGAATATGAGATCGTGTTTGGTGATCATTTTCAAATACTCTTTTAGTCAAAGATTTAAAGAAATTATATACAGGTTTTGTTATCTCTATTTTGACGTATAAAGAATAACGACATATGAATGGATGAATGAATGAATTAATTAATTAATTAAAATTCAGTAAAAGAATAAACATTTTCACACAAAAAGCATGATTAGAGCGGTGTAACATAAGACATATGACATTTTATTCGTCCAACGAATTATATTGGGAAAATTTATTTCCGGCCATGCAAAAGAGAAAGAATAAATAACATGAATAACAATCGACCAGCATGTGAATAATTACAAATTAGAATGAAATGACAAGGACCGTAACGGTGATGCTGACGATGCGATGACGCTGACGACCATGCTGACGATGATGATAATAGTAGATGAGGTGGAAGAAAAGAAACGGTTGTCAGTTAAAAACTTGTAACACTTTTGACGTATTAGATCATGAAGGGCTCTTTAAAAAAAAACTAGTACCCATCCACCCATCACCCACCCTACCACTATCCCTTAGTTTATCATCACGTAGTTGCCAGCTCTCCCTATCAGTCGTTCTAGTAGTGGTTATCTAGCCTGGCGTCTTGGCAACATTTGACGAGATTAACTTCAGTATGAAATATATAGTTTATGAAACTAATGTCTCCAGCACATGTGCCGCCTCCCCTACCCTTACCCTTTCCCTCTCCCTCTTTTATATCTGTCCTTTTTTTAAAAGACATAATTATTTTTTAAGACCATTCGCACTCTCAATCTCTGACTCTTTTCGTCTCGAGGGCTCATTGGCGCTTTAATTTCCGGTGATTTGATCCCTTTTTGGAGATCTTCTTACGGTCATCTTAAGCTGGAGGCTACCCAAGGCGGTAATGCAACCATAATGGTATAAAGCAGCTTCTGATTTTTAAAGAGTAGAATGGTGCAGTTCTAAAGGCGTTGGCTCATAGCTTTCATCATGAGCTCAGCTGGAGTTTATTTATCATGTCTAGAATAAGGAGAAGAGGGGAATGGGGTGAGGAGGATGAGTGGATATTAAATTCTTTATTTGCTTTAAGTCTTAAGATCCTGACATTTACCGCTTTGACGTGTGATAGGGTCTTGTCTGTAAAACGTTCCCGCTCTCTATAAGTCATTAACTATCAATCAAGAGATTTATTGTCTCAGATCCGGCATGCCAATCGGTCTTGTTTTTGTAAGGGTTGGAACAGAGACAGCGGAAAGGAAAGTAGAGAAACGCTTGGACCATTTAATCCACTATGAATATGGTCTTTGGCTCAATGTGCACACGCAACACCCTTGCATGCACGAAGTCACACGCATTCACGCGCACTCATTCTTATCCGGCATCGGTATCAGCTTCCGCGCGAGGACTGACAGGTTCCGCCGGTCCTTTCTACCGAGCGCCATTCGACTCGCACACGCTATTCTCTGACTTATGAAATCTGATCATTTAGTCAGTCAGTCTGATAAATGAAGGTAGTCAGCCCTAATTTGTGTTTGCATCCCGCGCGCATGTGTATGTGTGTGTGTGTGTATGTGGGGGTGTGTGGGTGTGTGTTAGACTGAAACACATATTAATAATAAACATAATCCAGCCTGGTGTAAAGACACTTGAACTATTTCGTCAAAAAATACCTCTCTAATAAATATAAATGGCTTTTTTTTAATCAGTTTGTCATGACTCGGCTTTTTAACCTATGACTATGGGTTTCTAAACCTGGTATCCCCGTTGGGGTGCCGTGGGTTTCAGTATAAATAGTAGGCTTATCCCCACTTTCTGGAAATTTAGTGCTTTAAATTCCCACTGTCGCTGTCTTTCTCATTTGCTCTTTCTCATTCCTGCTCTTTTCTATCAATCTGCTATACTGTCGTCTTCTTAGCTAGACCAGTCTCCTACCTTTTTTCTTGAAAACTCTTCCGGAACAAGACTCCTTGTTTGTGTATGAGGTCTGTTGGATCAGCTTGGGAATATTGGACGCTTTCTGCCAGGTGGTCACTAGGGCTTCCTATGATGTTATTATTTAGCAATGTAGGCATTTTATATGTGTTTTTGTTGATAATTTATAATGATGTTTGTATTCTATTTTGTTTTTGTAAACGGGGGTTCGATAAGTTGGGGTGAAGCCTCAGCCGTCCCCTGCGTGGGATGTCTTTATTGTAAAGTGACTGGCTGGTGGAGAGCTTTCGGTTTTACCACTAGGGTTGTTTCAGCAGATCTTTTATGCAGATCGGGGGTTGTCCGGTCCTGATTTGGCTCGGAAGAGTCCGCTGGACCTAAAGCAATAATCATGTAATGTAATGAAATTTAATCTAGGGCTGGTATAGAGGGTGGAAGGTGAGGGAGAGAAAATAAATTAAAGTTTATTGCTAAGATTGCAAATAGCGTAATTTGAACGCGACCCCTTGGGGTCATGAGCAATCTTGCCACTGTAGATTGTTCAAACCTATAAAGGGAACAGTGAAAGCCACAGTTGAAAACCTGTCTTTCCTTTATAGGCAAGACGCTTCACTGCGGCAACAGTACCCCCGTTGGAGTGCCGGGGGTTTTCATTATAAATAGTATCCCCACTTTATGGAAATTTAGTGCTTTAAATTCCCACTGTCGCTGTCTTCCTCATTTACTCTTTCCTATTCCTGCTCTGTCCTTCACTCTGCTATACTATCTTCTTCTTCGCTAGATCAATGACCTACCTTTTTTCTTGAAAACTCTTCCTGGACAAGACTCCTTGTTTGTGTATGAGGTCTGTTGGATCAGCTTGGGAGTGTTGGACGCTTTCTGCCGGGTGGTCACTAGGGCTTCCTATGATTGTACTATTTAGCACTATAGGCATTTTATATGTATGTGTTTGGTTGATGATTTATAATGATGTTTGTATTCTATTTTGTTTTTGTAACCGGGGTGTTCGCGTAGTTGAGGTCAACCCTCAGCCGTCCCCCGCGTGGGATGTCTTTATTGTAAAGTGACTGGCCGGTGGAGGGCATTCAATTTTCCCACTGGGGTTGTTTCAGCAGATCTTTTATGCGGATCGGGGGTTGTCCGGTCCTGATTTGGCTCGGAAGAGTCCGCTGGACCTAAAGCAACAATAAATCAATCAATCAATCAATTTGAACGCGTGCATTGCTTTTGTTAGTTTTGCTTGTCACCCTAAACTAGTCAAGACTGCTGCTGTATGACTATGAGGGCAGGCGTGTATTTTCACGTACCGAGCAAGATTTTGCAGTGAGAGATGTGCGCACTAAATTATAGAGAGCAGTCAAATAAAACTGCTGTACATAGGCTAAATTGTTTAGCCACGGAGAGGAATTTGAAAAGACAAGGTGTTCTAATACCAGCAAAGTGTTTCGGAGGTGGGCTTTGTGCGGGCGTGGTTGTGTACTATTTGCCTATCTCAAGCAGGGCGTCGTCCTGTTGTGAGGGTCTTGCAAGGCAACGTCCATCGTCCTGGAACTGATGTCCTAGAGAACAGAAGAGAGCTACATGCATGACTGTGACTACTCGGACCTGTGTCGTTTTCGTGTTGTATCGCCTTGTCCGGGCCGAGGAATGCACCGATAGCGTACGTACCTGCAAACAACCCCTAAGTGCCATTTTGCTCGGGTGCAAGTATATTTGTTAAAACATGTATATATTTTATATTTTGAATGAAAGGAAATATTAGTGAAGAAAGTATGCTTTTGTACGCGGTGAAATAAATTATTTATAACAATAATTATATCAACGTTTGTGAAGAGAAATATTTTATGCATGACCAGTTTGAATTCTTTGCTAATGTTGTAAAAAGAAGTAAAATGTAAATAAAAACAATTGTATCAATGGTTAAGAAAAGATATATAATTTATAATTGGAATTTGATCAGTTGTTTTCAACAGTTGCATAAGGAAATAATTCGTGAATTATAATTAAATTGTTTCCAATTATAATAAATGAAAATAATTTGGAAAAATTCGTTCGTATTAATTATGATAAAGGGAAGTAATTTATGAATGAGCTTGATAATGGATAGAACGGAGAAGAGTAGTAAGGTGTACTAGGATCCAGAAGAGTATGTGCGTATTTTTTCTATGTTGGTTGATTAATAATGTAAGAATCTACTCTTGTGTATGTCTCAGTGTACTGATATTGGCATCTCCATCTTGGGGTGTGACGTGGCTAGGCCTTGACCGGAACAACCGGAGCCCTTTGCACAAACTGGCGTCTCAACTGACCTGAGCATCTGGGGGAACCGCACAGGTCGCTGACTGCCATCAAGCGAGACTCTAACTTTAAAAGTCTGTAAAGGAAAAATTCTGCTTAATATTTTCTCGTAAATTTGCGCAAAAGAAGTCAGTCGCCGGTTGTATAACGCCACATGTATAGATGAGATAAGATAAGACAACTTTATTATCTCTTTCAAGAAATTACAGTTATATAAATAAATAGATTAGTTTATTTTTTTGTGTAAATAACAATGTTGTAATTGTTCCCTCTGGTGTTTTATGTGTTAGATATTTGAGCTGGTTTTTTTTTTTTTCGTGTGGTGAGCACACTTTTGTGTACCCATTGTTGAGGAAGTGGATGTGACTGATATATGCCTCCCTTCCTCCTCTCTACTCACACACACAAAGAAATAAGCGAGAGAGAGAGAGAGAGAGAGAGAGATCTTAATTTCTTTGGGTAGAATATTTTTATTTGGGTAATGTAAATTCTAAGTTTAAAATGAGAATGTACTTAACACATTTGGGGATCTTTTGGGAGTACTCTTTCGTCCATCAGTAGATAGTACTATTCTAATAGATCTCTGCTGATCACTAATAACAGAACTGCCTCCCAAGCTCATTAATCCGATATAGACTTTTTTTTAAATTAAAAAAACAGTTGTACAAATATGCGAACGTCTGTACTTGATCTTGGAAACAGCAGTAATTTATTCCATATGCTGCTTAAACAAATCTCTTTTGACGCCAAAGCATTCAATAAAGCACTAAGAAAAGACTTTTCTTTGTGATAGTTACATTATTGTTGTAGGATTCGTTCTGATTAACTCGCAGTTACTTTCAACAGCTTCGTCAGTGCCAGAATAAAAATGCTATATTTTTGTTCAGTCTGTACTCGTTAATACGTACATCCATTGTTGTGCAAACTATTACACAAAATACACTTTGACTACACGCATGTAATGGATCAGTCAGAAAGAAAAATGCTTTTTTTCCATGCAAAGCGTTTACTTTCAGATTTTTCCATCACCTGAGTAGATTGTCTTTATTGTTAGTATGATATTACAACCAATATAGTGTACCATTTCTTCTACAGTTTTTTCAACAGAAATTAAAATATAATCACGGCTCAACAACAGAATATTTGCCGATTCACTCAGTAAAAGTAAGGTTTATACTTTCAGCCGACACTTCCAATTACTTCCTTCCGGTAGTTTTCATTAAAGCTACAATAAACATTATAATCTCTGTACTGTTAATGCTTCCATATTGTGTACAAAATAGGTGAAACTATACCTTCTGGTGTTGATCCTTACATATAATATTGAAAGCCTTTTTTCCCCTCCAAAAGACCTGTGGCTACTAATCGATCGTGGTGTCTTCATCCATCTTTTGGACGGGGCCGACATGCCTGCCCGATTCCGTTTTGCCCGTCGTATCTTCATTTCCGGTCAAGATATCATGAAAGCCAAGGACACAGGAGGCGTCTATTTATTAAAGGCGTCTCCCTTTTTCGCGCTTGCATTTAGTCTCCTATCTCCACCGGTCACTTCCGCGTCCCATGCTTTTTGCATGATTTTATTTTTAATAGTTTTATGTTTTCAGCAATCTCCATTGTGAGTAATAAAGAGTTGTTGACTTGACAACTTGACTTGACTTAACGTCGTTATTGGTTTTATTTTTTATGCTTGCAAAAATAGGTCTTCAACAGCCACTTCCGTTTGATTTAGTTTTTGTTACGCGCTTGCTTTAGTCTTCATTTTGATAGAGTGTATATATATATATATATATATATATATATATATATATATATATATATATATATATATATATATATATATATATATATATATACACATATATATATATATATGTGTGTGTGTGTGTGTGTGTGTGTGTGTGTGTGTGTGTGTGTGTGTGTTCATAAATTAAATTGAATATATATTGGTTAGCGAAGCGGGCACATGCATATGGGGCCGAATGCTACTAGTAGACCTCGTGTCAGTCTACAGATGAATGGAGTTTGGGATTAGATGGGAAAAATCCATTCCTCATGTCAGCTTCTACAGGGAATTGTATCATGTGTCTTCGGATTAGATGCCCGAAAGGAGTTTATGCAACACGAATTTAACTTTACAGTGACAAAACGTCAGAGTATCCAGTACAACTACATAAATCTTCCTGGTGTTGTTGTGGGTGTCGTTTTTGTTTTGTTGTTGTTGCTGTTTGTTTGTTTGTTGGGGGTGGGGAAAAGGGCAGTTGCCGATGTACTTTTGCATACTATTCACAAACCAGTACAATTCTTGATCCTCACAGCAAGATATGTATGTCACCCAGAAAAGGCTTCACAATCAGCTAAAGAATTTGTAGTGTGGGCTGCCTATTTAACACTGGCGTTGATAGTTCTCTTAACCACCATTATACCATTCTTGGCATTCCTCAAATACCTAATATTGCAGAATTCATTATTTTGGCTATTTCTTTTCCTTTTCGATTTCTGTCCTCTTTTGCCAAAGATATCACAACAAGAAGGTTTTATGTGTTCAGCGGAACCAGTATACTATTGTTAGTATCTAATTACCTGTACTTTTCAGTGAAGTAATTGGTTTGGTTTTTGCCCTTACACAGATATAAGCTATAAGCTTACGTTGTTCCTGCCTTTTGCACAATCAGAACGTTCTCAATAGTAAATTCGTAGTTCTAGACGAAAGAGAAGAAGAGTGAAAGAAAAATGTTTTTTGTTTCTTGCGCCAACACACATTTTAATGACTAGTAATTTTGTTGGCTTAGAGTAAAAGAGAAAAGACAGATAGAAAATGTGTCTTGTATAAACAGAGTAATTATTACTACTAGTAATTACATTCATTGTTCTTGGGGAAACATAACAATGAGGGAAAACACAATGGCGGATGTGGCCGTGTGTGGCGGACACAAACAGAAATTGTAAAGGGGGTGTTACTATAAAGCGGGCTTACAACCTCATAGAGCTTCTCTAGGCTCTGGCCAAAAATATCCAGCATGCACAAAATAGTTTGCTGAAGTCAGGATTTGAACACACGTCGCCCAAGACGCACGTATACAAGATTTGCGCCCTGAATCGCGGGGGTTGCCCCTATACTGGTTAGCATTTACTTCTTATTTTAAGAGAAAGAGAATTAGGGGAGGAAAAATCAACGAAAGTATATAGTACTATATCTGCCCCCAAAATAACACTAGTAAATAAACTCATTATTTTCGGTGAAACATAAAATTAATTAGAACATGAACAAAAGTGTCTCGCGCCAAAAAATGTTTTTCATGGTCATAAAATTATTAATTGTTTTCGGTGAAACAGAAGAGAAGAATCAACAACTAAATGTGTACTGACATTAATGTATCCTTTTTTTTTTAAAGAAAGAAAGAATAAAAGAAAGAAAGCAAAAGAAAGAAGGAAAGACAAACAAGAACGAAAGAAAGATCCAAAAAAGTAATGTCGTGTCTTGCGCCAGTAAAGTCCTTGTTTTTGGTGAAATGCTTGTATAAGAAATGGGGAAGCGGGGTGGGGAGAGAAAGGACGGTGGTGGTAGGTTGGGGCAGGTCGAAAGAAAGAAAGAAAGAAAGACAGAACTACAGTGTAGTAAGTGCCTTGCGCAATCGATTTACTTAAAATAGCTAGTAAATCCATTGTTTTAGGTCTGCTTCTCATCCGGAGTCTTGCTGGGGGAAGTACATGTAGGCGGTCGTCCTCTACACAGGAAATTGTACTCTCAAAGTTTTGTCTTTTTGCTCCTTTACGCTTGCTTTCGCAGTCCTATAATTGCATGCGGCATGCAAGCAAAATGAGGAGGAAGTAACGTTAAAAGATGTCCTGTGGTTTCTGGTTTCACTTTTCGTTAGTATAGTTAGCGTAGTTTATGGCACTGGGTAGCTGAGAACAGCGGAGGCTAACGTTCACGTGTTCACTCGTGTGTGAGAGGTATACTCGACGACTCTCAGGTCCGCTGTGGGAGTGTATGGTGTGTTGCTGGTTCCGTGGTACAAACAAGAAAGCTCTTTTGTGAACTTGTGTTCGATTTTGGAGAGCATCGAAGCAATTGTTGTCACAAGAGCTAACATCCCGTTTTAATGTGGGGTTTTTTCACTAGTTAGTGAATAGTATTCGTAGTTAATTCTGAGGTACAATCACGTTCAGCGCACCTCATGAGCTTAGGTAAGATTCTTCTACAATTGCAAGCGATGTGTGTGTGTGAGTGGGGTGTGTGTGTGTGTGTGTGTGTGTGTGTGTGTGTGGAGGAGTCGACTTGCTGCAATGATTGTTGGCTATTTACCACTTCCCCTGCCTTTATCCCCTCAGCGACTCTTAATGAGCCCCGTATTTTCTGTCGACGTTCAGTTGACAAGGTCCGGATACGCTCGTATGAAGGTCAATAGAGGTTGGCTCAAAGTGGGATCACAGTGCGCAAGTTGGTACCCAGTGTGCATCTTGAGCGGGTTCAATCACTACTTCGGTCAGCGCCTTACACAGTTTTGTTGTCGTTAATTTTAGTTGGCAAGTGTATGATATATGCACGCTGCCATTTTCTTTCTGCAATTATGTTATTTAATTATTTAATTTTAGAGACTCTCTTTCTCTTTCTCTCTTTCTTCTATTCCTTCTGCTCCGTGTCCTCGTCTTCCTCCTTTTTCCTCATTGTACGTTCTTAACAACAGTAGTTACGATTTTCCATTAAGTCGTGAAAGTATGGTAAAGGACATCCATTATTGTATTAATTTTAGCAATACGCAAGACCTGGAAGTCCGTAACTTTTTTTAAGAAAGCTTATGTAGACTAAAAGTGTATTTTGCAGCAACCTTGCCGCTAGTCGCTACTGAAAATGGTCGCACAGCTCAAAACCTCTGTAGACTGAAAGATCAGAACACATAATACCCAACAACTAGGGAATTGTACTGGGCTATAACGGTAGGGAGCGTGTGATATCAAGGAATATGATGGGAAAAGGGGACAGGAAAACAAAAATTGTTAATGCAGTATAGTACAAGACAAGACAAAATATTTCTCTAATATCACAGTTGTGAATAGGCTTACATGTAAATACAATTTTAATAAAGAATTTTTTTTAAAAAAGAAAAATACAAAAACAATTTATTTACGTCGAAGAAAGAACTGAGTTAAGATGGGGACCGTGCTTGTTCAAATTGGACAAATCTGGTTCTATGCTTATGGGGGATAAAAAAGATGAAACATTAAAATAATAATAATAATAATAATAATAATAATAATAATAATAATAATAATAATAATAATAATAATAATAATAATAATAATAATAATAATAATAATATTAATAATAATAATATGTATTATTATTATTATTATTATTATTATTATTATTATTATTATTATTATTATTATTATTATTATTATTACTGATATTATGCACTTTTAATGTTCCTGTAGCAGTCTACGGTCCAATTCGGATGGATATTTTATGAATATTTTGTTGCAAGAAAATTGGTCAAAAGGCCACAAGGAAGAAACTCTCAGCAGCGACATTGATAGTCTGGCATCTAATCAACAGATGAGTAATGTGATCTCAATGCCGTTAGCTAGAAACGTATTTTTTTCCCGTGATTATTTGGACCCAATATGTCATCTAGTGCTCCGTTTTCGTGTTAAAGATCTTCTTCGAATCTCTTCTTTTTAATTCTCTCTCTCTCTCCCTCTCTCTCTCTCTCTCTCTCTCTCTCTCTCTCTCTCTCTCTCTCTCTCTCTCTCTCTCTCTCTCTCTCTCTCTCTCTCTCTCTCTCTCTCTCTCTCTCTTGAGTGTGCTTCTTATTATGGACCTCATCCATGTTGCTTTCAAAATACCTGCAGTTCCTCCACCCTTTCCCCTGCTCTCCCCACATTCTTGCCACATCCTACAAAGCTACCCACCTCCCACCCTCACCCCTTCAGCTTTTTTACCCTCAACCACACACACACACCCCAAACAACCTTTCTTCCATATTGTATTGACAGTAATACCTCCGAATTCGCCATTTACGATCTTAAAATGTGGAATAGGTCAAAGATTGCGATTTCGTCTGATTCCTTGGAAACTTCTGTTGCTTTAGTTATTCCTCTTCTTCCTCCTGCTCCTTCTTTTCTTCTTCTTCTTCTTCTTCTTCTTCTTCTTCTTCTTCTTCTTCTTCTTCTTCTTCTTCTTCTTCTTTTTTTTTCACAATGCGTGATGTCTTTGTGTGCAATTCACAATGTACGATGTTGCTTCAGTTACAGCTATTCTCGAAGAGGCGAAGATAGAAGAGAAGACGATGCTATGTCCTGTTATTTTATCCTGTTCATGGAGTGAGTGGCTACTCGGTGAGGACGTACATGGTGACTTGCTATATTTGTCGTAATTTTCTTGTATTATAGTTTATTTATATATTTATTTAATTGTATTTTTTGGGGGGTCAAGCGACAAGCCACGTTTTTAGGTTGGTTTTTTTGTGAACAGATTCCTTGGTTTGATTTGACAACGAGATTAGGGTTTAGTATTTAGAGTAATACACAGGCGGCGGAAGCGGGGGGAGGGGGGTAGGGGGCACTGCCCCCCCCCCCCCCGCAGAAAAATATTGGGGGGGGGGCAAACCTATACATTTGCCCCCCCCCCCCCCCCCCAATATTCAGCCCCTCAAAAAACATTATTTGGAGGTTCAAACCAATATTTTCCCCCTTTCTCTGGACTGATGCAAGTTAACAATACACCTGTGCTGAGACGATTTTCAAAGCACTGAAAGACTGCTTGATCAGACTTGACTTGCCAGTGCAAAACTGCTGGGGCCAGGCCTACGACGGGGCGAGTAATTTTCAGGGTCATGTGTCAGGAGTTGCAAAAAGATTCAAAGATGAGATCCTTGCTGTGACTGAAGAGCTGGCGGCAGTTCTTCAAAGAAAATAAACGACTTGTGATGACGCAGTAAACGCTGCTGACATTTGTCTGAGAACACTGAAGGCATGCGGCATGAAGATTGTTATGAGACATTTTTTGCTGACATCACAACGAAAGCTGCAAATGTGTGCGATGAGCCCTGCGTTCCTAGACAGAAGCAGCCTCCACGAAGACTGGACGATGGCTCACAGATCACAGCTACTCTTGTCCATCTGCTTACTACAGACAGCAATACTGTGAGGCCATTGGCAACATCAAAGAACATTTAAAGAGCCAGTTTGATCAAATAGCTCTCGACTTACCAAGGAAAATTGAAGTTCTTCTAAGTGATGGAGCAGCAGGGAAGAGACCAGAAATTCCTCAAGAAATCAAAGATACATATTCCGCTGACATCGACTTGTACAGACTTAAAACTCAGCTAGAACTCCCTCCACATGCACTGGGTGACACCAGGATGGCGGCTAACTCTAGGATCACCATCTTCCAAGCACTGCCGGATGAACTGAAAGCTTCTGACACTGTGCGACGGATGCTGAGTGAAGTGGATAAACTTCTCAGACTGTACTTCACCATCCCAACCACAACTGCAACGGCTGAACGCATTTTTTCAGCCCTAAAGCGGGTAAAAACATACCTTCGGGCAACGATGACGCAGGAGCGTCTAAATAATTGTCTTATAATGCATGTGTTCAAAGACAAAGTAGATCAACTAGACCTAGCGCAAACTGCTTACGAATTTATCAATAGAAATGAACGCCGTCAGGCATACTTTGGAAAATTAACGG
This sequence comes from Oncomelania hupensis, assembly GCA_036898135.1. Lineage (NCBI taxonomy): Eukaryota > Metazoa > Mollusca > Gastropoda > Littorinimorpha > Pomatiopsidae > Oncomelania > Oncomelania hupensis. Next base: position 81,652,736 of record CM072512.1, on the reverse strand, counting down.
TGTAATTTCCCATGCCAAATGATATGACTGCTGTTTTTGTTACTGTGATGGATCAACATTGTCAGGTCAGTTTCTCTCCCTTTCTCTCTACCCTCCCCCTCCCTCCCTCTCTCTCTCTCTCTCTCTCTCTCTCTTATATGCACAGTTGTAGAAATATATCTTTTTTTCCTCTCTCCCATAGTGTCTATGAAAATATTTCAAATTATTTGGAGTAAATGTCCAGGGCCGGACCCGGGGGTGGGGGTGGGGTGGGGGGTTTCCAGGGTTCCGGCCGCCCCCCCTCCCCCCTCCAAATTAAACAAAAAAAATTTATTCAAAGAGTCACTTTTTTAAACATTGTTTTTAAAACATTGCAGTTTTTAGTCACTTTTGGTCCAAAGTACAAAGAGTTATTTATAGTCAATTCAACGGAAATCCATTTCAAGGGATCCGTTGTAACGTCCAAAGCGTTTTCCCGTTGAAAGGACCAAGTAACCCAACCCCTTAGCCTTAATTAGTAATTGCAGCCATATTTTCTTGTTCTGGCCGCAAGCCTCTTCCAGCACCTTCACCTTAATACTGCCCTAATCCACCAAAAACGACTTTTTAGAAATATTAAGATGCTAAGTTGATAATTATGACAATTTGTTGTAACGAACATCCATTGAAACGACCATCGCTGAATCGTCCAAAAACATCGTTGAAATGGAAACCCTTGACTGTGAAGCTGCAGAAAAGGACAAAATATGTTGTCGATGCTTACAGGGAAATCAAAGAGGTCAGTAACTGCGTGTCTTCTATTAGAAGAGATGTCGACACAGCGTTCGTTGCCTGGTTTGGTGGAGTCAGCAAAATGGCAAATGCTTTGACAACTGGTTTTATTGTTCCTCGTCAAGCATCCCGACAGACTCTCCGTGAGAACCAACCTGCGGCCACTCCAGAAGAATATTTCAAGATTAGCATTGCCATTCCTTTCTTGGAACACCTGTCATCCGAATTGGACTCGAGGTTCAAAAATGCTGGCCTAGCAGTTGATGGTCTCTGTCTGGTGTCAAGCACTTTAATAGACAACCAGGATGGTTTCATGCAGGTTCCAGAAGGGGTGAAGACACTGGCAATGTTGTGGGAGTCTGACCTACCAGACAACGCTACCCTTGATGCAGAATACCAACGGTGGGTTTGCAAATGGCGAAGTGCTGCTGAGAATGCGACAGCTATCATCCCATCCACGGCATCAGAAGCACTGAAACATTGTGACATGGATTTTTATCCCAACCTGTTCATCATGCTAAAGAACCTTTGCACCCTGCCTGTCACTACTGCCGAGTGTGAGCGTTCAAACAGTCAGTTGCGCTGAAAAACTACCTGCGCTCTACAATGGGGCAACAGAGACTCAATGGACTTGCTTTACTGAAAGTGCACAGGGATGTTGATATTGACTTCAAAGAGCCAGTGAACTGTTTTGCCAGAAGATACAATTCACAAATGGTATTAATGCCGAGGAACCTAGTGCAGCAAGACTGAATTAAGTGAAAGCAGGGCGGTAATGTTCATAAACTACAAGGTAAAGCTTTATACCGTTAACGATCAACAAAAAGTAGTGAATAATAATAGTATACAAAACATCTCTGCTGATAAATAAATGTTTGTGTGAGTGTGTGTGTATTTTTTTTAAGGGATGGGCAGAGGATAATTTTTGTACCCCAGAGTTTTGTCAGTTCAATTGTTCAAAAAGCTCAAAGTCCCAGACCATCACAGATGGCTTTTTCAAGGTTCAGATTGCACCATTTTGCATCCTTGAAAAAAACAAAATTTCCGGGGTAGCATGCCCCCGGACCCTTCTAGAAGGCTCGGCGCTTCGCGCCTTCGCTGAATCTGTAACCCCCCCCCCTCCCTCGACTTTTCCCAGGTCCGGCACTGATGTCAGTGAATAAAATGTGTGTATGCCCCCCACCCCCCAATCCTGAGCAGCTTCCGCCGCCTGTGGAATATTATTGTCTATCATTGAGTATTATGAATTTTCTATTATAGAGTTTGAGTATCACATCGTGGCATTAACTATAATGTTAAGGTTTCTTGGTACGACTTAATTACAAATAGTTAGGGTATTCTATACTAGTTATATTTGATCAATGATTAGATCCTCAGTCTCATATTTCCAATGCAATTTAGTAGTAATGAAAATTAAGAATCAGAAAGAACATAATGTTATTACAATTGTGACGGTTTCTGCGTCTCTATTGCATTAATGTAGATTACATTACATTACATGGTTATTGCTTTAGGTCCAGCGGACTCTTCCGAGCCAAATCAGGACCAGAGAGGCGTTATCTTAAAATATTATAAAATGGATCAAATATTAAAAAACAAGCCTGTAACTCTTAAATATTCAAACAAACTTTCGCACGCAACCTCTTGAAAAATCTTCTTAAATCTGATGTATTAAAAATACGTTCTCTTGCTTCAAGCAAATCACTAAAATCAGTCTCACCAATACAATCCAACCAACAATAATGTAGATAAATCAAATATATTAGATATATATCTGTGTGTGTGTCCATTTAGTCAATGTTTCTTGCAAAGTAAATTTGGTCGTTACGTCATACAAATAGTACATTGGTAGGAACTGGATACAAATTAGTCTGGTTGTCAAAGGCTGAATGGGCGTCTCCGGATAGCAAGACTGTGTATAATTTAACAGTATCAGGTGGGAAAACATTGGAAAAGGACTGAAGCTGGAAATTGTCGTTTAATTGGGGCTGATACACTTACTCATTATGGGACCTTCGCGCTGCGCTTGAAAGTGCTTGCCATTACTGACACTCCGCGATAACTCTTCTTGATTTTCGTTTCAACACCTTTTGAAGAGTCAAGAATGGTCATGCTCAACTGGCACAAAGGCGGTTGTTTAAACAAGCGTTAAAACCGTTTCATTCTGCTGATAGTTTGATGTTTAGTTTCCAGTTACGTCAAGGTTTACTTTTATCTGTTCTATGGATTTCATTTTAATAGCCAGCCTTTAATTTTGATTTGAGAGGAAACCTGCTAAGTTTCCTGATTGTGATGTTTGTGTTTTCGTGTCGACCATTCTTAGAGCACCTTTAGGTGTATTTATCTTATTAAGGGTTGTTAACTTCCGAAACTGTAACCCGAAGCCTAGTTTTCCTGAGAGTAGTTACTGATAAATGCTGACATTCTATCTTCTTAAAGAGCCCTACTTCGAAGGCTTTGCTTACTTTTATCGAAAATGAGTTTAGCCTGAAATTCGCATTGTTATTTTACTCTTGATAAAGAAAATTGCATTTTTTTTTACATAAACAATTATAAGGAAATTCGCATTATTTTACATAAAACAATGACACAATGGGCTTTCTTTGCTCAAACCAATTGCTAACGTTTACATTTTTTTAAATTTCTGTTCTGACAAGGAATGATTTACACTGTTTAACAGTACAGCAACACGCTCTCCTATCTACTAGATGATACATTTAGCGCAAGAACGTCGCCAGCGCTTGCTATTAATAGGTACACAACTTTGGAATTTATTGATTTAAAAAAATGTATATATATTTATTCGAAAGATTTGTTTTTATAATGATAATAATAATAATAATAATAATAATAATAATAATAATAATAATAATAATAATAATAATAATAATAATAATGAATAACCTTTATATAGCGCAAAACTCACAGACTCATTGCGCATACACACGCATTCACTCACAATATACAAAAGGATTACATGTATGTATGGAGGTACATCTACAAACAACGAAACACAAATATTGTTATGTTACACATAAGACTCCCTATAAGATGAAAGAGGAGTAGGGTGGAAAGGAGGGATGCGAGTAAGTTAATCAAAAGCTAAGCGAAAAAGGTATGTTTTCAGTTGGGCTTTAAATATATAAATATCTTCCAAGTTCCTCAGACCGACAGGAAGTGCGTTCCAGAGAGATGGAGCAGTGAAACTGAAACCGCGCTCGCCAACAGTTTTTAGGTTTCGACGCGGAACTTTTAACAGCTTTTCTGCGGAAGATCGGAGAATGCGGGCTGTCCGGTAGGCTACAAGTGAGTTGGAAAGATACGCTGGGAGAGTTTCTTCAAAGAAACGGAAGGCAAAAACACAGATCTTATACTGGAGGCAGAATTTTACAGGCAGCCAGTGAAGTTTCTGAAGCAACGGCGTGATATGGTCTCTCTTTCTCTTTTTCAAAACGAGCCGTGCTGCGCTGTTTTGTACGTATTGGAGTCGATTTATCTGTTCTGTTGGTAGACCCAGCAATACCGAATTACAAACTTGCAAATTGCTGCAAACTGATTTTTATTTCAGTGAAGCAACATTCACTGTGAATGCTAAACATCTGTCGAGGAGACTTGTGTGAAAGAGGGTCCTTTTAAATAAGACAATGCTAAGAGAAGCTGCTGGTGAAAAGAGTTTAGCAAACTACATATTGTCTGACATATGTGAAATGCTGCTGAGTGCTGGTAAAACGAGTTTTGCAAACCTGACAATTGTTGAAGTAAAGAGAAGCTACTGATGCTGCTGGTTGGAGTTTGCTGTTGTAAGTGGCACTAAAGCGGGAATGTTTGCTTTGGCAGTATAACTGGGAGTGGAGTTGGAAGTCAGAGGGACTGAAGCGTAAAGTGAGGGTAGTTACTGTGTTCAGGGCCCTCGGGTGACAGATGGTTAATGTTGTTTGTCTTGAAGTTAGGGGTAGGCGTTAGTTAATGCGAGGACGGAAAGGGGCAACAGTGCCATTTGAGACGGAATCTCCCCTGACCTTTGTGTAGGCTGGAAACAACGATCAGTCACTGGAAGACGTGGAGACTGAAAGGACAACACGAAGAACAAACGCATCCCCACCATTTCCTTTTGGAAACCATTCTGTTTCAACGACCCTCCTGATCAGTAATGAGTGTAGGGGAACCTTTAGTAACTCACGGAAAAGTCTTAATATTTCAAAGTCGTACTAGCCGCACTGAAAGTCTTAATATTTTAAAGTCTGGACACCAGCCGCATATCTGATATTGATTACACCTCGGTTAAGAAAGGTGAAAATGTAAATGTCTTAACAACTGAGGTTCGAGAACATTTGGAAAGAACGTATGGTAATCATTTAAAAATTTATACAGACGGATCTGTGTCTGAAACTTTACTTGCTGGTGCCGGTTTTACCATTCCTGATCTAAAAATAAAAAAATCGTATTATGTTGGTAAGAATGTATCAATTTTCACAGCAGAATTGTGTGCCATTTTAATGGCTTTGGACACTATTAGCAACACCTCTATTGCCTTTAATAACATAGTTTTATGTGTTGATTCTAAAGCTGTTCTCAAAGCCCTTCAAAATTGGTATTGTAAAACTATATCAGATATTATTTTCGATATTAGATTATTAATTCATGCTATTATGTCAAATGGTGTAGGATTATCTTTTTGTTGGGTTCCTTCACATTGTGGCATTTATTTTAATGAAGTTGTGGGAAGGGCCATTCTCTGTAAGTGACAACAACATTGTTAGACCATCTGCATCAGAACTCATTTCGTTGGTAGAAAGATCAATGTACTCCACCTTATTACAAAGTACTGGAATAGACCATTACTCATGTTCTAGAAACTTGTGTAGAATAATCAATAAGCTAAGAGTCAACTCATGGAATACTAAATTTTTAGCTAATGCTATGTGTCCATGTTCTCAACCAATTTCCGTTGAACATCTGTTAAAAACTTGCCCCATATTAACTTCACAATATTTAAACAAACATATTAAAACAAGTGAACATTCCACTGTTGAACTGCTGCAGTATCCAACAGTTATTACCATGGCACAAATTATTAGCCAGTCTCCAGTGAGCACATTTTTGTGATTATTTTGTCTGATCCTTGGATGTGCTTTTTGTATTTTGCGTGTGATTGTGTGTATGCTTGCGTGTATGGTCTAATATCACAATCTGTGAATAGACGTTAAATAAAATTATTGAATTGAACACCAGCCGCCAATCTGAACAGGAGATTTTTGTGTGTGTGTTTAAAAAGTACACACACGTTTGACTTTGCAATGTAGGTTGTATACGACAGACGGTTATTTAAGCGTCTGGGATAAAAGCCTACCCGTTAGGAGATAAGAAGAAAGGACATAAGAACGCAAGGTCCGACTTGAAGTGTATATGCATCAGAGATCAAAATGTGGACCACGTCGTCTGAAGTGTAAGACAAGAGTTGAGCTGGTATATGAGGCAACGGCTGAATTGAGCTGAGCTGCCCTTTTTCTTGTGTGTGTGAATGTGTGTGTGTGTGTGTGTGTGTGTGTGTGTGTGTGTGTGTGTGTGTGTGTGTGTGTGTGTGTGTGTGTGTGTGTGTGATATGACAGTTTTTTTTAGGGCTCTGTACATTTACACTCAGTGATATAACTGAGAGTCTTTAGGCTGACTGACTGACTCTTGTTTTATATATATAGGTCTGGTAACCCACGTACGGATTATCTTAGAATGAGACGAGCTCTATGCTGAAGAACTGCCTTGTTTACGCCACCCTTGTTGTCCGGCTATACTCCGTGATTTGACTTCACTGCTTTACAAACTGATTGATGCACTCAATGGCTGCTCACACAATGGATTTTAAAAAATAATAAAACCAATAATAACACGTGAAAGAGTTCTGACAGAGATTGAAAGAGATTCGGATTCAGACATTTGTATTGTTATTAACAAGGATGGAAATGTTAAGCACTTAGACTAGTGACATGTCCAGAAAGAGGGACAGAGACAGAGATGTTTGATATATCGTATTAATAGGAACCGATAAATCAAAGTTGCTGTTTTTGTTGTTGTTGTTGTTTGTGTTATTATTATTATTATTATTATTATATTATTATTATTATTATTATTATTATTATTATTATTATTATTATTATTATTATTATTATTATTATTATTATTATTATTATTATTATTATTATTATTATTATTATTATTTTAGATTACTTTTATCGTGTTTAATGTTGAAGTATGTTCGTGTGAGTCAGTGTGATCCTTGTCAATACTTTCTTTTTTTATATTGCCCCTCTGTGTCTGTGTTTGTGAGAGAGAGAGAGATACTGTGTGTGTGTGCGTGTGTGTGTGGGTGTGTGTGTGCGTGTGTGTGTCCATACATACATTATTTTAACAGAAAATAACATCTTCGAAGGGTGGAGGGGTAAAATTGGAGCGAGGCACTTATCATCTCTTAAAAAGTAGGTATTGGAGGTTCCTTACATAAAATGTGGATCTAGTAGACTTAAAAGAAATGCGACCTTGTTAATTGGGTTTTTCCTGGCCCATTTTCCTCCCGTCCATCGTTAATGTACGTCACTCTTTTCATCCATTTCTGTGCAAAACATGACTCCTCTTCCTCCGTGAATAGGATGTACCTACAGACAAATAAGATAGTGGTTTCTGTGTCAGTTAGTGTGACGTTTTCGTATTGGTTCCACCGTGCTTGTTTTGTGTTGAGATGCAACATCAGACGTAACACTCCAACGGAGTATCATAGACCGCGGAGGCATTCACCTAGTTTTAGCTTACTTGTGCATGATACATTTCTGATCTTTCACATTGAACATTCCTAATATCATAAAAAGTTTTCCAGGTTAGCAGTATGACAATTTTTTCCTCTGTAGATGATCTAGACCTTATAGTAACACTAACTGATCGGAATGTTTATATGGCATTACTATTGTTCTGTTGTAAGATGTAGTTGTAATCTATCTTCAGACCTAACAGTTAGCTCCATCGAACCGTTTTCTATGTTAGCAGTATGGCATTGCTGTATTTTGTTTACACTCTGTTTTTACTGTAGGATGTAAGTTCAGAACCACCAACATCGAATGGTTTCTGTGGTATTTGTCACACTTTTTATTAGTTTTGCTTTTACTGTTGCACTTTTATTGCTACATGTAGATGGCGCGGCGGGATAGAGCAGTCCAGCTGGGCTTGCCATCAACATCAAACGGCTAGCTGTGAGCACCAGCCATCTTACTGCTTCGATCAGTCTGATCACAGCGCATAGTTAAATAGATGAGATGTAGGTTGGAAATTTGGATGGTTCGCTTTCTCCATCCTTGTTCTGAGTGGTGCTGCTCTGCGTCTCCGTGCTTTAAGCTTACAAATTACATGTTTTATCGAGACATAAATTCAAAATCCTAACTTCGGACCTTAACGCCGTGGAACTGTTTCTGGGCGAGTGTTTGATCAGTATTATTGTATTAGTTGTACTCTTTAAAAAAATAAAATAAAATAATAAAACCACCTCGGGTTGTTTCCGTGCCAGGAGTGTAATCAATACGGTATTGACTTCGCTTTAGATGCTATTTCCATAGGGCTGCCGCCTTTAGGAATTTTGAAGATTCTAAAATATTCCTTTGCGAGATCTACAACTTTAGTGCTACAGACTCTGTGTTTGTATATGTGTGTGTGTGTGTGTGTGTGTGTGGGTGTGTGTGTGTGTGTGTGTGTGTGTGTGTAAAAATGGCGGCAATATGTGTTACTTGGTTGTCAGTCTAGCGCCGATGCTAAATTAACCCCATCAATCGGTAGTCGGCCGACTGTCTGAGGCGTTCTGTTCTCTTCGCTTCCGGCTTTATTGCTCGAGTCACTACTGTAAATTTGATCTTTAGAGTCCTTTGCTTCATGTTCAGCCTCTGGCGTAGGTTAAACCCAGTCATTCCTTGTGGGCTTCCTTTCTACTCCTATATTGCGAACTGTTATAGTAGGCCAGCCGGTAGAACTCTTGTGCCAAAGGCTGCTGGTTCAATTCCTGTTTCTCTCCACCACAATACTCCTAGCATCCCGCAACAACATGTTTATAAATAGCTGCGAGCAATTGGCCAGTTTGTCTCATCGATCATTCTGGCACAGGTGTTGGGATTATAGTAGTGTATGTTTGTTGAGATCGGTTGATGTACTTTTACCTAGAAAGCAACCACAATTGTACACGCATACTATTATACCGTTCAGTTATTATTTTGACATTTGGACCGAGATTCAAGATTTCAGGTGTATTTCGAAGTATAAGAGTGATGGTATATTTAAACTTGGGTGCAGTATAAACAGGTAGGTGTCTTGGAATTATTCGAAAGGTCATCTCACCCCATTTAAGAATGGCACTGGGTTTCGAGAGGGGAAAAGGTTTTGCTCCACAATATTGTAAGTAGCTTTAATATTTAATTAAGGGAGGTAGTCTGTTCTCACTGTTCTTTGTGAGAGTGCCAGGGTGTCATACAACCTAGCGGTTTGACTTTTAAAAAAAAGTATTAGCACAAGTTGTTTTATTCATTTCATATTTAATAACGCATTTTTGCCACTTTGATTTCTTTAATCTTTATTTTTTTTCTGTCTGCTTCTTCTTCTTGTTGTTATTATTCTTTCTTCTTCTTCTTCTTCTTCTTCTTCTTCTTCTTCTTCTTCTTCTTCTTCTTCTTCTTCTTCTTCTTCTTTTTTTTTCTTTTTTTTCTTTCTTTCTTTCTTTCTTTCTTTCTTTCTTTCTTTCTTTCTTTCATCTTCATCTTTTTCTGCTTCGCCTGAGGTTTGATAATGGAATGCTAATAGAGGATTCAATATTATATTATTATATAAAATTGGCGATTATTCACTGTCCTGTTTCTTAGTTTCGTCCTACTTTGGGGGAATGATTCATTCAAAAGATCAGAAAAAAGCATACATTTTTTTCCCCATAACAACCATTTCATGACATTTGTTTTAGGAGATCGAGGTCAGTTGTTCGTCGGAACTAATTTTAGAAATTGTTAATATGTTTTATTTTCTTCTACGTTGCTGAAAAGGTCAGGAAATGTGATTCTTGTCATTGTCATTCTTATTTTGTCGACACACGTTTAGATTTAGGCCAAAGTGTTTTTCGTAATCACTTGCACCAAAACAACAATAGTGCATGGTGTTAACACACACAAAAACGAACTAATTGAAACTGAATTTCTACATTATGGAGGAAGTTTGATTTCTAATTGCTATTTTTTTAAATTGTGAGTCTTAAATTGCCGTCAAATCAAATCCGTGCGTGGACGTTGATTCCTATCCTATCCTATCATATCCTGTCCCGTAATCCGAAGGTCGTAGGGGCACCACAGATATGATCGTTTAACCAACATACTCCATCTTTCTCTGTCCTCAGCAGCCCTGATGGCTTCGCTCAGTGTCAAACCAGTCCATTCTCGAATGTTGTCCTCCCACCTCTTTTTCGGTCTCCCTCTTCTTCTACCTCCTTGCACTGTGCCTTGCAGAATAGTCTTTGAAAGGCCTGATGATCTGGTGACGTGGCCATACCATCGGAGTTTCCGTTTCTTCACCACTGTTAGCAGGGCATCGTGTTGTCCAATGGCTTGTGTGATGGTCTGTCGGACTTCGTCGTTGGTGATGTGTTGGGTATAGGAAATGCCCAGAAGTCTTCTGTAGCACCTCATCTCCATGCTTTGTATTCTTCGTTGGAGATCTGCTGTGAGGGTCCATGCTTCGCAAGCATATAGGAAGATGGAGATGACAAGGGAGCGAAACAGTCTTACTTTGGAATGTAGACTGATGGTCCTGTCTTTCCAAATGGACTTCAACCTTGTCAGGGCAGCAGTTGTTTGTGCGATCCTGGAGAGGACTTCCTGTCGGGACCCATTGTCTGATACAATGGCTCCTAAATATTTGAAGCTATGCACTGTGTTGAGGGATTGGCCTTGGACTTTGATGTCCGTGTTGATGCCATTGGTGTTGTTGGTCATCATTTTGGTCTTCTCTGCACTTATTTCCATTCCATAGGCTCTGGAGGTGGTGTCAAGCCTCTGTACCAGCTGTTCAAGTTCTTGTTCCTCTCCAGCCAACCCATCAATGTCATCTGCAAAACGAAGACTGGAGATTGCTCTACCCCCTATGCTGACTGTGCCTTCATGGTCTGCAAGAGCATCTGACATGATGCGCTCTAGGAAGATGTTGAAAAGTGTTGGAGAGAGTAGGCATCCTTGACGCACACCGATTGTTGTTCTGAACCAGTTCCCGATGGCGCTGTTGTGGAGGACTGCACTGGTAGCCTTGTCATACATGCTTTTGATGACTTCAATAATTTTAGGGCTGATGTTGTACACTTTCATTGTTGCCCATGGACGTTGATTGCGAGATATTATTGTCTAAACCGGAATATGTTCAAGCTGAAGCTGAGCTTAAGACTCCGTGTCAAAAGACGAAACGTTGGCGACAATCTTTCCTGTTTCTAACCTGACCGCCATGTTTCTCTCCCTCCGCAGTGATAATGGCTATAGTGTATACTCATGCTGTTATTATTTCCATTGATTATCATTTTCTCCCATGTACAATATGGTATACGATGATGATATTTGTATCTTTGTTCCTTTCTCATGATCCGTTTTTAATGGTTCATTTTCTCTGCAGGTTTTATTAATGCTTTTTTATGTACTCAAATCAAGCTTATGTTAAGACTCTATTTTTATTCATAGTTTTCTATTTACTGGAAGAAATAGTACCTATATACTATACATGGAATATCAAAAAAGGCACACACAAAACTACGTATAACTAAGACCATAAGCAACATGTACATCTGTTAAAGCTATGAACTCCGCTTCTTAGCGGTATGATATATACTCATTGTTGTCCTAAAAGCCATAGTTTTTGGACATTCTCTGTTCGCTATTGAGGAAAACGGTTTAAACGTTCCTTTGTATGGAAACTAAGACCTGTTGCACTTCCTCTTGCCTTTATTACATTAGGAGTGTTTTAGGCTTGTATGGGCATATCAATTATTGTAACAAATTCTTGTAAAAAATGACACCAAATAGAATCAAAGTACTCCAGCGAAATGTACAATGTTGCCTATTGGTTTGGCTCAGTGGTGTCATCCAGTGAGCAAGCTTACAGTATGTTAAGTGTGTCTCTTTTGGGAGACATTAGTTCAACAAACTATTTGTGCGCGTTGGATCATCGCCAGTGTCTTGTGCGGCCTTTAGTTCTGGAAACTGCGCTATATAAGAACATTAATCAACTCTTCTACATACCTTAGACAAGATAAAACAGCTCAATCCAGTTCCAACCCACCAGTCATACGAAGTGCATCGGTAGAGCAATTGCGTGGCTCATTATTTTACAGTTAAACATTCTCAGTGGTACCAGTCGGCATTGTTTTACACAGGTTTTTGTCGTTCTTGGCTGTTTCCTGCAAATGAGGTACACAGCAGATTAGAGGTGTTGAAATCTCCTTCAGAGATTTTGTTGGGCATCAAGCCAGCTGAAATATTACGATACGGTGATCAACAGGTGCACCAACAAACTATGAATCAACTTTGTTGAGTGCTTTGTTTCCGGATCTTCTTATGTGTGTGTGTGTGTGTGTGTGTGTGTGTGTGTGTGTGTGTTGGTGTGTGTGTATTTCCAGACTTATCTGCAAATACTTTGAATAGTCGAAAATCTTTTATATGTTTTTAATCTTTATTTTATTTTATTTTATTGTCAGTCCTTGTAACTTTTTTCTTTTCCTGGAGCACGGTACATATAGTTTTACTTTGTCCTATTAGCCTACTGAGTGTCTTTACTTTACCAGTCTAATGCGCGATAATAAATTGCGAACTTGCTGCGGTGACTCTCAGCTCAGTCGTTCTCTTAAATGTAGGCTATTTGACGTCGTTACTGTGTTCTGCAAACTTGAATAATTTCTGCAAAATGACGATACTGAAAGGCACTCCTGAATCAGGGTTTGTATGACAAGGTAGCCCGCTCAGTAAAGTGTTTGGCACCGTGAGCTCATTGTAAAACAGTCGTCTTTAGTGCCATAAAAAGTGCGCTACGTAAGAACAACCATTTTCTCTGTTCAACATTGCTCAGATTATTTTGTCCCTGAACGTTCTTCACCGTTAGAGTCCGCCCTGGTAGACTGCAGCTCTCGCTCGGCTGCTTGTGCCACAAGAGTTATTCCAGAAGCCACCAGCAAGCTAATTGGCGGGCCGCAGTTAGTTCCGCGCCGATGCTTTTTAAAACTAAGACGGCCGGAAGGAATGGGTCTACGGAGTCCCTCACCTTAGTGCCACAACGCACGTGCAACCTCGCAGCTTCCCTTGAATGCTTTACTTGAAAATTTCTAGGGCTGTATAGTATACCTAGACAATAGTCGTTTTTTTTCTACTGTCAGTTGCAGAGTCACATTCACAAACAAAAACAGCGGACCTTTACGTCTTATTTGGACTAGTCTTAATCTTTGTTATTTAGACTGCCTTATCTTTATTGGTGCGTCGCCAACACACACGCACTCACACACATACACACATACATATTCACACCCCCCCCACACACACACGCACACACACACACACACTCTTTTAACAATTTATTCAGAATTTTCAACGGAGCATTCTTATACAAAGCATTTTCTTCTGATTGTAATTGAAACCACGCACCCAAACCACACACAAGATTCACACTGGCATAATGGACAGGCAGTAAAAAAAAAAGTTTTCTTGGATATCAAATATGGACAAATGGATAATTAACTGAACAGTATGGACAGTTCTGTGGCAATACACGCACACATACGCTCACACACACACTCACACACACACAGCAAATAAGAAAATGAATTTTATAAACCTAGGTCTCTATAGCAAAAATCCTTTGTGTCGCACATATATTCTTGGAACAAAATCAGTATTGCACAACACTTTAAAAGGCCACTAGCCGATTCGTTTTAGTGTGTTAAACGGTTCTATTATATTCTGTTCTGTTCTGTTTGTGCACATTCATTAAAATATCTTTTTCCTGTTCTTTTTTGTCTGGTTTGTTTTATTCTATCCTTTCTTGCACAGTTTTGATCAGCTCCAGTCTACACGTTTGGGTTCTTTCATATACTTTTAAATTAGGCATACTTTCTTGTTCACGAAGCCATTGGACAACACGATGACATGCTCACAGTGGTGAATAAATGGAAACTCCGATGGTATGGCCATGTCACCAAAGCATCAGGCCTTGCAAAGACCATCCTGCAAGGCCCGATGCAAGGAGGCAGAAGAAGAAAGAGACAGAAACAGAGGTGGAAGGACAGCATTCGAGAATGAACTGGCTTGACACTGAGCGAAGCCATGAAGGTTGCTTAGGACAGAGAAAGATGGATTATGCTGGTTAAACGGTCATCTGTGGTGCCCCAACGACCTTCGAGTTACGGAATAGGAAGGATACTTTTGTTCTGTTCTACTCTTCCATTTCTTCGGGACCTCTGTTCTCCTCTCATTTGCATGTCTGTTCCTCTTACGAAGAACACTTGAGCGACTGACAGCAGTGCCAGCGAATGTTTCCTGCCGAGTTCCTCAGAGTAGACTAAAAGCCTTGGTTACTGCACCGGAAGCGATTCAAAGACTGGGAGCAGTTATTTTGTGTATAGCCGCCGTTATTGTCTGCATAGATAATGGAAAGGTTGGCAGAACAATGTGAACTATAAATCCATCAGTGTCACAAAATTATAGGGAAAAGATATATTCCTACTGGAGTGCCCACATCAAACAGACATGTGTTTGTATTTCATATTTCAAGTATAGTTTTAAATAAAATGAGAGATTTCACAACAGGAATTTGCATGGATGTGTGTAGGCGTTCATATGCGAATTTGAAGAGAAGAAGATGGCAGTTTGGGTAGGAGTGTGTGTGTGTGTGTGTGTTTGTGAGAGAGAGAGAGAGTGAGTGAGTGATGGAAGATTGCAGAAACTGCTTAATGCGATGCACTTTATTGCGATGTTGAAGATGACGTTTAACAAGAAGCAGATTGAGGTCTATCATGAACAATCACAGGCATTTTTAGATCGTGCGCAAAGGATGCGGTAGATTTTAAACGTTTTAAAAGCTTTTGTGTGTGCGTAAAGTTGCTTTTTCTCTGGTACGTTGTACTCCCTTGTGTTTAGCAATGGGAAGCTATATTTACAACGCTTGAGGACATGGTCTCTTTAACGTTTCTACTCGATGAGATGTATGTTTTTATGAAATGCATGTACATTTCTTCAGTCAGACACATCTACGTACACAAACACTATGCTTTATAATTATGCAGGTTACATCTGTGGTATATACTCACGTATTAATTTTACCAACGTGCAGAGATAGTCGTATTGTGATGATATACTGGAGAAGATACGATAATCTTACAAGGGGATTAAGATCTGTAGATAGATGATGCGTTTAGCTATCTCTATCAATCGTTCTTTATCAAGATTCCTAAGCGATGTGAGAGACTAGATCACGGTGTTTGGTCACATAAAAATGTATATTTGTTCTCGGGTTTTAAAGTATCTATTAATTTGACTCACTTTAAGAAATGAATTTTGCTAGTCAAATTACTAGTTTAAATGGTCTCCAGAGAAGAAGAGCTAGTTGACACACAACAATACAAATAGAATGACACCAGTCGTAGGTATGTGATTTCAACTTTTATATGTTCAACACAAATTCTAACATGACTGTAATTAAATGTAAATTAATAACTATAACTGTTCGATGTGCTGGGAAAGGTTTTTAGCCGTACTTCTTCATCACATGCCAAGCATTTCTATGTTTTGATGGTCTAATATTGTTCCGAGTAATTTTGACATCAGTTGCAGTTGAGAGGGACTTAGCTCTCAGTTTCTGTGAGTGCTTGAGTCTGGTGGTCACTCTGAGGGAGTCCGGTCACTCTCAGGATGATCGGGCGAGTTTGGTAGCTACGGGGCCGGATGTGCCGAGGTAGATTTTAGTTGATCTTCTTTCCACGGGAGCAAGCGTTAGGCGTTGACTCCACAAACCATACGAGAGCTGAGCTGGAAAATCCAGAACTCTGGCTACACTATTCTATTCAGATATATTGGTATGTGATGCCTCTGCAAGGAGTCTATAGCGTCAGACACCTGCAGAGTTTCCCATGAGCACACTACGATATCTGAATCTTAAGGCTAAGATACATCGAGCAATGTGCACTACATGTCAAAAACAATAATAGGTTTCTGTAAATACATATAACACGAACATACTAATACCTGGCAATCAATATAATATATAAACATACAAGTACTAGAAAACTACTAGTGTTAACTTACTTCAAGTCTCTGGGACTCGTGAAACTGTCTCTAGTCTATCACTCTATTGGCGATGGCTGAGGATTTTTGTTCACTTCAGTTTGCTCCTTGTTTTGACCCTCGTGGTTCTACGGTTCGTTTTTGACTGCCGGGTTAATGCGGGGTGTACAGGGAATATGAAGGAACCTACACTTCATCTCCGACCAACCATCTCGTTCTCGCGAATACGTGAATCTTTTCTTGGACGTCTTTGTTCTCCTGTCCTGCTTCTGGGACACTATCTTTTACGTTTCAAGTTCGTGTGTCAAGGGAGAGACCCAGGGTAGATCTAAGAGTGATATGATTCGCGTGGCTACTTAGCAATCCAGTGACACCGGTCAGGTGTCCAAGTGAGCTAACTTACATTCTTCCTAGCGAGTTCTGCTTGATTGTATCAGGAGGGATTGTCTCAAGGATGTTAATTTAATAACTGCCAACATTCCTCTAGAGAGCTGCTAAATTAACGTCAAGTTTTATTCAATACTATCTGTTTATTGCTAAGCTGAGTTATCACATCTTTGTCGTCAACATTTCTGATATTACACGTGTAAATCCCAACTCCATAAGATATTGTTGCGCTTATGTTCATTTGGCGTCCATGAGAATTGAGATAATATATACTATCTACTTTCAAAGCATGATAGTTGATTTTTTATAACTATGAAATTTAACTAGTGGCTTTACCTGCTCTACTGTCATGTCAGTCATGTACGTTCATAAGATAGTTAAATAGTTGCCCTATCTTATCTATCCCGTAACTCAAAGGTCGTTGGAGCACCACTGATGATCGTTTAACCAGCGTACTCCGTCTTTCTTTGTTCTCAGCAACCCTCATGGCTTCGTTCAGTGTCAAACCAGTCCATTTTTGAATGGTGTCCTCCCTCCTCTTTTTCTGTCTCCCTCTTCTTCTGCCTCTTTGCACTGTGCCTTGCAGGATAGTTTTTGCAAGGCCTGATGCTCTGGTGACGTGGCCATACCATCGGAGTTTCCGTTTACTCACTACTGTGAGCATGTCATCATGTTGTCCAGTGGCTTGTATGATGGTCTGTCTGACTTCGTTGTTGGTGATTGGTGGTGATAGTTGTACTGTACATTATACATATCATCTTCCATTTCCATGAAACAGTTTTATAATAACATTAGCTACACGTACTTTGCTGTACATGTATGCTTATGAAAGGACCAAAGTTAATTGCTATATTATTTCAGTGCCCACTTGTCATTTGTATAGCGCTCAGTTCTATACTCTGAGGGCATGCCCTAAGGATTTAACATATCAAAACCGATGTAAGCTTAATGTTCGAATATTCAATAGCACAACTTCGTAAAACTTTACAAAACTACAAAGGAGAAAATGGAAAGGGGTACTCTTCACAATTTCAAGACTTAAAAAAACTTTTGCGGAATCCTGCTGGTGATGCAGACGCGAAAAGAATAAAGTCAGGGTATAGAGGAAAGACCTCATGAAAAGAAAACCAGTGAAAGAAACTTGAACAGAAACCTACGAAAGAAAGATCACAAAGGAGGAAAGAATGAAAGGGATGTGTAATTTATAAATATAATAACAGATAATGGAATGCATTCAAATGAAATAAACTTTCCAGAAGTTGCTAGATGGAGCGAAGAGAGTAGTCCTGCCTCGAGTTGCCTAGGCAGTGCGCTATGCAACGCTACGTAACTATTTTGGCAGAAAGTCTGGGCAGCCCTATGCCCGCGGAGAGCGCTACAGAGCGTTTTGTAGCGGTCTGAAAAGGTTGTTTGCAAAAAGAAAAAAATATGGTGGTCAGAGTGGTGCGCTTTCGACTTGCGAATGGCGATGTGTTTAACGGTGAAATAGCAAGGGAGGACTTTTTTGTCATTTACAGTCTGGTAAGGTTTGTGTACTTGATATTTGATGGAATAATTATGTTTATGTGCAATCGGTGTGAATTAGTATTTATATTTGATAGTATTGTTGTGTGGTCAGTGCGATTGACAGTAACGAAACTCACTTTGATGGGCTGGTGTGCAGTCAACATGTGCTGCACCCATTTAAAAGCGCTCGCTTATGGCAAGGAGTTTCCCACAAGCAAAACAAAAATAGTTCGTGCGGAGCAAACGCAAATGTTTTGTGGCGCTTTTTCTAGGCAACTCCGGGCTGTTCTTCTGTTTACGGACTAATTAACGAGCGAGAGAGAGAGAGAGAGAGAGAGAGAGAGAGAGAGAGAGAGAGAGAGAGAGAGAGAGAGAACGTGTAGGTATGCGTGTATGTGTGTACGAGATAGAATGAAAGGAAGAGAGTTTATGAGTTTGTCTGTCTGTCTGTGTGCATGTGTGAGTATGTGTATATGCAAGCGCACACAATGCGTGCAAGGTATGCAGGTAAACAGAGCGCATCTCTTGATCTGTTACTGAATCGATTTTCAAGAGCGCTACAATCAACTGTTCTAAATGTAAATTCTGGACTCCCACTACTAAAATGCCTTAGGGGGAACCCTTTGTGTTTGTTCTGATACCCTCTGTCACTGTCCCCAGTGTATTCCATGCAACTCCCACCCTCCATAACCCATCTCTCTCTCTCTCTCTCTCTCTCTCTCTCTCTCTCTCTCTCTCTCTCTCTCTCTCTCTCTCTCTCTCTCTCTCTCTCTCTCTCTCTCTCTCTCTCTCTCTCTGACACTGAAATTGTGCGGCTTCGTGGTTGCTTAATTATTTATATGGATATATTTCTTTCGTTCTTTCATTCTTTCGTTCGTTCGTTCTTTCTTTCTTTCTTTCTTTCTTTAATTCTGATTCTTTAATGTATTTTATGTTATTACGTTTTAATTTAGATACCCATGTGGGTATGCGTAAGTGTGCGTGTGCGGGTTGCGAGTGGGCGTGTGCCTGTGCTTTACTCCTTAAAATAACTTCCTCTATTAGAGTATTTTAATGTTTTAATGTCCAGTGGAAGGTTGTTTGTTGTTGTAGAAGGACTGAATGTTTTACCGCATCACCAAAACAAAATCCTATGTATTTTGAATTCATTGGGTAATAAAGTGTCTTGACTTGACTTTCTTTCTTTCTTTCTTCTTCTTCTTCTTCTTCTTCTTCTTCTTCTTCTTCTTCTTCTTCTTCTTCTTCTTCTTCTTCTTCTTCTTCTTCTCCTCCTCCTCCTCCTCCTTCTTCTTCTTCTTCTTTCTCTCTCTCTCTCTCTCCCTCTCTCTCTCTCTCTCTCTCTCTCTCTCTCTCTCTCTCTCTCTCTCTCTCTCTCTCTCTCTCTCTCTCTCTCTCTCTGACACCGAAATTGTGTGGCCTCTTGGTTGCTTATGGTACTTTATTAATCACAATAACTATTGATATGGATATATTTCTTTCTTCTTTCTTCCTTTCTTTTTTTTTTCTTTCTTCTTCTTTTTCTTCTCCGTCTTCTTCGTGGTTGCTTATGGTATTTTATTCCTCACAATAATTATTGATATGGATATATTTCTTTCGTTTTTTTGTTCTTTCGTTCTTTCTTTCTTTCGTTCTTTCTTTCTTTCTTTCTTTCTTTCTTTCTTTCTTTCTTTCTTTCTTTCTTCTTCTTCTTTCTCTTTCTCTCTCTTTCCGTCTGTCTGTCTGTCCGTCTCTCTCTCTCTCTCTCTCTCTCTCTCTCTCTCTCTCTCTCTCTCTCTCTCTCTCTCTCTCTCCAGTAAATTTTCTTAACTTCTTAACTTCTGATTTCATACAGATAGGTTTTTTTTTTTCTTTTTCAGTTCTAAATATAACCGATGTTGGAATCACGTGCATGTGCATGGTGAGTGTTTTGGCGCATGTGGCGCATGCCAAGGCGTCGTGCAAATGGGTCTATGGCCAAACTGGGAATATATTATTGATGTCTATCTACACTTTCCACAAGCCGTTACCTTGCGCAATATATGGGTCGGGTTTGATTATTATCTCCCTTTTTCAACCCTATTCAGCGAGTGATTGTAGAGCGGGACACTGTTTGTTTTATCCGGTTATCGCAAACAAATGTTTTGTCGCCCTATCAGCAGTACAGCGTGTCAGCACAATGTGATCATAATTACTCCAAGTGCTCAGTGTTATGACTACAGACAAAGCACCGCCGTGTTCCGGCTTTATCAGAATGCAAGCACATCAGCGTGGACGGTGCAAGAATTTGAGAAGACGCGAAGAGAGGATCTGAACATTCCTTGCCACCCTTTTCCTCGTTACAGAAATCAACGAAAACCGATGTCGAAAGCCAGAGTGGGATTGGGTTCATTGGTGTACGTGTTCAAGACAATGCATTTGTTTGAGTTCCTTTATTACGAATGCTTGGAGAGGAAATAATTATGATCTTGGTTTGAACAAGTGACACCGAAACGCCGTGGGGATGGTTGGTTAGGGCAAAATAAAGCAGTCCTACGTTTTGTCATTATTTATATTTTTATTAATGATTATGTTGACGACGATGACGATGATGATGATGAAGATGGGGAGAAGGAGGAGGAGGAGGAAACCTGCAAGTCTTTGAGAAAACATGTCATAATTCCCATTATTTGGCATGAAGAAATAATGCCGTATTGTTACTGGGGTTTGTATTGTTTTTATTGTTTTGGCGGCAGGGATTGTCACGTGGGGTTTATGGGCTCTGCACAATGGAATTATGGACCCTCACGTTTATTCGGTGGGAACTGCTAGTAAGTCACCCTATGAATTACTTTAATAAATTTATTTGTTTAGCTCGTTCTGTGTTAAGGTTGGGGTACAGAAATAGATAGAAAAATGGTAAAAGATTACTGTCACACTAGCTTTCACACGGCTATGAATCATATGTAGTCCAGCCACTTGATAACAGTTAAAATCACACATTTATTTCTTCTACTCTATACAAGATTCTCTAAGTACTAATCTAACTTAAAAAGTCTCTTTCAATGCTAATAGTTCGATCGCTGATAGTCTAGGCAGCTGTTATATCTTCCTCGGGCACTTGCTATAATATCTCATGTAGATTTGGACTACTGTGGTCCGTTTTACAGTTTCTGAAGAGTTGGACTACTGTGGTCCGTTATGATCAGTTTAAGTGCACCTTCGTGTTATGCACTTAACTCATGAGTGGGGGTTCGAAGTCCTTCTGTGAGGTAGCTTCTGGTCCACCTGTGTCGTTGTGTAGTTGGGTTCCCTTGCCACGCTGTGGGGTCTGACAGGGAGTTTTCCGGGTAGCACTTTCCGTCTTGTGCGGTAGAGGATACTCCGCCAACTAGTCGTTTCTGTGGAGTGGTGCGCACAGGATAGCTCGGGATAGCTCGGGATAGCTCGCCTGCTCGTCTGTAATATAAGAGACAAAATTCTGCACAACCCTGAATAATCGGTTTGTGCAGAGCGTCTCACTGAAAGCCAAGTAGCCCTCAGTGATAGCTCCACATCTCTATACATAAGCGACGAACATTCTGCTACTTCCGGGTTCCACTGGAATCTCACTCTAAATTCCTATACATACATAAATATCAATCGTGTCTAACTATACACATACCGAATTAATAATAATATAAACATTCAGTGGTACAGCCACTGGTCTGCAAACATACATATAAGTTAAACAACAGTGGTTCCGTATGGTATGCAACATGGCGGCGCAACCGGTCGTGTTTCGCCTCGTGGTCGGCTCTTCCACGTGGTACGGCAAATTCGGATTAACAATTCACATTTATGCATAGCAAATTCCACAAACATAATTTCAACAATAATATAAATATATCACGATGAAACAGAAGGGTGTTCATTTACCTGTTTGACAAGTTCAGGCCCGTTGTGACTTGAGCGAATTCTGAGATTCTAAAGTCCTGCTTCCTGGTCTATGAGTGAAGATAGTTCTCTGCTAGCTAAGGAGATGTTACTTCTTCCTCGTCTCACACACGACTGACCAAGCTGTGCTAGGTTTTGACACAGTCAAAACTGCTCTACCCACTTAGCCTGCTGCTGATTGGTTAAAACGGTCCGATTCAAAGCTCAAGTGCTGACTCACTGCGGAGCGTGGGTCGGGCTCGCGGTGTGTGGCTTGCTGTGTAATATACTGACTCTCTACTATTACAAAAACTACACAAGGCTAAATAGTAAATGTGCAGAGTTAAAGCTAGCCAGTTCGTGACAGGCTCCCTCAACTGAAAAAAGGCGATGACTACTGGATTCGACCTTTTTCTACTACAGAGCCTAGTTTAACACTGCACTATCCTAGGGTCCTATTTACAAACTAAGTAAGTTGCTCTACCTGAGCTGCAATGCTGTGCCAGGTAGCTATGGACACTAGTGACAGGGTATTACTGGGCGGGGACGAATTCTGGTGCTGTGGCCCTTAGTTGTGTTGGGTGGGCGCCAGCTGCTGTGTCCTCCACGTGATGGCGACTGAGGTAGTCGGCTCCGTGGTTCTCTTTGCCGGGGATGTACTCGATTTGGAATGAGTATGCCTGAAGGGTGAGTGCCCATCTCATCAGGCGAGAGTTCAAAGACTTGGAGGCTGCCAAGAACGATAGTGGTTGGTGGTCCACCTGAACTGTGAAGTGGGTCCCATACAGGTAGAGTTGGAATTTCTGTATGGCCCAGACTAGTCCAAGGCATTCTTTCTCCGACGTGGCGTAGTGGGTCTCGGCGGGTCTCAATTTTCTGCTGGCGTAGGCGACAGGGAATAGCGTCTCTGCATTCTTGGGGTCGCGCTGTAGCAGTACTGCTCCGAGGCCTAAGTCGCTTGCGTCGGTGCGAAGAACGAATGGCTGAGTCAAATCGGGTAGGTGGAGTACTGGCGCCGATGTCATTCTGTCCTTGAGTGTTTGGAATGCTGTCTCGCATTCGGCTGTCCAAACTACTTTGTCCGGGGCGATTTTCCGGGTTCCATTTGTCAGTGGTACGGCGATGCTGTTGTAGTTGGGGATGAACTTCTGGTAGAAGCCGCAGAGTCCTAGAAACGACTGTACTTCCTTTTTGGTCTTGGCCTAGGAGCGTCGAGTAGGCGTTTCACTGTCTTTTCTACCGGTCGCAGGCTTCCTTGACTGATGGTGTGTCCAGAAATTCTAGCTCTGTGAATCCAATCTGACATTTGGTGGGTCTTGCCGTCAATCCCGTGTCTCTGAGGCGTGCGAGTAGTTGTTGTAGGAGCGTGACATGTTCCTCCCACGTAGGTGTTGCGATGAGGATGTCGTCCATAAACGAGTGTAGGTGCTCGCTGCTCAGGGGTGCCAGGAGTTTCCGCATCATGGCGCTGAAGATGCTGGGTGCGTTGTGGAGTCCGAATGGAAGTACGTTGAACTCGAAGTGTCCTTCCATAGTGCTGAAAGCTAGGTACTTTCGGACTTGTGGTTGTACTGGTATCTGGTAGTATCCTTTGCTGAGGTCGATGCGTGAGAAGTACTTCGCTCGCTGTAGCTTGGCAAATAGGTCTGTCTGGTCCGGGAGTGGCTCTGGCTGGAACTGCGTTACCGCATTCAGGAGTCTGAAGTCGATGCACAGTCGATGCTCTCCGTTGGGTTTTCGCAACAATACCGTGCCTGCGCTGTAGGGTGACGTAGACTCTGAGATGATTCCGGCTGCCAGTAAGGTGTCTATCTCTTCCTTGATGGCTCGCTGCTGAGACAGTGGCATCGGGTAGAGCTTCTGGCGGACGGGTGTTGGGTCGGTCACCGTTAAGGTTACTTCGACGAGGTCTGTCCTCCCTGGTCGGTCTGTGAGCACAGTCTGATGTTGTCGAATGACCTGTAGTACTTGCTGTCGCTGTTTAGCGGCTAGGTCTCCGTTGAGTATCACGTCTTTGTAGGTTTCTTTGGAGTGCAGGGGGTACTCTACTGCATTGGTCTCCATGCTTTCTCCTTCTTCCGCGATGGCGATGGCTAATAAGTTGTGAGTGCTGGGGGTCGCTGGTCTGTCCGTATACTTCTTGAGGAGATTGATGTGGTGGTATCGGGCTCTCCCGTTCACCTCTACTTGGTAGACTGTCTTGGATTTCTTGGCAGTCACCCGGTACGGTCCTCTCCAAGCGATGTCCAGCTTGTTGGTTCCACTTGGAAGTAAGAGTAGCACTTGATCGCCGACTTGCAGTTCTCTGTCCTTCGCGTGGCGGTTGTAGTACTTCGCCTGACGGGCTCTTGCCTTCTTCAGTGCTTCACCAGCTTTCTTCCACGTTGCTTTGAGGGTTTCCTGCAGGTCTGCGACGTACTTGGTGGCACCTCTTGGTGTGTCGTCTATCTTGGCCTCCGTCCAACTTCTGCGTAGGGCTTCTAGCGGTCCTGCAAGAGGTCTGCCGAATAGCAATGTTGACGGGGTGTAGCCTGTGGCTGCATGGGGCGTTTCTCGGTATGCGAACAGTGCCGCATTCACGTAGGTGTCCCACGCTTCTGGATTGTCGTCGGCGACTTTCCTGAGTATGGTGAGAAGGGTTCCATTCAGTCTTTCTACTTGTCCGTTGCTGGCTGGGTGGTATGGTGGTGTGCGAATGTGATGAACTTGTATCAACTCGAACACGTCTTGCATCAGGCGGCCGGTGAACTGAGATCCGTTGTCCGTTCTAATGCTGTCCGGGAATCCGACTCTGGTAAAGATGGCGATGAGTGCATCTGCAATCTTCTTGGTGTCGATCGCTGGCAACGGGACTGCTTCGCACCACATCGTACATGCGTCGACGAGTGTGAGTAGAAATCTGTTCCGCTTCTTGGTCATGGGCAGTGGTCCTACTATGTCTACTGAGACTTGCTGGAATGGCACGCCGACTACTACCGATGGTCCTAAGGTAACTGGTACGGTGTGATGTCGCGGGGAATATCGTTGACATTGGTGGCAAGATTTCACGTAGCGCTTGACATCCTCCGTGATTCCTGGCCAATAGTAGTGTGCGCTGATTCTCTGCACTGTGGCTCCAATTCCCATGTGTCCGCTGAGTGGCATGCTGTGGCCTAGTTCTAGTACTTGGGCTCGAAGGGTGGCTGGTAGTACTAGTTGGGTGTGATCTCCATCTCCTTGTCGATGTAGAACTCCCTCTTCCATGTAGAAGTCTCCCTTGTGCGGGGGGGTGTGCGCCTTGGGTAGCTTCTGGAAGCACTTCGCTATCGAGGTGTCTTCTTTCTGTGCTGTTTTGATCTCTTCGAGTCCTGGATTCGGAGCGAACTCGGGCTGGGGTGGTTGGGTTTTAGCTTGGGCCCTGGTTTGCACTGCAGCTATCTCTACAGTTTTAGGGGGCGTGCCTAAGAACACATACCTACAACCTAGCACTAGATCATACAGGGGTTTCTGTAAAACAGCTGCTTGGATTCGTCCTGTGACGAACCTACTCTCTACTTCTATCCAAGCTATTGGGCAAGTAGTCGTCGGTTTCGTCAAGTCTGCTCCTTGTAGTTCGACTGTCTTGTCTGTCAAGTCCGCGCGCGATACAAGAGATTCGCTAACTATCGCGTCGTATGATAGACCTGTGTCATACAGACAGTTCGCTTCTTTTCCGTTGACCTTGACCGTGTCTGTCACCGATGGGTGATCTCCGATCGTGTGAGGCTTGTTACCGCTGCTTTGAGTTAGAACTCTGTGCGCTGGCCGGCTTTCGCGCTCTTCCCTACGTTGTGCGGCCAACTTGAAACATTCTGCGGTGGAGTGATTGTTTCTGTTGCAGAACGAACAATACCGTCTCTGTTCTGCAGGACCTCTCTTCCCGAATTCCGCGTTGGGTCCTTTATTCTGCCCAGGTCTGGGGTTATTCGGCTTATTTGCGGTGCGCTCTTCCCGGTTAGGGCTTCGTTTCTGTGCCTCTTTCCCGTTAGGCTTTAGGTCTCGCCTGAAGCTCTTGGCTTCTCCGTGTGCGGCCACGTACCTATCTGCGACCTTGACCAGATCTTCTAGTCTTTCCGCGCCCTGCTCTACTGAGAATGTTCTCAGCTCGGGGGTCATGGTTTCCCGTAGCTGTTCCCATACTAACAGTTCTGTCAGTCCATCATACGTCTTAGCCGTGGCTGACTGGCTAATCCACTTATCCAGCGTTGTGGACAACCGATCCGCGAACTGCGCATAGCTCTCTCCTTTCACTCTCCGATTGGTGCGGAACTTTTGCCGGTAGCATTCTCCTGTTAGTTCGAATCCCGTTAGGAGTGCCTCTTTTACCTTGTGATAGTCAGTCACTCTGTCAGTCGGTAGCTTACTGTAGATGTCATAAGCCTTTCCTCTAAGCCCTTGACTAAGCTTAAAAGACCAATGAGTGGGATCTAGTTTATACTCTGTTGCTAGACGCTCGAACCTAGTCAGATAGAGATCTAGACCTTCCTCTCTCTCATTGAATGTTCCCAGTGGAAATGACATTCCTTGTACAGGGTTGGGGGCTACATCTAGCTGATCTGAGTGGGAAGGGGTTGAGGAAGAACTTGAAGCTCCTGATCCCAATCTCCTTAGCTCTAACTCATGCTGTCTTTCTTTTTCCTTTTCTTCCCTCTCTTTTTCTTTTTCTGCCCTCTCTTTTTCTTTTTCTGCCCGCTCATAATCCCACCTCCTAATTTCTGCTTCTCTCTCTGCTGCTACCTTCTTCTGTTCTGCTTCTAGCTCTAATTTCCTCGTTTCTCTCTCTGCCTCTAATTTCTTCTGCTCTAGTTCTAATTTCTTTTGCTCTGCTTCTAATTTCTTCGCCTCTCTCTCCGCTTCTAACTTCTTTGCCTCCCTCTCTGCTGCTCTCTCTGCCTTAGCCTCCTGTTTCTCTACCTCTGCATTGATATACGCAATTAGGTCTCCCCCTGCTAAGTGTAAAGCTTCCCCTAAATCCTTGAAGCGCAATCTCAAGGCCACTGGGTCCGACATTGTCAAAAGTGTCTATGAACAACCTCTGAATCACGTGGAATACCAAAACACTAGCAATATTGCAATTCAATAACAACAATGCAATTACCATAAAATTCGTAATCAATAATAGAATAAAACAAGAGTCAAATGGCATACAACAGTTACTTAAGCAAAACCTGCAAAAGAACAATGCAACATACAGGCACAAAAATAATTGAAGCAAAAAAGTTTTTAACTAAAGAATAGTGCACCACAACTGATCAGTGTTATACCCTTACACTATTCTAAGTTATTCTACTACTACTGTTATCTAATTTTATTGTACTTAGGTCCGGTTATACCCAATTCCTATTACACAGATCCTAGCTAGGCTCGCCAATTAAAGTGTCACGTGGGGTTTATGGGCTCTGCACAATGGAATTATGGACCCTCACGTTTATTCGGTGGGAACTGCTAGTAAGTCACCCTATGAATTACTTTAATAAATTTATTTGTTTAGCTCGTTCTGTGTTAAGGTTGGGGTACATAAATAGATAGAAAAATGGTAAAAGATTACTGTCACACTAGCTTTCACACGGCTATGAATCATATGTAGTCCAGCCACTTGATAACAGTTAAAATCACACATTTATTTCTTCTACTCTATACAAGATTCTCTAAGTACTAATCTAACTTAAAAAGTCTCTTTCAATGCTAATAGTTCGATCGCTGATAGTCTAGGCAGCTGTTATATCTTCCTCGGGCACTTGCTATAATATCTCATGTAGATTTGGACTACTGTGGTCCGTTTTACAGTTTCTGAAGAGTTGGACTACTGTGGTCCGTTATGATCAGTTTAAGTGCACCTTCGTGTTATGCACTTAACTCATGAGTGGGGGTTCGAAGTCCTTCTGTGAGGTAGCTTCTGGTCCACCTGTGTCGTTGTGTAGTTGGGTTCCCTTGCCACGCTGTGGGGTCTGACAGGGAGTTTTCCGGGTAGCACTTTCCGTCTTGTGCGGTAGAGGATACTCCGCCAACTAGTCGTTTCTGTGGAGTGGTGCGCACAGGATAGCTCGGGATAGCTCGGGATAGCTCGCCTGCTCGTCTGTAATATAAGAGACAAAATTCTGCACAACCCTGAATAATCGGTTTGTGCAGAGCGTCTCACTGAAAGCCAAGTAGCCCTCAGTGATAGCTCCACATCTCTATACATAAGCGACGAACATTCTGCTACTTCCGGGTTCCACTGGAATCTCACTCTAAATTCCTATACATACATAAATATCAATCGTGTCTAACTATACACATACCGAATTAATAATAATATAAACATTCAGTGGTACAGCCACTGGTCTGCAAACATACATATAAGTTAAACAACAGTGGTTCCGTATGGTATGCAACATGGCGGCGCAACCGGTCGTGTTTCGCCTCGTGGTCGGCTCTTCCACGTGGTACGGCAAATTCGGATTAACAATTCACATTTATGCATAGCAAATTCCACAAACATAATTTCAACAATAATATAAATATATCACGATGAAACAGAAGGGTGTTCATTTACCTGTTTGACAAGTTCAGGCCCGTTGTGACTTGAGCGAATTCTGAGATTCTAAAGTCCTGCTTCCTGGTCTATGAGTGAAGATAGTTCTCTGCTAGCTAAGGAGATGTTACTTCTTCCTCGTCTCACACACGACTGACCAAGCTGTGCTAGGTTTTGACACAGTCAAAACTGCTCTACCCACTTAGCCTGCTGCTGATTGGTTAAAACGGTCCGATTCAAAGCTCAAGTGCTGACTCACTGCGGAGCGTGGGTCGGGCTCGCGGTGTGTGGCTTGCTGTGTAATATACTGACTCTCTACTATTACAAAAACTACACAAGGCTAAATAGTAAATGTGCAGAGTTAAAGCTAGCCAGTTCGTGACAGGGATAGCTCAGTGGTCAGAGCGCACGACTTGTGTGAGTGCGTCTTGGGCGACGTGGGTTCGAATCCTGACTTCAGCAAACTATTTTGTGATTGCTCTATATTACGGGCCAGCGCCTTGAGAAGCTCTCTGAGCTTGTAAGTGCGCTATATAAGAAAATCTCTTTCTTTTACTGGGGTTGGTGTACTAGAATAAG
This sequence comes from Oncomelania hupensis, assembly GCA_036898135.1. Classification (NCBI taxonomy): domain Eukaryota; kingdom Metazoa; phylum Mollusca; class Gastropoda; order Littorinimorpha; family Pomatiopsidae; genus Oncomelania; species Oncomelania hupensis. The sequence goes on along the minus strand of CM072512.1, from coordinate 81,623,801 downwards.
ATAATGCATTTCTTCTTTGCCTCTTTATAATACAATAAGGTTATTGATGTTGATGTTGTCTTGTAAGGCGCCCAAAATATTAGTCGTGGTTCTGATTCGGCTCTTTCTTTGCAGTCCGCTGGACCCTATAAACAATGACTAATGGTCATGCCACACGAGCGTCAAATCTTGAATCCAATTCATGAAATCACGACAAAATCCCTTGATTGTCGTGTGGCACCCTGTGCATCGCGAATCCAGATTCTTTGAATTGGCTCCGATTGCCGACTTTCAACATGTTCTAATTCCGCGAATCTCGATTGTGTGATTCGGACCTTTTGGCCAATGAGAAGCAGAATACGAATCACGTGATCACAACACACGTACAGCAAAACTTCAAGACCAATAACCCTCAAGTTTGACTCGATGTGCGACTTTCGTGTGGCACTGCGCGATTCAAGTCAAAATAAATTCCGACTTCGAAGTCGAAAATAGCTCCTATTCGCGTCAAGTCCAGTAGATTTGACGCTCGTGTGGCATGGGCTTTACTAGCTTCCAAGTCACAGAGGCATGCTCAGTGCGCACAAATAGTGTCTCAGCCTATTGGGGGAAAAGTACAACAAACAAGCCTACTGAAACAGGTGCTTTTGAGTCCTTTCCTGAAGCCTCCCAAAGACGAGCTCTGTTTTAAATTTACTGGAAGATAATGTTAGAGGTTTGTTGCTGCCTTTTTGAAAATATGTCTATTTATTTGTCTTGCCCGTACGGATACTGGGAAGCTCAAGTCGGTACTGTCTTTTAGAACGAAGTCTACGTCGGGGCTTGTGACAGGAGATTAGTTCCGTGAGATATGGAGGCGCTAGGTTGTTTATGCACTGATAAACAAATCTCAGGACTTTGTAATCAACTATTTTTTCAGCTGGTAACCAATGGAAACACCTTTTGAGCAGCTGTAATTTGAACGCGCTGCAACCTCTGAAGCTGGGTTTTCGGTATTCCCCAAAAGTAACTATTGCAATAGTCTAATCCAGAGATGATGAGGGCAACTTCCTCAGTATTTGCTGTCTTCTGATTATTCATTGGACGACGTCTACTCAGCACTCTGATATAAACACTACCTGTGATGTGAGGTACAAAATCAACTGGCTGTCAATGAAAAAAGTACAAGGTTTCGTACGGAATCATACGATTTGATATGCGCCTGTCCAATCTGGATTGAGTCGATGCTCACTGTTTGAAGGCTCCTCTTTGACCCACAAACAAGAACTCCAGTTTTCTGATCATTTGGCTTCAGCAGTGTTCCCTCAACAAACAAAAAATGAGAGTCCTTGGGACTCCCAGGTATAAAATTTTAAGAGTCCTTGTGCAAATTTTGAGAGTCCCCAAATCGGAAAAAAAAAGTAAAAACGCTTTTTTTTAAAAAAAATAAATTCTGTTAAAGCGGCACATTAGTTATCATAAACATATAAAACCAAAAAATTAAAACACGTATTAAATGTTTATTTAAGCCTAGATAGAATCAAAGAATGGATTCACGAAGATTTCTTCTCTTCAGTGAATGGATTGCTTGGAGGAAGTTTACAATGCGCGCGCATGCGATTTTTAAGGACGACTACTCCCGACACAATCTTTAATCGTCTGCAATGGCAGTCTCAGTTGGGTTCTGATTCTGATTATGCCGTGAATTAGTTCGCCACTCCTTGGTCGTATTTTTGACTTCAGCGATTCGAAAAAAATGTGTGCACAGGACGCACACATGCAAATTTTTCTGCGTCATTTTTCATATTTTGTGCGTAATTAACGCACTACTGTGCGTAATCGGGAACACTGCTTCAGTTTGTTGGATGACATCCCACGCCCTTATTTCATCGCAGCACCTCCCACTTCCTTCACAGCCTCTTGAGCCCAGTCTTTGTCAGGACTGAACGATCTGTACAATTCCCAATCGCCAGTGAACATTTTTCGATCAAGTCTGTGCCTTTCGATGACTGCGCCAAGGTAACAGGTGTAAATGCAAAACAACAGAGGCCCCAAAACCGATCCTTCAAGTACCCCCACATCGCAAGTCTGTCTCGGACGAAGGAGTCTGACTATAACCAAGAGGTACTGGGTTCTTTTGCTCAGGTCTGACGCAAACCATTTTAGAGCTGGACCAGCAATGCCCACTTCACTGGCGAGAGTGCCAAAAGTCGCGCTCAAATCAAGAAGGACGCAGAGGGTCAGTCCACCAGCATCAGCATTAGACAGATGGTCGTTAACCAGACGCAACAATGATGTCTCACATCTGTGACTTATCCGATAGGCGGACTGAAATTTGTCCATGAGTTGAGTTTTATTCAGTTGGCTGACACGTTTCTGTGCAATCACACGCTCCAACAACTTGAACACATAAGGCAGGTTGGAAACTGGCCTATAATTCTTGCAGTCACTATAGCATCCAGAGTTGGCGTTTTCAACAATGGCTTAATTACAGCCTGATTGAAAGTCTGAGAAAATCTAGACTGACTAATGCTTGTATTGGTTATTTTTACAAGAACAGCCAACAGAATGTCAATATTTTCCAGAACTACTTTCTTTGTGACCCGGTCTACAGGGGACCTAGGACTACAGCGACAAATAATGGACCTCAGCTGCTCCTCTGTGACGGGTGAGAACTTCGACAGCTTGTTACCAGTGAATGACTTTTGTGAACCTGGAATTGACTGATTGTTAGCATTCTCTTAGAAACTTTCTTTAATCACTTCTATCTTCTTCTGGAAGTATTCTCTCAGAATGTTGACAGCTGATTGATTGTCCAACTCTGGCAATACTGCAGCAGATGTCTCTTTTCCAAGCAAACAACTAAAAACATTTTCTTTACATCAGAACCTACTTGATCTTGAACATCACGAACAGGCTTATTAAGTAAGCTGGAAGGCTAGAGGAATTTGCGACATTTTCTTGAAGGTCCCCATCGAATGCTCCAGTAAGACGAGTAAATTTACTGGTATGAGGCGGCGCGTTTGTTTATAATATTAGAAAACACGAAGCAGGTACATGTCTTCCTAGCCTGCGTATTCAAAACCTGTTTTTTCTTCTGAAAATAAAGTTGATGTCTATTCTTATCATACCATTGAATATACATTTTTTCGCATTCCCCCTCCCCCACCCCCTCTATATTAGAAATGAACTAGTGAGGAAAGAAACTTTGATATCTGTAGAACATGACTTAATGAGAAAAAAAGAAGATCTGACATATATTTTCCACCTATTTTTACCGTGACGTTAAAAGCAACCCCTATGCTGGCATTAATAGGCTTACTAACGCCGGATATCCTATGGAATATAAGTTGATTTGCTGTGTGTCTGAGTCGGTATGCTTTATACTTTTGTTAAATTTGGAATGACTGCCAGGCATCTACGACATATAAGGAAAATATTAAATATACCTTTTTCGCCCGCGTCTAAGAATTTCAGACTTTGGACAAAGCTAGAACCTAATTTGATCTTTATATAATCCTTCGGAGCTTTTCTTCCCAAGTTTCCATGATGCATCAGGATTTAGTCTTGTCTTAACGTTAAAATCCACAACCTCATTGGAAGATAAAAAGTGGGATGTTCAGAATGAATCAGACTCACGTACGGGCAATGAGGGTTTAGCGTGTATGTTAATGTGTGTTATTATTTTGTTTTCGTTTCTTTTTTCTTCTTCTAATTTCTGTTTTTATTTTCAACTCGCGCATTTTATTTGAATAAATGACAAGCTAATGGCGAGGCAAGAAAAATTTGATTTCTTCTGTGTGCTAGAGTTGGAAAATGTCATAAAAACTGGATTTCATTAATTTCGGTATAATTTATAATTCACAGTGGAGTACAGACAGCTTCATTTTTTAATTATGAGTTTGCTAGCTGTCCACTGTTTTTCTTATAATTAATTCAGAATCGATGTATGTGGGTCTGTTTTAAATTGTCCCGCTTTCTCTCTCTCTCTCTCTCTCTCTCTCTCTCTCTCTCTCTCTCTCTCTCTCTCTCTCTCTCTCTCTCTCTCTGTCTCTCTCTGTTGTTTAAAAACTAAAAACAGCTGTTTAGATGCTGGAAATACTTCCTCTAATGAAAAATCTGACCAAGTTAACCAGAATGTATCCGAAAACGTCGCGTTTGTTTTGTGCTAACGGTCAATAGTACTAAACTCCTGCGATGCTAGCAGTGACGTACGATGTTGGTGATTTGATTTGCGCGTTTTACGATACCATGCTGACGTGTTCAAGATTAGGCGGAGAAGGTTAGACCTTGTTTTGCTGTTTATTCATATAGTTGGCGGCAGCTTTGGCGCTTGCTCTGCTTGATACCAAGACGAGCTAGGCATTGTTTACGTATCTGACGCACGATCAGGGCATGACTGACTGCCTGATCAGTTTTCCTTTCCACATTTAATCTTCAGTTCCCAAGCCACACATCCCTCTTTGCTTCTTCTTCTGTTTCTTCTTCTTTGGCTTAAACAGAATTTTATTATTCACGAGACAAGAAAACAAAACATGGAGAACGTAACAGGCATATAAAATCAAAGCCTAGCCTTTGACAAATGATAACAATTAAATGTCTCTGGAGAATAGCAACAAGTACAAAGTAAGAAAAATAGAAGTATATTAATTAATCTTCTCAACAAAAAAAGGAAACAAACATACAACTATAGTATAAGAGGCAAGAAATACAATAAAATCGGGAAAAGTAATAAAGAAATAAATGAATGAACTAACGAGAAACAGATACATGCACCCAAAAGTAAACTTTACACAATATAGTAGCTGTCGATTAAAAAGGTAAGTAAATGCCTGAAGCAATCTAAAACAGTGAATTAAAATCAATTTGGAGGAGGGGGAGTGGGGGGGGGGTTAGAAAAAGAAAAAAAGTCACGTGCAAGTTAAAAAAAGAAAGTAAAATAAATAGGCCTACTCACACACACACACACTCACACAAATACACACACAAACACAATTAGAAATAACTAGAGACTGCGCGTTTGCACGTGAACAGATAATAAAATAGTTAAATTTTCTCTCTCTAATTCTCTCTCTCTCTCTCTCTGTCCCCCCTTCCCCACCTAATCATCCTTTCACCACCCGCAGTTCGGTGTTTCTGTGTCTATTCTCAATGCACTAGAGTTTATAGATTTTCAGTGAGCTAGACTTCATAAACTTTCAATAAGCTAGACCTGATTGAGACTGGCAATGAGCTAGACCTTATAGACTATCAATGAGCTTAAATATACTTTATATACTTGTCATCTCCATCTTCCTATACGCTTGCGAAACATGAACCTTCACAGCAGATCTACAACGAAGAATACAAAGCATGGAGATGAAGTGCTACATAAGACTTCTGGGCATTTCATATACTCAGCACATTACCAATGACCTAGTCCAAAAGACCATCACACAAGACATTGGACAACATGATGACATGCTCACAACGGTAAAGAAACGGAAACTCCAATGGTATGGCCACGTCACCAGAGAATCAGGCCTTTCAAAGACCGTCCTGCAAGGAACGGTGCAAAGGGGCAGAAGAAGAGGGAGACAGAAAAAGAGATGATAGGACAACATTCGAGAATGGACTGGCTTGACACTGAGCGAAGCCATGAGGGTTGCTGGGGACAGAGAAAGATGGAGTACGCTGGTTAAACGATCATCAGTGGTGCCCCAAAGACCTTCGAGTTACGGGATAGGATAGGATAGGATATGATTGGATAGACTTTATAGACTGCATTACTAGGCTATGTTCAAGGTTGAAGTACTGTAAAGATAGGAATTATAATCATTACGTGAACGCAGCTTTTCTTTTTTTCCATGGGAAAAAAATGTAGCCCTACCTAGGTCTTCGCTCTCGTTTAGTTCGTTGTCGCAGTTTGGCTTAGTAATTGGGGGTGCTGTTAGCGCATTTGCATGTTTGATGCCATCAACAGACTCGATCGAGGGAGTTCACGCCTGTGAGAAAACTGGTAACGAAATTACACGCAAGACAGTCAAAGCTGTTTTCAGCATTCTGGAAACGCACACGGTAGTCAACAGTTCCATGCCCAGGTGAAAATGGTGGTTATTATTAGAAGCGTACCTCATTGACTTCTTTAATTTGCTTTGGAGGTAAAAAAAAACACATTTTGGTGGAGAGCGTACATGTTTTAAATATAGTTTTATGCACTCTGTGTCTGGTATGCTGGTATGTGTTGCATTGTGTTGTGTTTCATGAGTTCTTGGCATTGGAAGAATATAGGACCAGATCATACCCCCCCTCCCCCATTCCCCCCTCCCGCCATCGTTGGGGCGCCGAGGGTTTCTTTATCAATAGTATCCCCACTTTCTGGACTAAATACTCTAAATTCCCACTGTTGCTGTCTTTCTCCTATGTTCTTTCTCAATCCTACTCTGTTTTATCAATCTACTACGTTTTCTTTAAAACTCTTTCAAAACTCCTCATTTGTGTATGAGGTCTGTTGGGTCAGCTTGGGAATATTGGACGCTTTCTGCCAAATGGTCACTAGGGTTTCCTATGATATTATTATTTAGCAATATAGGCATTTGAAATGTATGTGTTTTGTTAATATTTTATAAGGATGTGTGTATTCTATTTTGTTTTTGTAAACGGGGGTTCGATAAATTAGAGTATAGCCTCAGCGTCCTCTGCGTGGGATGCCTTTATTTATAAGTGACCGGCTGGTGCAGTGCCTTCAGTGTTACCATTAGGGTTGTTTCAGCAGATCTTTAATACGGATCGGGGGTGAGACCTCTTTCAAAAAGGTTGTGGTCCTGATTTTGTGGTCCTCATTCGGCTCTTTGCAGTTCGCTGGACTCCGTAAGCAATGAATAACTAACAGGATCATGAGGAAGTGTTGGAGTGATAGATAAGAGTTGGAGGATGATACGCAGAGTATGGGGCTGCGCGAGGGGATAGAGAGGGTAGATTGTTTGAATTGTGTCGTAACATCATCATTATTAACAGCAGCAGCATCGTCCATCTCATCATCATCATCATCATCATCATCATCATCATCATCATCATCATCATCATCATCATCATCATCATCATCATCATCATCACACCCATTGCACCAAGGTACCAGCGCACTCAAGATACACCTCTAATCTTCGCTGCGTAGCGTGAACAGGATATATCGTAATATCGCCAAGATAATAACTTGAGTCCGCTATGAGCGGACGAGGCTACCTGCGAAATCACGGAAAAAGCGCAATTTCACTGTAAATATATACAGAATGTTGCTCTACAACATTCCGCTCTTTCCGTCTCAACAACCCAATTGCCTTGTTGGATTCTTAAATTGCATGAAACCAAGTGAGGACACTATCCGGCGTCAACAAACGGTTCAAAAACATTCTCAAACGGTTCGTAAAAGACAGTTGACCTAGAAACTAATACAGTTTGACCTAATTCGTCCCCTAGAGGAGACGAAACTTACATTTGTCTATTTTCATGAGTTCACTGCAGTCAAATTGCGCTTTTTCCGTGATTTCGCAAGTAGCCTCGTCCGCTCATAGCGGACTCAAGTTATTATCTTGGCGATATTACGATATATCCTGTTCACGCTACTCAGCGATACTTTCAACTGTATCTTGAAAGCGCTGGTAGCCATGCGCATTACCTCATCATCATCATCATCGTCATCATCATCATCATCATCATCATCATCATCATCATCATCATCAACAGCAGTGGCCACCCATTGCACATAGCTACGATCGAAAGAAAGTATACTCCAGGCACACGCTGCCCGCCGGATAGTGTCCTCACTTGGTTTCATACAATTTAAGAATCCAAGAAGGCAAATGGGTTTGGGGACGGAAAAAGAGCATTTTTGTAGACAAAAGGGTTAGGGCACGGGCTAGAGTTAGATACAACTAACCATTTTCCGAACCCTTGTAGCAATATTCCGCTCTTTCCGTCACTTTTAAACAGTACTGCGGTTCGTATCCGCGGCTAGCAGCGAGCCCAAAGTATATTTTGAAGGGATGGAGGAAATACTTTCACCAGCTGCTAGCGGGAGTTTTGGCGATACTGTCTACCGATCGCAGCAATGTGTATTACCTCCAGTAGCAGTATTTGCGTGTTTATCATCATCATCATCATCGTCATCATCATCATCATCATTATCATCATCATCATCATCATCATCATCATCATCATCATCATCATCATCATCATCATCATCATCATCATCAACAACAGCAGCAGCAGTATTGTCGTGTTTATCATCATCTTCATCATCATCATATCATCATCATCATCTTCATCATTATCATCATCATCATCGTCGTCGTCCTCCTCCTCCTCCTCCCCCTCCTCCTCCTCATCATCATCTTCTTCTATCTCCTCCTCCTCCTCTTCTTCTTTTTCGTCGTCGTCGTTGTTATCGTCGTCGCTGCCGATTTCATCAGTGTCATGATCGTAATTAGCATCACAGCCATTGTTTAGTGTCTTCTTCATAATAAAAAAATAAATTACTTTTGTCATCACCAATATATTCATGATATTTCATCAGCATCTTAGTCCTCTTTATTATCACAATCATCATCATAATCATCATCATCAACATCATCAACATCATAATCATCTTCTTCTGCTTCTTCTTCTCCTTCTTCATCGTCATTGTTATCATCTTAATTAGCTGCAGAAGCAGCACCCTCATTATTACCACCACGACAATTACCACTACCATCACTACTATGACATAATCATCAACATCACTAAGATCCTTAGCAAAGTTATCATCAGCACTATCACCTCTACTACTACTCCCACTCCATCATCACCATTACTATCAGTTGTATTACCAGCATTGTACACACACACGCACATACACACACACTCACAAACACACATACATACATGCATTAAATATTCACCTGCATGCTACGCACTCACACCATCACAAAAAGACCGAACGGCCACCTGTTTCTTCCTCATCGGCAGCATCGACGACTCCAGGAAGAAAAACATGGAGAGAAAAGAAGCCGCAATTCGCGCAGTGTAAGAAGACAGAGCAGTGTGTGATTCTAGCCACCGCACTGCCCCTTCTTCTTACAGTTGGCGGTTTGTGCTTACGTCATCAGTGATGCTGTGATCTTGCTGACGTCATGAAAGCCAGGCATTCTACTACGTCACAATCGCTCTTCAGAAAACCACTATCAGCAGAATATATTGACAAACAAACACACACACAAATAATCATTGGAATCATTGCACATTAATATTGTTTGTTTAATTCTCTTTCTTTGGGTTTTCGTCTTCTCCTCCACCTCCTCTTTCTCGTACTCATCCTCCTCATTCTCCTCTTCATCCTTCTTCTTCTTTCACTTAATTACCATAAATGTGTGGGACGCTTTGGCAGTATAAATATGGAATTTAGCAATTTAAAAAAAAGCTTTTTTCTGCTTAATTCCTGACTTACTCGCGTACTCGTGCTTTGCAAATGGATAAAAGTGGTTTTCAATCACACAGACACACCCACTCACATGCACAAACATAATGTAGGCTCGTGCATTCAGTCACACATACATATATACGCATACATACATTTGTTAACATTCACGAATCAAGATTAATTGAAGCGTTTATGCATGCAGTGCAAGGAATTTTTATTTTATCCAAAAGACTGCATAAACAACTGTATAAGGAAAACACCCAACATGATATGTAACAGCATCAAAGAATAATGGGCTGGAATCAAGACCTGTGCGTGCCTTAACCTTGAATCTTCATTACAATACACCTGAGTTCTCTAAACAACAAAATTACCCAAAAGCTCGCCCAGTACAAATAAACAAAAGTTTAAAAGTTAAGAAACTTTTTTTTAAGGGACTTGCCATGAGACTGTTGATTCCAAAGTTTTATATATACACATCAGCTCTCACTACCGTTGAAAGCTTTTTGGTCTGAAAATTAAAGAAAGAAAATAGTTCGCAGCACCTTTTGCCCCCTGTCGTAGTTCTTTGTTACTTTTTTTTTTAAAAATACTGTTTTTGCAAACAATTCGATTGAATGACGCTTCTTACTAACTATACTTTTTAAAATTATCATAATGCTAACCATGTCAGCTATAACAAGACTATACAAAATATTTTTAAGGTCACCCTCTTCTCATATCATAATTCCAAAATCCTTATTCATTGCTGTTAAAATGATGCAACTGAATTTAAAATGTATTGAATTAAAAGGTGTGTATGTGAGCGCGCGCGCGTGTGTGTGTGTGTGCGTGTGTGAGAGAGAGACTGTGTGTATGTTTGTATGTTTTACATGGACAATCATGCACTGCTAAGGAATGTAATGTTACAGGGGCATCTCTCATCTCTTGCTTCAAGCTACAAAAGAGGTTTTCTACCATGAGTGTAGTGTATAATGTCAGTAGCTTCAAACCCGCCATCCTTCCTTGTTTTAACATAAATTTTATTCAACAAACAAACCAGATATTAATACAAGGCAAAACAACAAGGTGCACAAACACACCTGATGAAATACAAGGCAATAAAATGTATTTAAGTAGGCAATATTCGAAATGCACTTACAAAAGAGTGCCTTACGAAATCTACTTTGTCTGCTTTACGTTACATTACGCAAGAAAACAGAACTGTCCTCTCCACACATTTTCATCGTAGGCTATTGTATTGTAGGTTCGAATCTTTAAGCCTTTTTTGTTTTGAGCGCTCAGAAAATTTAAAAACACCATACGTCACTCCTGAAAGAGTGTAACCGTTGCATTTGCTTTGCGTCCAGGAGGAAAGTAGAGGTTTCCCCCGAAAATTTACATCTCATCCCAGTTGCTTCGGACCCACCCTTCTTTCTCGTTCTGAGAGCTCTGACAAACAAACAGAAATAGAAGGTAGTAAATAAATCAACGCAGCGTTAAGACTGAGATAATAGGCTATCGGCTCTTGTGACCCAGTTCCTGTCACTGTTGAAAAGTTTATGGTTTTCCCGACAGTTATTTATTCACCATCCCTCCCACCCATAAAATTGTGCCTGTGTGTGTGATTTCTGATTTAGCGTCTTTACTTGTCCTTGAAAGAAAATTATCTGTTTGCATGTGGGCGGATTTTGTAAATTATTATTTAAACATCCTTTCTTTATATTTAAAAAAATTATTTTTAAACTACTTAAAATTGTTATTTCTTTATCCTTTTCCTAAACCCACCATCCCGAAATTAAAGCAGTCAAATAAAAGCAGTCATTGAAGACAAATAATTTAAATCGTGCCAGACGGTATTAGAAAACAAAAATGCAGCTTAAATCTGTAAATTTGTCATGTAAAAGTGTGTTAGTGCTCTGTGCGATTATTCTTCATTAAACTGAACAAATTAGATAACTAACTAGGGCCAATTTAGATATTGTTAATGTTTTCTGTTGTTAGTTTGAAAAAAAAATTACAATCCAAACAAAATATTATTAAGAATAAACTTAGACCTATGCATCTTTTCGGTCCGTAGTGTTATGAGTGATTCTGTTCTTACTATTCATGAAATAAAATTAATTAAACAAAGAAGTAAATACGACCAATGCAGGGATGTCGTTTGGGTCGGATCTTCGGCTGTTAGCCGAAATTTTTATAAAAAAGCCGATAAACTGTCCGTCATGTCGGTTCGCCGAGCCGAAGTTTTCACGGGTGAATCGGCTCGGTTTTGTCCATTTTTACTATATTCCTGTGCTGTACGCTTGCATTTTAGGTGAGGATTCGATAAGTACTAAATTCTGTTTTCCTGAAAAAGTTGCACTCAGCGAACAGACCCGTATTAGTCATAGCCCGATGTCGTCCATGATAAAATTGACGTCAATAGTAGCCTAATTGAAGCCAGTGACGTACGAAATTAAACGTCACTTTCTCATACAGGCTTTAGGCAGTGCTTGAAAATCATTTTCAAAATGTCTTCGAAAAGGAAATCGAAATTGTTGGCAGGACAATGTATACTGTCGTTTGGCAAAAAAAGAAGTACAGTGGATGAAGTTGAAGCAGGTAGTGGTGGCTCAGAGATACCCACGGGATAACATGCTTGAGCTCTGGCACCTGATTGGGAAGTTCCATTCAGAAGACTTTCCGAACATGCTGAAGCTTGGGCATCTTGCACTGACCAGTCCTGTCCACACTGCTGGATGCGAACGAGGGTTTTCAGCACAGAACCTGGTACTGACAGCCCTCAGGAACAGACTCACTGCTGAAAATCAGGACATGCTGATGAGGGTGAAACTGCACGGGCGCAGCATTGACCTGAATAGAGCTTTGGCTGACTGGCGTCAGGCTAAACCCAGAAAGCTGTAGGCCAAACAGAAACTCTGACAGTATTGTGGTCTGTCAAGGGACAGTCTAAACTTTTTATTGTTTTTGTTTCTAAAATTTAAGAAAATAAAATTTCTTTTCAATGTTCTTATTCTACTCTTAAAATTATGTTTTATTACAAAGATATGCATCCACAGAACACCTTTAATATATGGAGGTGGAGTGTGCACGTTAACGTAGTGAATCTAGTCAAAAAACTTGTGAGACTGCTTTGGAAGAGAGAACCGAAACTTTCTGTAAAAAGCCGAAAGTTTCACGGCTGTTTCGGCCAAATCGCCGAAGAAAAAATTTCCTAGCAACATCCCTGCCAACGTAAAGAATGTTGATGTTATTTGCAACAGAAGATAGAAAACACTAAAAAAACTAAAACCTGCAAGTTGGTCATGTGAAGGACTCGTGCAGCGGGAGGCCATATAGTGCTTTCTGCGCTTAATCTTCATTAAATAAAATAAACAGAACAAAACAGTCTACGTAAATAACATCAATGTTATAATAAGTGGTAATGCCATTTGTTGTCAATTAAAGGAAGGAAAAAAAATAGATCTCTGAATCTTCCATGTCAGGCTACACCTTTCAGCGATTTAGTGTTGTGGGGATCAATCTTTATTAAATACCTTCCCCCTTCCCCCCTGCTCTCAAATTTCACAATGAGAGTTTCCCCAACGAAAAGATACAATTAACCAAAACATATAAACTCTTTTAAAAGTACGGATTGATATAAACCGATACAATTCCATTCATTTGTACATGTGCCTATTAATAACAGCAAGGTTTATTTTTTGTTAAAAAAGTACTCCTCCGAAAGAGTGTATAGTATTGTTCATTTACATAACAATGAAGACACTCCTAACATTCAAAGCTTAGCTTTTAGTTTGAGCAAAGATTACTCATTATATCATCATTTAATGTAACAATAGTGCAATTTCCCAAGTGTACCAACAATAAAAATCCGTAATACCATGGCTTTTTAAGGCGTAAAGAAAATAAATGTATAAAAATCAAGAACTAATTAAGTAAAAGTTTAACTTGGAGATGCAGTATAAAAAAGTGTGTTTTTTAAGTGTTACTAGTTTAAAAGTATGTCAGTATGTCGGGCTTATTGTCTTTGTTTTTTTGTTTTTTTCCGTTTTAAAGTTTTCATTTTTATCATTGCAAACACGTTTTAAAAATTGATCTCTGGGAGTTCTCTTTATTAAAACTACTGATCGCAGGTGTGTGTGTTCTTTGTAACTAAATAATTAAAACAGATGTTAGCAACTACAAATTAACACCAGCACTATACCATCACCACACACACACACACCCATTCTTGTATAGGTCACAAATGGGGTAATTTTAGAATGTAGGAGTCGGAAAGCACTTTTTTGACGGAAAGAGCGCAAATTTCTTCTAGAAATGTAAGAATCTATGTCAAAATTGGCTCTTTCCGTCAAAAAAGTTGACCTACTTAATAGGTCGATTTTTGCTTCAAACTTTTCCGAAAATTGGCTGGATTTTCTCCGTCCCGGATAGTGCACTCCTGTGTACTTATGTAACTAAAACACTCTCATGCACTACAACTGCACTCCCATGCACTAAAAGAGCACTCCCGCGCACTTAGAAACAAATGGGGAACGCGCGACAAATGGGTCACAAGAAAATTACCTCATTTGTCACTAAGAAAGACAAATTCTGTTTCCCATTCGAGTTGTTTTACACATTCCCACACACACATACACACACACACACGAAGGCACACACACACTCAAAAGAATTCTTATTGGGCTAATTTCTTTATTATTTTTGTTGTTGTTTTTTACTGTAAGTTTTTTTTATATACTTTCTTGGTGCGAGGTATTTTTGGTAACAGTGTAGGGATGGTGGGGATGGAGTTTTCGGATTCACAATTTTTAAGTTTCCCTCCCCTTAAATCCCATAAATCAGTTGTACGATTCAATCAAATAAATACACACTACAAATATTTTTTTGAAAAAGTCTTACACAAACAAACAAACAAACAAATACAAATAAAAGAAGTAACTAAATAAATTAATTAGGAAATAAAATATTTGTTTTAAAATAAATAAAATCTTCCGTGCCCTTCTCCATTCTCAATTAAACCAAGTAAATCGATCCTGCCATTCTAGAATCGTTGCCATCCGCAATACGAAAGCTCCTCCCCATTCCCACTCCTACACAACAACCTCTACCACAAGTTTTATAGTATATATTTGGTAGTTTATATAAATTATGATCTCCGATTAGCGTATTATATATGAATATAAGACGCTAATCGGATAGTTTCGCCACAATAATGCGGATTAAAAACCTCTTTTTTTTATCATGCTATCTATAGTGTGAAGGTTTGAGGTGGGGGTAAGGAGGCGGGGAGCATTGCCTCAGACTGTTTTTAATATTATATCGGCAGTAATATATATCATACAGCTTTATGCGCATGAAGTCGAGTAATGTCAGTGTTACTTTCAAACAACCAATCTCAACATCTCCCGCTTCCTTTCGTTCACCATTCATCTAACGTAACGCAAGAAATAGGCTTTCAAAGTAGGCCTATGTATTGACTTCTTCTACTTGACTCCCACAGGGTTCCCTATAATAAGTATAGTAACGAGCTGTTTCCGTCAAATTGGTGGACATCAAGAGAATTATCCGGTCTGGGAATTTCAACTACGATTGTCAAGAGAGTTATAATTCTGAACTGAACCAATTCGACCATAATCATGTCTTTAACGAGGTTGTATGTGTATGTGCGTGTGTGTGTATGATTGGTAGAGGGAGAGGTAGGTAAATGGGTCGGTGTTTTTTTTTTTACTGCTGTGTTTGTGTGTGTGCTTGCATGCGTGCGTACGTGTGTGTTTGTTTGTGTGTGTGTGTGTATGAGTGTGTGTTAAATTTGCGTGAGAGAAAGACAGCTTATGTGTGTGCGTCCGTGTGTGTGTGTTGAATTATGAGTGGGTGTGAACAGATTACTTCATTTAAGGTGAACAAATTGAAATTACTTCATTCCTTTCTTTATTTAAATTAAGCGCATGTGTGTGTTTGTGTGCTTTGTGTGGGTGTGTGCATGTGCGCCTGCGTGCGCATAATTATATGTGAGAGCGTGTATTCGTGTCAGTATTTGCGGGGTGTGACTGGAAATCAGTTTAATTTGGGGAAACATTGACGTACAAAGCAGCATAATGTTGAAAAGTGCACGCCAGTGGGCAAATCAAACGTCGGATTCTTGCGAAATTTAAGACAGATTTGCACAAGAGTTCCTCGTCAACACCCCGTGCGCAAAACTAAACTTGTCAAGCGACACGCAGTCTGACCGGAAGACAATCTGACAGGAAGACAGTTCAATGACATTTTAACGCTAACGTCTTTAAACGCAGGAAAGGCAACACCTCATGCATTGCAGTTGAGAGCGTTATGATAACTGATTGTACCACAAAAACAGTGAAGGTGAAGAAGTGATCTATGAAAATCAATCAACTCTAAATTCATAAGACATTGATGATAACTGATGTTAGCACAATAATATTACAGTTGAAGTAACCTATCAAAATCGGTCAACTAAATCAATCCGGCAATTATGATAATTGGTATTACAGTAATCTTTGAAAATCTGTCAACTAAATCGATCAGGCTTATTACATGTGGAAGCATAATAATATTAATAGAAAAAAACGCATTATGACCAATACCAGTTAAAGAAGTAAACGTTACAAATCCGTCGATCCTTCAATCACCCTTTGCAATGCGATGAAGTCTTCCGCTCCCTTTACAAACGATTGATAATATGCACAATGTTGGTACGATTATCAAACAATATATCGCAAAGTACCACCAATATTAACAGTCTCAAAACAGAAAAATCAATTAAGAGGCAATGAAACGATCCCAAATTGCGTATTTACAGTACACAATAAACCGACTAGACCTGCTACTATGAACCAAACCTACTGCATTCTTTAACAAGCTCAACTTGGAACCACGCTATAATACCCGCAAAATACCGCTACCAAACTCGGCCTTAAAGGCAGAGCAGTAAATCAGATACTTTCGCCATCCCCTCTACGGTACAGTAAAAGGAGGTACTAGCAGGGACTACTACTAATATGGAGCCATACTACTGCTACCATTACCAAGCTCAGGTTGGAAGCTGTTCTAATAACTCAAGGGCAGGGAATCTATTCAGAAGACAGCAGAGGCCAGGCAGCGCTTGTAAGTTTTCCCCATGGTCTGTGTGGGGCAGTGAAAAACAATGGACGGAATGATTGCTGTGAACGATCAGGTAGATTTCCAGGGAGACATATTGTAGGACCGTTAAACCGTCTCCCGTCGTCTCGTCTGCCTCGCCCTGTCGCCGTCCGTCAGGCTCTCAAACCCCTCCCCTCAATTAAGCCTCCACGTTGGCAAAACTACCGTAGGTCCACTTATTCAACAAGATTTTTTTTAAACGTAGGTTTTACATACACACTGTCCACGCTGGTGAAAAAAATCCATTAGCATCGCACAAACTATGAATTGAGCATTCTTTTTGTGTGTTAATAAAATGTATGGACATCGAGCTGTCTCGATTTGAGAGAGAGAGAGAGAGAGAGAGAGAGGGGGGAGGGGAGGGCAGCAGAAGGAGGATAACGTATAGGGTAATAATGATGCTGATGAAGATGATGAGGAGGAGGAGTAGGAGAATGATAAGGATTCCCGTTTTAAAACATATACCAAACACACACACACACACACACACACACACACACACGAAATACATTAATAAATAAATAAACAAAGAAAGAAAATAAATAAATATTTCAATAATAAATAAATAAATGTGTAAGTAAGTAAGTAGATTAAAAACAAAGAAATACTAGTACGCGGTATTGCTAGTTTCGATTATGGTGGCTCATGCATGTTGATGTTTATATCTACTAAAACCTACTTCACTGATATAATAATAAATATAATAATAAAATAATGATCAAGCACTTTTTCTGTGGAGATTGGAGATCGCACTCTTAAAAACGTAATTACTATACAACATTAACACATTACTCCATCCCATCCGAACATTTTTCTCCATTTGGTCCCTGGTTTGTTAGTCTAATAGCACTTTCCTGAACAGACGATAACCGTTACAAAAACTATTTTACATACACTTATATTTTAAAAATGTTGTCATGGTGAAACTTATAGAAGGTCTAGACTTTAGTATTACAGCTATTATTAGTATTACCCGATCTAAATCTTGCATCTTGTGACTACAGCGTTTTGTCCAGATGGCGATATGAGAGAGAGAGAGAGAGAGAGAGAGAGAGAGAGAGAGAGGGAGAGAGGGAGAGAGAGAGAGCGCGGCAGTCGATGGGAGATAAGCCTCAAGATGCTCGTTACACGACCTCCATGATTGCGGCCCTTTAGTGAGAGTTGTTGCCCTTTGTGAATACCCCCGCCCCCTCCACTCCCCCCCTCCCCCCGTTTCAAAGCTCTGCTAGTGCTTGGCTGCGTGAGATCTAGATCCTCATCCCTGTAAACGTGTCCATTTTTGAATTGAAACAGCCTTTTCAAAAATCTAGGTAATTACTAGGTTAGTAGGTTATTATCTTCTTAAATATTTGTTTGTTGTACAGTTTTTCTGTTATTATAATGATGAAGTCCGAAAGACCTTTACACAAGCCATTGGACAACACGATGACATGCTCACAGTGGTGAAGAAACACAAACTCCTATGGTACGGCCACGCCACCAGTGCATCAGGCCTTGCAAAGACCATCCTGCAAGGCACGGTACAAGGAGACAGAAGAAGAGAGAGACATAAAAAGAGGTGGTAAGACAACATTCGAAAATGGACTGGTTTGACACTGAGCGAAACCATGAGGTTTGCTGAGGACAGAGAAAGATGGAGTACGCTGGTTAAACGATCATCTGTGGTGCTCCCACGACTTTCGAATTATAGGATAGGATATGATTTAAAAATATAATATAAAATAAAAGAATACGGCGGCAATGGAGTGTATCAATGTTACAGGCTTTTTCAATCCAAATTTTCATACCATTTTTTTTTAATTTCCACAAAACAAAATAGTTGAAGTTCAGAATTTCAAGTCAACATATTTCGACTTTAAATGGAGAAACAGAATCCACAAAGCGTTATATTAATATTACTTATAATGATTGTAATCTGTATTGCTCCTAATCGATGAGAGAATTTAAAGTTGCGTCTTAAAAGACACTGTAAAAACACGCAGTAGAATGGGTAAAACATTAAAACAACGTAATAGACTTTCTGACAGTGATTTCCGCTTATCATGTGGCCATTACGTTTTACAGACGGATGAGAAATGGGTTGGAGGTTTAGGGGTAGGAAAGAGGAGGTGGACGCAGCGGTGTCGTTCACATTCCTCGGATTAGAAGCCGAGACAAATATTTTGAAGAATGTAAAACGCATCAGATTTACTTATTTTAAACAAATATATTTAGACAAATGCCTATAGTCAATTGCGATAAAACTATTAGACTAAAACCTTAAGCAAGATGAAAAATAGTCGTCGTCATCATCATCATCACCAGCAGCAGCAGCATAAATATTCGTCGTCGTCATCATCATCATCACCATCATTATCATCATCGCCGTCGTCGTCATCGTCATTCCCGTTGCCAGTAAAACAGTTGGAAAGTCGTTAGAGATCTGACACGGAGAGAGTTTGGGCCACTTCGGTCTGTCTGAAGCTGTTGTCAAGGAGCGTGACAGGTCCAGCGCCGTCCAAGTTGTGCAAAAAATGTTGACGCATTGTCGCTAATCCCTTTCAGTCCATTTCAGTAATTTCCCATCCTCTGTGTGCTCCTCCTCCTCACCATCATCATCATCATCATCATCATCATCATCATCATCATCATCATCATCATCATCATCATCATCATCATCATCATCATCTTCTTCTTCTTCTTCTTCTTCTTCTTCTTCCTCATAATCTTCTCCTCCTCCTCATTCTTTTCCTCCCCCTTCTTCTTCTTCTTCTTCTTCTTCTTCTTCTTCTGCTTCTTCTTCTTCTCTTCCTCCTCATCTCCCTCTCTGTTTGAGACATAAGTTTTATAACACTGGGCCAAGTTATAATTCTACAACTGTTGCTGTTCCCTTCACTTTCACCTTCAATATTTCCAGAGAATTTATTTGTTCTGTAATGTAACAATGTGTAAAGATCGAGATCCTAAATCTTCGAGGTAAATAATGAAAATCTTGAAGATGTATCCCCAAGAAACATATTTTAAGAAGTTGTACATACAACGCCAGACCAGATAAGATCAATCCAGAACAATTCTGGTCTTGGAATTGTAAAAACAAAAATAGATGTAGAAAAATAAAAGGATTTGCGATGAGGAGGTCCAAACTAATGGACACACCAAACGGTAGTAAATTACGAGAGAGAGAGAGAGAGAGAGAGAGAGAGAGAGAGAGAGAGAGAGAGAGAGAGAGAGAGAGAGAGAGATCCATGTGTGACAGTAAAAATCTGATTTGCTCTTGAAAAGATGGGAAGTCACTGAACAACAAAGACAACGGCAACATGAATAATAATAATAATAATAATAATAATAATAATAATAATAATAATAATAATAATAATAATAATAATAATCATAATCATAATCATCATCATCATCATCATCATCATCATCATCATCATCATCATCATCATCATTATCATTATCATTATCATCATCATCATCATCGTCATCATTATCAGTATCACCATTACAACATAATACTCTGCAACACAGAGAATTCAATTAAATATTTATTTTGAACACGATTCAAGTGTACATCACAAACGGTCTAGGCTTTTCTCTAGAGAAAAGTAATGTACACCTTCTTACTCCCTCCTTAGCTTAGTGCGAACAATAATGTAGAACAGTGATTATTTCGCAACGTCAGACACAATCATCTCTGGAGGAGTGAGTCACAGTAAAGCTGAATATATCGTCAACAATAAATTGTGTTAAGTAACACAACAAACATGTTAACATTACAAATAACAAGAAATAATGTAAAAGAAAAACGTTTGTTGTTATAGTTAAAACACACAAGCACGCAAGCACTTACGCACGCACTTCTTCCCTTACTCCCCCTCCCCCCCCTCACACACACAAAACAAACAAACACACGCGTACCTTTATACATACATTGAAACGCGTAGCCCTTTTCCTGAAGTCGCGATTCCTTCACTGCTCTGACTAATAAGTAAAATTAAAATTGAGACACATCGTTTTCAACGTTCCATATATACTACTCAAAATAATTCAAGGGCCACTTGGACATATGGGTCTCTCTTTAAATCAGAAACACGAATTCAATTTATTAGTTCATCATATTTTATTGCAATCATTTCTGCATCAATAACAAAAACGATTTGAGACATCAGTCGCTTAAAATTCGAGTAAATTCAATTTCCCTGGACATACCCCTTATTTACAAAATCAAAACTTTAGAAACCAAAAATCTATAGAGTCAGTATCGGGTATGGCCACCGTTTGCATCAATGCAGTCTTGGCATCGTTGTCTCATGGACCGTATCAGGTTATGGAGGATGTTTCCTGGGATGGCCAACCACTCTTGCTGGAAAACTTGGGCCAGAACTCCAAGATTAGCTCCTGGAGGGAGGTTTGCCCGTGTCTGTCGACCCAAGACATCCCACAGATGTTCTATGGGGTTCAAATCGGGTGAACGAGCCGGCCAATCCATCCTTATGACGTGCTGTTGCTGCAGGTAGTCATTGACGATACGCGCTCGGTGGGGTCTGGCATTATCGTCCTGTAGTATGGCACCTTCCCCAATAGCCCGCAGAGCTGGGAGAACCCTAGGTTGTAGGACGTCATCCCTGTAGCCAATACCGTTTAAGTTGCCATGAATTTGGAGCAGGGGTGTTCTGAAGTTTAATGCGAAGCCACCCCACATCATGAGAGATCCACCACCAAAGCGGTCATGCTCGCACACTGTCGCATCAGCAAAACGCTCCCGTGGACGCCTCCAAACATTCACTCGACGGTCGTTGAAAGACAAGGAGAACCGAGACTCGTCTGTAAAGAGCACCCTTGACCAATGTTGCTTAGTCCACACCAAATGATGCCCAGCCCAGGCCAAACGCGCTGCATGGTGAGCTGGGGTGAGCAAAGGCCGTACTGCTGGTCGTCTTAATCGCAGGTTTGCCTCGTGTAGACGGTTGCGAATTGTCTGGTCGCTGACGTTAACATTGCTGGCTGCGTGAAGCTGTCTTCTGATGGTGTTTGCTGTAGCGGACCTCATCCTCAGAGCTGACAGGGTGATGAAATGGTCTTGTCTTGCAGTGGTAACGCGGGGGGCGTCCGGACCTTCTTGGTTCTTGGACGCTTCCAGTGTTGTTAAAGCGCTCCCGCAGCCTTTGGACAACGGAGTGGGACACACCCAGCCGCCTGCCAACTTCTCTCACCCCCACCCCTTCCTGAAGCCATGCAATAGCTCTGCCTCTATCCGCATCAATCAATCGTCGCCTTGGGGGCATGGTTAGAAAAGCAGCAAAAGCGCTGCCATTTATACCCAGAAAAAGCGCCGATTGTTGAACTGAACTCACAAAATGCAAGCCTTTCGTGTGGAAATCACTTTTTAATGTTGACAATTTTGCTTTATTAGCAAGACAACAGTAAATTAGGGTCATTTTTTTTTAAAATTGGGTTTGTTTTTCAACTCAGTGCAGAAAGGTCAAAACTCACACATGTGATTACTTGTCAGAATAAGATTGTCTTGAATGTTACTGTACAGGATAAGTTTTGAAATAAGCAATAAAAGCGATATTATTGATAGCAGCAAAAAATAATTAAACTAAATGAAATAGGAGAGTGGCCCTTCGATTATTTTGAGCAGTATAATTTGTTATTGTATACTACATACTTGTATATGTTCTTAAGTTTAAAAAATTAAGTGTAAGAGACAATTTCACTTGTAACTTTTTTTTGTTTTTCTTTCATGTTTTCTTGTTTTGTTTTGTTTTTTCAACATTTCTTTCTTTCCTTCTTTCTTTGTTTCTTTTTTATATTTTCTTTCTTTCCTTTTTGTATTATATTTTTCAGTGAAAAAATATGTGTGTCCAATTTCAGTAGTTTCTTTGTGTGAGACATTTAGCATTTAATTTGTTTTCTGTATAATTCTATACTCAATGTAATATTACTTAATTTCCCGATTTCATTTTCCAATAATTCAGTGTGTTGCTATTGTGTTGTTTTGCTAACTTTAATTCAATTTTTCAAAGGAAGATGTCTTTAATACTTCCTTTGACTTTAATTTTATGTTTGTTTCAAAAGCGCCCTTTTCCGGTGTGAATTTAAACTGAACACATAAGCTTACGTACACACTAACGCACACACACATACTCGTTTACCTCATATTATGGTGTAACACAATGGAGGGTGACAATCACATCATTATGAGGTACTCACTGTTTAATTTTTCTACTAAAAAAATTGAAAACGTTCTGAGGTAATATGTAAATTTAGCCCATAACAGCAGGTAATCCGATTTGCGGGCACAGCATTGAAAAGAAAATGAACTTTGTACGTTCTCTAAGGTGTTCGAATTGTGGGGTAACCAGAAAAAGTAACCCATAAAAACGTTACCCACAACGCTGGATTGAGTCCAGTGTGTAACTCAATTGCGTAAGTCAACCCAGTCCACACATACACACACACACAGGCACGCGCGCGCATTCACACACACACACACACACAAAGGTACACACATATAATAATAATATGATAATGAGAATTTTGATAAAGAAAAACTAATTCTAATAACTCTAATTCTAATTCCAACAACGGGATACACGACACCAACTACG
This sequence comes from Oncomelania hupensis, assembly GCA_036898135.1. Classification (NCBI taxonomy): domain Eukaryota; kingdom Metazoa; phylum Mollusca; class Gastropoda; order Littorinimorpha; family Pomatiopsidae; genus Oncomelania; species Oncomelania hupensis. Next base: position 81,600,671 of record CM072512.1, on the reverse strand, counting down.
ATGATGATGATGATAGTTAGTTCGTTAGTTAGTTCGTTATTGAGTGAGTGAGTGAGTGAGTTAGTAATTGTTTGTAGGGTCCAGTGGACTGCAAAGAGCCGAATCAGGACCAGAACAGAAAAGGACTCACCCTCGATCCGTACAAACAAATCTGCTGAAGCAACACTAATGATAACACTGAAGGCATTCCACCAGCCGATCACTCTACATTAAAAGCATATAATTCAGGGGACGCTGAGGCTGTACTCTAATTTATCAAACCCCCGTTACAAAAGCAAAATAGTATATGTTACATTCGATGTTGTTTTTTCTCTATCAGTAGTTGATTCAGCCCCGATGCTTGAAATCCTGATAGGTGTAACTCAGATTCGTTTATCCACGCAACCCGTTCAATCATCAACAAGGCAGGAGTCGTCGTTTGAAGTTTTCCACTTTTATTCAGCATACATCAACAACTGCATACAATCGTTCAATCACTTTTGACTTTACAATTCTCGACTATCAACTTTCCACTTTTTACAACTTTCTCAACTCTAACACAACAGCTCTCTATACTCAAACAGTGCAGTACTATATATAGTCTCTACATACTCCAGAACAGGCGAGAATACCCACGCATAACACACCACAACCAATCAGAACTAATTTCATCATCGCTGTCTCACGTCATACAACCTTATTTGGGATGGAAGCTTCTATAGTTACCACTAGAATTATCCATACGCTTCGATCGATAGTAAACAACCAACTCCAGAAAATTCTCAAATAACATCGACCAACTAAAATTATCAACGTTATACAAAGCTTCTTCCAACAACAACGCAAAACCAAATCAAAGACCAATACACTCTGCTATTGGATGCTTAGCAAAACAAAACGATCGCATCTATCGTGCGCGTCACACACAAACTATCGTACGAGTTTCAACGTAACAGCATATAAACATTATTATAAAATATTAACAAGACACACACATTTAAACTGCCTAAATTGTTAAATACTAATACCACAGAAAGAATTAGTGACAATTTGGCAGAAAGCGTCCAATTTCCCAAACTGATCCAACAGACCCCATATACAACTGAGGAGTTTGGGGAGAGTTTTCGAGAAAAAATATCTAGCCAAGAAGATAGTAGATTGACAGAACAGATTAGGAACGAGAAAGAACAAAAGAGACTGACAAAAACGGTGGATATTTAAAAGACTAAATTTCCACTAAGTGGGAATACTATTTATACAGAAAACCCAGGCACCGCAACGAGGGATGATGATGCTGATGCTGATGCTGATGCTGATGATGATGATGATGATGATGAAGAGGTTGATGATGATGATGATGATGATGATGATGATAATGGTGATGATGATGATAATAACAACGACGACGACAACGATAACGACGACAACGGGGAAGAAGAAGAAGATGATGATGGTGATGATGATGATGATGGTGATGATGATGATGATAATAATAATGACAACGACTACGACAACGATAACGACGATAACGAGGAAGAAGAAGAAGAAGAAGAAGAAGAAGAAGAAGAAGAAGAAGAAGAAGAAGAAGAAGAAGAAGAAGATGATGATGATAATGATGATGATGATGATGATGATGATGATGATGATGATGATGGTGGTCAAGAAAACCACGATTCATGAAGATGAGCTTGGTTAAAGAGTTCAATCTAGTGTAGCGGCTTAATGTTTGCACCGCTGGTTATCCCTGAGTCACGCTCGTTATTGATTATTCTGATCTTTTTAAGGGATTTTGGAAGGTCACGGAAAATATCAACTGTAATTTGAATAATGCATAAGATAACAAGAAAGTTTCATGTCCTCAAGGAAACTCTTGTCGTCGCTGTATCCTCTTCACCATCTTTGCGTGCAGTAAGTTAGCTTACTTTAAACTCCACGTAAGGGGCGAACGTATGTGACTTAGGTACGAGACTATTGAGGTCATGGAGGGTTTTCTCCGGGCACTCCGGTTTCCTCCCTCCCTTCAATAATGGTACAGGATGCCGTCAATATAAAAATTTCAAAAATAAAAATTCGATTTTCTTCCGTCTTCTAATAGCGATCTCCCTGCCTTTACACCACCTGTTTGAGTGATGTATGTGTATTTGGTGTGTGTGAGGGTAAATGAGACAGGTGAGCGTGTATGTTGGTATAGATCGCCGCGCTTTGAGCCTTGGGGAAAGGCGCGTACATAGCATCCTGTATTATGATTATTTATTATTAAAGGGTACTGTATACTTTGACGCAAGCAGGCTTTTGTATTCTTAGAAGTACATGTACAAGCATGCATGTACTATTGTACAAAACGAACGCGTCGTGTGCACCACAGACGCACAGGCAGCGAGCAGACCACGCAAAGCGAAATGCTACACACACACACTGTAACACTGCTGTTGTTTTTATCAATAGTTGATTCAGCCCCGATGCTTGAATCTTAATAAGTGTAACTCAGATTCGTTTATCCACGCAACCTGTTCACTCAGCAACAAGGCAGGAGTCGACGTATGAAGTTTTCCAACTTTATTCAGCATACATCAACAACTGCATACAAGATCGCTCAATCGCTTTTTCCACTCCTTCAAGACGACACAGTGCACCGCTAATATAATCCAGAGAAAGTTCGAACATTCCAGCGTGACGCAATAACAGCCAATCAGAATAAAACTCGTCACCGGAATTATGCAGTCTTACGTTATATAACTTTATTTAGGTTAGAAGGATCTCTTAGCCATTACTAGATTTATCTACATGCTTCGATCAATAGTAAACAAGTAATTCTAAAAAATTCTCCAATAATCGACCAACAAAAATTATCAACATAATACAAAGCTTCTTCTAACAACAACGCAAAATCAAATCAAAGGTACACTCTGTTATTGCATGCTTTGCAAAACAAAACGTTCGGATCTATCGTGCGCGTCTCAAACGTAACACACACATACACACACCCACACACACACGCACCCATACACACACAGAAATTTGCAAAACATCAGAGCTATGTCTATTTAAGAATGTAGGAATCGCAATCGGAAAGTGTTGTTGTACTTTTTGCAGAAAGAGCGCAAGATTCATCTAAAATTTGACCTAATCGTTTCCCATAGGGGATGGAATAGGTCCACTGCTCTTCAAAATTAGCCCGAAAAGTGCCTGGATTTTCTCTGTCCCGGAAAGAGCACTCCCATGTACTTAAAACACTCCCATACACAACAACTGGCTGCCTTTCCATGCATTAAAAGAGCACTCCATCGTTCTTGGAAAAAAGTGGAGTCCTGAGAAGACAAAAACCCAGTGGGTTCCTAGCTAATGAAACCATTTGTAGCATAAAAAGACAAGATCTGGTACCCATTTGTAGGTTTATGCAATCATACACACACACTCACACACACCCACAAACACACACACACAACTTCATCAAACCTCTTACCTCCATTTAGTGATTCTTGATATATGGCGTGCAACGACGAACCGACCGACACACATATGGCCAAACCAACAACCATGTGACTCATTCAACTATTTGAAAGTATTTTCAGACACACCCCCCCCCCCAAAAAAAAAAAAAAAAGTTATCAAAATATATATATATATATATATATATATATATATATATATATATATATATATATATATATATATATATAAATAAAATAAATAAATAAATTCACCGTTCACCCAGGCACTCTTGTCAGTTATGCTTAAATACCCCCACAGGTCAGCAATAAATTAATAAGAAACATTAGTATCACCTATAAGTTATATAGTGTGTTACAATGGTCTGATTGTTATCAATAAGTGCCTCTTTCCCCTAGGCACCAACCACTCATTTCTGGCTAACCCCATCATATTACATTTTCTGTTACAATGAATTACTTAGTTAAACAAAAGTACCTTAATTCCGCATATTAAGCATTCTGAAAAAAAACACGATTTTGTTCCCCACCTTCCCTCACTCTCCCCTCACTCTCCCCACCTTTGTGTTTGTGAGTGTGCGTGTGTGGGTGCGCGCGCGGGTGCGTTTGTGTGTATGTGTGTTTGTGCGTGCTTTTGTAGAAAAACAAATCGTTGCTCACGCTCTTCATTCTCAGTTTTCTTTGTTCCACACCTACATTGTTGAGCGGAAACGGCAAAACCGTCTTTGGGCCTGGCCATTCAGTGCTCACACACTAGTGCAGGAGGAAGTGCAAATCGGAACCACTTTCACCTTGGCCATGCCTGATCACGTCTCATACGTCTTGAGCGAGACCTGCAGACTAGCAGAAAATTGAGAAGGGGCGTTGAGGGCGGAAAATCAGTTAATCGATACATGCCCTTTCTTCCAGATTGTTCGTCCGCTGACACGACCATTTCTCCAGTTTTCTCCCCTTCAGTTGTTTTTGTTCACGCGCCGCTACGAAAGGGTAACTTCTTTATTTCATGGCTTTTTTTTAATGAATTGTGTTTTGATGGCGTGGGTGTGAAAATGTGCACGCGCGCAGGCAATAATAATGTGTATTAAAAATATGTGTGTGTGTGTATGTTGGGTGTGTGTTTTGGGTTGTGCGTGTGTGAGAGCGCGCGCGAGTGAGTAAGTGAGAGAGAGCGGAAGAAGCGGAGGGATGGGAACATCGAAAAAGAAAGTATAAAAGTGAAATTGCTTACAAAACATACATCCACAAAATAAAACCCTCTCTGAATAAAACGTTTTAAAGTATTTCTTTCCAGTCCTTCTGTTGGCCACCAGGACGGAGGTGATCAGTGTGATACTGGTGAACAACTTATCAAGATCCGCAATAGAGACAACATCGTCATAGGAACCAGGAATGTCAGGACCCTAACTGCGGAGGGAAAATTAGAAGAACTGGCCCACGAGCTGGACCACTTTTGATGGAACATTTTAGATATCAGCGAACTGCGCTGGAAAGGCCTAGGTGAAACAACGACAGACAAAGGTCACAAGCTTTATTTCAGCGGTAAAGATGACAGGCACGAACACAGCGTTGGATTCTTAATCCACAAAGACATTCTAGCCACTGTCATGGACTGCCGCCCAGTCTCTAGTAGACTCATTGCCATCCGTCTGAGAGCAGCTTCTTTCAACATCACCGTCATCTAGGCCTATGCCCCAACATTAGACTATGACGACAGCGAAGTCGAGGATCTCTATGAACATCTGCAGTCTTTCCTTGACCAAGTGCTGAGGAAGGACATAGTACTACTGGTTGGCCAAGACGCGTACCACAACTGGGGAGACACATAGGGACCCCACTGCAACAACGAGACAAATGACAGAGGTCTGAGACTCTTGGAGCTTGGTAGATACAACAATCTGATACTGGCAAACACGCTTGGTCTCCACAAAAAAGCCAGACGATGGGCCTGGCCCAGTCCCGGTGGGGCGCATCACAACCAGATTGCTACATCCTATCCTATCCTATCCCGTAACTCTGAGGTCGTTGGGAAACCACGGATGATCGTTTAACCAGCATACTCCATCTTTCTCTGTCCTCAGCAACCCCCATGGCTTCGCTCAATGTCAAGCCAGTCCATTCTTGAATGTTGTCCTCCCACCTCTTTTTCGGTCTCCCTCTTCCTCTACCTCCTTGCAACGTGCCTTGCAGGGCGGTCTTTGCAAAGCCTGATGATCTGGTGACGTTGCCATATCATTAGAGTTTCCGTTTCTTCACCACTGTGAGCAGGTCATCGTGTTGTCCAATGGCTACATCATGTTTAAGAAACGCTTCAGATCAAGCGTCAACATTGTCAGGACACGCAGTTTTCCAGGAGCAAACTTCGGAAGTGACCACGATCTCGTGATGTCTTCCCGACTCCACATGAAGAGAGTAAACACAGCAAAGTGCACTGAAGTTCGATCTCGACAAACTTCAAGACCCGGAGGTGGCAGAAATATTCCAGGCCACAATTGGAGGGAAATTTGCACCACTGCTCATTTTGGGAGTTGTGAAGTAGATGTCAACATCATGACCACCACCTTCAACTCAGCTGTGACAGATGCTGCCACTAGGGTCCTTGGCCAGCAACGCCCAAAGAAGAAACCGTGGATCACACTTAAACATTTGGACCTGTGTGACAAACGAAGAGAGATAAAAAAAAGAAAAAGAACACATCAAAGGGAACTAATCCTATCCTATCCTGTCCCGTAACCTGGAGTCGTGGGGGCACAACAGATGATCGTTTAACCAGCATACTCCATCTTTCTCTGTCCTCAGCAGCCCTGATTGCTTCGCTCAGTATCAAACCAGTCCATTCTCGAATGTTGTTCCCCCCCCCCCAACTTTTTCGGTCTCCGTCTTCTTCTACCTCCTTGCACTGTGCCTTGCAGAATGGTCTTTGCAAAGCCTGATGATCTGGTGACGTGGCCATACCATCGGAGTTTCCGTTTCTTCACCACTGTGAGCAGGTCATCGTGTTGTCCAATGGCTTGTGTGATGGTCTGTCGGACTTCGTCGTTGGTGATGTGGTGGGTATATAAAATGCCGAGAAGTCTTCTGTAGCACCTCATCTCCATGCTTTGTATTCTTCGATGTAGATCTGCTGTGAGGGTCCATGCTTCGCAAGCATATAGGAAGATGGAGATGACAAGGGAGCGCAGCAGTCTTTTGGAATGTAGACTGATGGTCCTGTCTTTCCAAATGGGAGGGGGGGGGGAGCTAACGCCTACCGAAAAATCAACATAGATATCCGAAAAGGCATGCGCACATGAAATGAGAACTGAATAGAAGATCAATGCCAGGAAATAGTTAAAAATCTTAACAAGAACAACAGCAAGAAGACCTACCAGACTGTGAAGAGGCTGACAAATGTAAAACAGCCTATGATCCAAAGCAAGTCTGACATATACCTTACAGAAGAACAAGCAGTCTTGGATAGATGGACAGAGTACTGCTCTGACCTTTACAACCACACACCAAACGGAGACCCATCAGTTCAAGCATGTCCTCAAAACAGAGAAGAAGCAACCAGCTCTAGCATGTCCCCAGAACAGAGAAAGAGAGGAAATCCTCCCAATTCTCCGAGAAGAAGTTGAGGCAGCAGTGCAACCGCTGGAGAAGGTGAAGCCAGCGGGAGTGGACAACATACTCGCGGAATTGCTTCAAGCAGGAGGAGAAGCGAGGATTGACGCCTTCACCATTATCTGTAACAAGCTCTGGCAGAGTGGGGAGTGGCCTACACCATGGACCCAGTCGCTTGACATCACTCTTCCCAAAACGGGTAACCTTCAGGAGTGTCAAAATTACAGCACCATCAGCCTTATCAGCCGTCCCAGCAAACTTCTCCTGAAAATAATACTCAACAAGTTGCAACCCCAAGCTGAACAAATCATAACTGAAGAACAAGCAGGATTCATGGCAGGGACAAGTACCACTGAACAGATTTTCAACCTCAGAATAATCTGCGATAAATACCTACAGCACCAACAACATCTATATCATGTGTCTGTTGACTTTAAGACAGCGTTTGACCGAGTCTGGCATGCAGCTCTGTGGGCAACCATGAGAGTGTACAACATCAGTTCTAACATTATTGAAATCATCAAAGACCTTCATTACAAGGCTACCAGGGCAGTTCTCCAAAACAGCGCCATCGGAAACTGGTTCAGAACAACAATCGGTGTGCGTCAAGGATGCTTACTCTCTCCAACACTCTTCCACATCTTCCTAGAGCGCATTATGTCAGATGCCTTTGCAGATCTCAAAGGCACAGTCAGCATATGGGTAGAGCAATCTTTAACCGCCGTTTTGCGTATGACATTGGTGGCTTAGCTGGAAAGGAGCAAGAGCTTGAACAGCTGGTACAGAGGCTAGACATCGCCTCCATTGCCTTTGGAATGGAAATTAGTTCAGAGAAGACCAAAATGATAGCTAGTGTGGAGTTAAATAACGGCTGTTGATACAATTCCGTGCATTCATAAATGGAGTTTTGCCGCTTTTAGCAATACAATTTTACAATTCGTCAATACTTTCAGGTTTCTAATGCAGAATAAAACCGGATGGGAGACAACTTGCTCATGGGAATTAGCAACAAAGGTGGCAGTTTATATTAAATGTAACAGACTTTAGATTCGGATTTATGTATGTATTTATTTATTTATTTACTTATTTATTTATTTAATCTAAATAAACGTAAAGTGCATGAGTACCTCCACTAATTCTACTAAATGTCACGTTATCCAAAACAAGTTTTCTTGAATCTTAAAACTATCTGAAAAATGCTTTTAATAAACGATGAAGAACTTTCGTAATGCGTTTTTAAGTTTAATAAAGTTGCACTCGTTTGGTCAACCTAACAAAACTGTACAAGTACATTTAAGTTTGTTTGTCTGTTTCATTTAATGTCTATTTACCGAAGTTATTTTAGACAGAAATAAAATAAAGGTGGAGGAGAAGGATATTTGCTAGAGATAACATTTAAACAAAATGTTACAGTACAATTACATAAAATAATATAAAATACGAATTAATTTGTCAAACAAAATATTACAGTAAATTAACATAGAATAATATACAATACAAATTAATTAGTCCAACTAATATTTAAATAAAGAAGATACATTTTTATATTTCATAACACTGTGGCTTATCAAACTTGTGAAATTTTCATATAAAAGAAAGTCAATCTTGTGATATTGTCATACATTAAATACTCTGAATAAACTAATAATACAATTAAAAAAACAAACATTTAAACAAACGGTAATATAGGCAATTTACCAGAGCGCCTGATTTGGTTTGTACCCAAATCAGGATATGTTTTGTTATGGCACGACATTGAAATTGAAAAATAAAAAATAAAACCTCTAACTACGCAGTAATATTACATTAGACTTAATGTCTGTCTGCTTGTGCTTAATTACAGGTATAAAACACATTAATTGTTTTGGTGAAGATCGCACAATTCCAAAATTCTTCATATATAAATTGACAACTGGGCGCAGAAGTTTGAAAAGTTTATTTACTTCCTAATGAGTTGGTGGTAAGAGTCATTAAGTAAAGGTTTAAAAAACCACAGGTAAGTGATTAGGTATAGGTGAAACAAAACAAGTACAGGTAAACTATACCTCCCACTAGCAATGATCTACTGACCTACATCCAGGTAATGAGGAGTACCATTGACCTACTTCATCCCAGTGAAACTAACGGAACAACTTTCACGCACGTAGATCCAGCATTATTATGGGATACGGCAAAAAACTCTAATGTCAGTCTAGTGTAAAATGATATGTCAAAGTCAATGGCCTAGAAATGTGGATTGACGGCTCCTCTTTTTTTCTCTTATTGCGTTTACAGCCGCTACGTCGTGTAACAGATAACAAACCAGCAACTTTCCGCTTTGTTTGCATGTCAGTGTGTACCACCGGAATAACATTTTACTCCTACTACCACTACTACTACTACTACTACTACTACTACTACTACTACTACTACTACTACTACTACTACTACTACTACTACTACTACTACTACTACTACTACTAATACTAATAATAATAATGTAGAATCATAATACTCACTAGTAGTGCAGCTCATCAGAAGAAGTTGTTCAGGTTTTTTTTCTGGATAGTGACGAAGGATTCTCTCAACGGGAGGTCAAATTCCATAATGACTCTCAGTACTGTGTTCCGGGACTCCTTTTATCGCATCAACTGCATATTAAAGACCTCAGGCGTTTCTGTCAAAATGGCAGATGACGATCTCGCATTGACAGGTGAAAATACCCACACCCCACTAATGCACGCATTCACACACAAACGTACAAGCAGACACATACACACATACCTACATACACAAACTAAAAAAACAAACAAACACACATCAACACACACTAATGCACACATACATGTACATACACACAAACAAACACCCACACACACCCACACACCCACAAACACAAATATATATATATATATCCCGTAACTCGGAGGTCGTAGGGGCACCACATAATGATCGTTTAACCAGCGTACTCCATATTTCCCTGTCCTCAGCAACCCTGATTGTTTTGCTCAGTGTCAAACCAGTCTATTCTCGAATGTTGTCCTCCCACCTCTTTTTCGGTCTCCTCTTCTTCTACCTCCTTGCACTGTGCCTTGCAGGATGGTCTTTGCAAGACCTGATGATCTGGTGACGTGGCCATACCATCGGAGTTTCCGTTTATTCACCACTGTGAGCAGGTCATCGTGATGTCCATTGGCTTGTGTGATGGTCTGTCGGACTTCGAGTTGGTGATGTGCTTGGTATAGTAAGTGCCCAGGGGTGGTATTCATGACCGTTGGTTAAGGCTTAACCAATGTTGGTAAAATTAACGACGTTGGTTAAGCTGGAAATTTTAAATTCATGAGGCCTTAGCAGAGTTAACGACGGTTGCTAACCATGGTTATTTTAACGGAGGGGGGACCACCCGATAACCAATGGAACACTGGTTAAAAATGGCGGCCATCGTTTGGTGGCAACTTCGACAGAGGCGAGCTCCGAGGAGAGAGAGAATATTTCGCGACAGAAGTAATCCACTTGACAAATTTGATGATGTGGAACTGGTATCAAAATTTCGTTTTCGTCGGCATGATATCATCACGTTAACGAACGCGGTAGACAGACTGAAACTGTGTGATCGGCAAGGCGTTTTGTCACCACTTTTACATGTGTGTCTCACTCTTTGTTTTTATGCCTCTGGCACCTTTAATAATCTGTCATATTAATAAAACGGGTTAATATTATTATTATTAAAATATTGTTGTTGGATTTTGACTGGTGATGTGTAGGCTTATTGTGTATCTGTATAGTTTATACTCGTAGGGTAATGCAACCCTACGAAATAAAGACAACATTTCAAGTTCCAAACTACCCAGAAACGGCAGAAATTGAACCTCAGTCTAAAAACAAAATGTAGGCCTAACATTACAAACTACAAAGGGATCAAAAGTGATTTCTCTCCTTTCACCCCAACAAAAAGCTCGCTCTCCTTGCTCACTATGATATCCAGCATGCTGTCGGTAGGCTTGCTACATTAGTTTCAGTGTACGAAAAAATTGCTTTTCTCTTTGCCATTGCCACAGCCATTTTTATAGGCCTATTTTGTTGACGAAAGAAGGAAAACAGCTGCTTGAATTATGCCCCCTTACGGATATTCCCGCACAGCCCAAAAATAGCCTTGGTTACGTACCAATGCGTGGACACTCGCTCATGAATAGCGATCTGCTAAACGATGGTTAACGATACCATTGTTGGTTACAAAACCAATGTTGGTAACGTTAACCATCGCCTATAATTTAACGGGCCATGAATTCGACCCCGTTTTATTAATATGACAGATTATTAAAGGTGCCAGAGGCATAAAAACAAAGAGTGAGACACACATGTAAAAGTGGTGACAAAACGCCTTGCCGATCACACAGTTTCAGTCTGTCTACCGCGTTCGTTAACGTGATGATATCATGCCGACGAAAACGAAATTTTGATACCAGTTCCACATCATCAAATTTGTCAAGTGGATTACTTCTGTCGCGAAATATTCTCTCTCTCCTCGGAGCTCGTCTCTGTCGAAGTTGCCACCAAACGATGGCCGCCATTTTTAACCAGTGTTCCATTGGTTATCGGGTGGTCCCCCCTCCGTTAAAATAACCATGGTTAGCAACCGTCGTTAACTCTGCTAAGGCCTCATGAATTTAAAATTTCCAGCTTAACCAACGTCGTTAATTTTACCAACATTGGTTAAGCCTTAACCAACGGTCATGAATACCACCCCAGAAGTCTTCTGTAGCACCTCATCTCCATGCTTCGTATTCTTCGTTGTCTATCTATCTATCTATCTATCTATCTATCTATCTATCTATCTATCTATCTATCTATCTATCTATCTATCTATCTATCTATCTATCTATCTATCTATCTATCTATCTATCTATCTATCTATCTATCTATCTATCTATCTATCTATCTATCTATCTATCTATCTATCTATCTATCTATCTATCTATCTATCTATCTATCTATCTATCTATCTATCTATCTATCTATCTATCTATCTATCTATCTATCTATCTATCTATCTATCTATCTATCTATCTATCTATCTATCTATCTATCTATCTATCTATCTATCTATCTATCTATCTATCTATCTATCTATCTATCTATCTATCTATCTATCTATCTATCTATCTATCTATCTATCTATCTATCTATCTATCTATCTATCTATCTATCTATCTATCTATCTATCTATCTATCTATCTATTTATCTATCTATCTATCTATCTATCTATACAAAAGCACACATGCATACTCACTCTTACACAGATGTTGTTTGGAATGATTCAATGATCAATGGCTATTATAGTATATACATTTTGAACAACAAAATGGCGTTTTGGGCGGTTTCATTTCAGTTCTGATTTTGGATATCGCCTTGAGCAGTTCCTTGGGACGATGAATTCGCTACATAAGACTAATGACTTTACGTTTTCCTTTGCTTCCATGCCATTTAAAAAAAAAAAAAAAAGTTTGGCTTAAAATTGCACAACTATAATGTAACCAAGAATGCTCAGAAGTGAGAAATTTGATGGCAGTTGTTTGATTTAGAGAATCTAATTTCCTCCAGGATTCGTAGATTTTAGGTCCGTAGCAAATAGCCGCTTTTTAAAATTTTAATTATGTCTTTTTGAAGCATTTTCGGTTTTGGTTTCCAGTTAATACACTCAGCAAGGGTTATAGTTCCCTGCGAAAATACAACCCGGAATCGCAAAACCTAAGGATACCAGGTCAAAAAGGACGCGTTTCGAATTCCACGAAAGTTAACTCTACAAATTCAAAGCAGAGAGATATATATAAACGAATCAAAAATTGGTTGGGCCCATGGGGATAAGCTTAAATCTGGATTTTGTAACGATATTTTTATTTTCAGTCTTTGTTTGTGGAGAAATTAGGCTGCTTATATTATGTAGATCGCCATTGAGTGTGAAGATGGTGCTCAGGGAAGACAAAAGATTGATTGATTGGTTGTTGCTTTAGGTCCAGCGGACTCTTCCGAGCCAAATCAGGACCGGACAACCCCCGATCCGCATAAAAGATCTGCTGAAACAACCCTAGTGGGAAAATTGAATGCCCTCCACCGGCCAGTCACTTTACAATAAAGACATCCCACGCAGGGGACGGCTGAGGCTTTACCCCAACTAATCGAACCCCCGGTTATAAAAACAAAATGGAATACAAACATCATTATAAATTATCAACAAAACACATACATATAAAATGCCTATATTGCTAAATAATAACATCATAGGAAGCCCTAGTGACCACCCAGCAGAAAGCGTCCAATACTCCCAAGCTGATCCAACAGACCTCGTACACAAAACAAGGAGTCTTGTCCAGGAAGAGTTTTCAAGAAAAAAGGTAGGTCATTGATCTAGCGAAGAAGAAGATAGTATAGCAGAGTGATAGGACAGAGCAGGAATGGGAAAGAGCAAATGAGGAAGACAGCGACAGTGGGAATTTAAAGCACTAAATTTCCAGAAAGTGGGGATACTATTTATACTGAAACCCCCGGCACTCCAACGGGGGTACTGTCGCTGCAGTGAATCGGTCATGCCTATAAAGGAAAGACAGGTTTTCATCTGGGGCTTTCACTTTTCCCTTTATAGGTTAGAACAATCTACAGTGGCAAGATTGCTCATGACCCCAAGGGGTAGACAAAAGATGGGGAGGCTGCCTTTATTCATTCAAATTATTTACCTCAGTGTACCGCATAGACAATGCTCCTGGATTTCCCCGTACGACCTACAGGTAGGCTGCAGTACTGATTCGGAAACTTACAGACAGGTTCGTTATCTGAGACAAATGGGTTTTGATTAAAACTTTATGGTTCGACTTCCTGTACCTACTTTGCAACCCTCTGTGTGTGTGTGTGTGTGTGTGTGTGTGTGTGCGTGTGGGGGTGTGTGGGCGTGTGTGATACATGTTAAGATAATGTTTGTGAATTACAAACAGGATTTTGGAATTTAACACTGCTGATGTAGTGAGCTTACTTAGGTTTCGTCTGCGACCTTCATATAGACGATTAAAAAAAACACATTAACAGTCGCATAATAAAATTGAACAGCATTTGTTTTATAGCTGACTTCGACTTAACCCTTTCGTTCCTTTCGAGCATTCAACGACCACTTCAGGGTTGCTTGATTTTTGAGCTGCATTGGGTGATACAGTAAAGTAAATGGCAATATTGTGTGGATCTCGAAGTAAGGGCGAGATGCACATTTATGTAGGCGATTTTTATTTGCGTTTACTTCGCGTTTTTGTGCGCCCTGAGTATGGTGCCAGACGTGGATTTGAGCGCCTTGCAAGTCTACATCAGCATCATCATCGTCGTCCTCGTCGTAGTTATCATTATCGTCGTCATCATCATCATCCTCCTCAACATCATCCTCATCATCAACATCATCATCATCATCATCCTCAACATCATCATCATCCTCAACATCAACATCATCCTCATCCTCAACATCATCATCATCATCATCGTCGTCGTCGTCGTCTTCGTCGCCATCATCGTCATCATCATCATCAATAAAAAAAATCAGTCGATCGATCAATCAATCAAAATAATGGTTCCAATTTGAGTGAGTATGTACCGGTTTAGATATGTCTTTGTTGGTGCTGGTATTTTATGGCACCGAATGGGTGAAGAGCAAAAGAACGTGAAAAATGGACTGCAAGGACTTATCTGTAAAGAGAGCCGCGCTTTGGACAGATCTAGTACAAGTGTATTTAACGAGACTTTTGTTTAATTCCAGACTTTAGAGTTGAACAGGAATCTTGGGCGATGAGAGAGGAAACCATTTAATGTTACTTGTTTTGAAGTTAACCCAGGAGCAACTTTCTAACGCTCATTTTAGACGCGCAAACAGTTGCGAACTTTAAACTTTAAAGTGAGTCTGGTGCAATTTCTTAAAAACCTTTTATTCAAGATAGTATCATCATAAAAGAGTTAATTCATCTACATTATAGAGGGGAAACCCTTCAAATAAGCTTACAAGCACTTTAACAGATATTCGGTTCCTAGTTAACGTCACGTCACGAGTCAAGAAAAGCCATTAGGTGTTACTCAATACCCTACACACACAACTCTTCCACTTGGTTACTTCATAACGACGCCTTGGAGCATGTTCGGCACTCACCGCTACGTTATTCTGTAGGGCGTCTATACATCTATTCTAAGGGAGATAAACACTTTACTGCTATAGCTAGCAGGCTACCTTTTGAACGATCATGTGCGAAGTTTAGATTCAAATTTCGAAACTGTGTGAATACATAAGACAAATATAGTAATTTCTTAGCGTAAATTAAACATTTTTAAAGTGTATGCGCAAATAGGGTCTAAATCTCAAGGAACTTGAAGAACATTGGCATACGTGGAGGACTATAAACATGCTGTACTGAAATAGGCCTAATAAGAATCCTAAACTTAAGGTTAAACTGAATTGTGTTATTCGTGGCATTGCTGGTACCCTTAGATAAGTCCTTTTCAAAAAAATAAAGACCGAATCTCTGCCTTCTGCGCTCTTTCGAGTCTTTCACTACACATCAACGAAAGATGAAGCAAACGTAGAAGTGCGGAGTTCGTAGCATATCTTATAGCTGAGTGCTTTGACATTGAGGCGACAGGGTGTTATATTCACAGACAGTCACATAGAGTAACTAAACGCATTCAGTTGAAGAACATCTGTTCCTGTTCCTGGAATCCCAGTCTTCTGAAGGATTTGGGTGAGAATCAGGTATAGATGTATTCATATAAGAAGGAGGAGATAAGGGATTTGGGAGAAAACCAGGTACGGCTATGGGTAAAGAAAGAAAGGAAGGAAGGTGATGATGATGATGATGATGATGATGATGATGATGATGATGATGATGATGATGATGATGATGATGATGATGATGACGACGACGACGGTGATGAAGAAGAAGAAGAAGAAGAAGAAGAAGAAGAAGAAGAAGAAGAAGAAGATGAACAAGAAGAAGAAGAAGAAGAAGAAGCAGAAGAAGAAGATGATGATAATAATAATAATGATGATGATGATGATGATGATGATGATGATGATGATGATGATGATGATGATGATGATGATGAAGACGACGATGGTGAAGATGATGATGATGATGATGATGATGATGATGATGATGATGATGATGATGATGATGATGATGATGATGATGATGATGAAGACTGTCACGAATTGGCTAGTTTTACCCTGCCCATTGACTGGTTAGCTATGTGTAGTCATTGTAACATTAGAGAGAGTCAGTAAATTACACAGCAGACCACACACCGCGAGCCCGACCCACATCGCAGTGAGTCAGCACTTGAGCTTTGAATCGGACCATTTAAACCAATCAGAAGCAGCTAAGCGGGTAGAGCAGTTTGAATGTGTCAGAGCCTAACACAGTTTGGATCAGTCGTGTGTGAGACGAGGAAGAAGTAACATCTCCTTAGCTAGCAGAGAACTATCTTCACTCATAGACCAGGAAGCAGGACTTTGAAATCTTAGAATTCTATCAAGTCATCACGGGCCTGAACTTGTCAAACAGGTAAATGAACACCCTTCTGTTTCATCGTGATATATTTATATTATTGTTGAAATTATGTTTGTGGAATTTGCTATGCATAAATGTGAATTATTAATCCGAATTTGCCGTACCACGTGGAAGAGCCGAGCACGAGGCGAAACACGACCGGTTGCGCCGCCATGTTGTATCCCGTACGGAACCACTGTTGTTTAACTTATATGTATGTTTGCAGACCAGTGGCTGTACCCGTGAATGTTTATAATATTATTAATTCTGTATGTGTATAGTTAGACACGATTGATATTTATGTATGTATAGGAATTTAGAGTGAGATTACAGCGGACCCCGGAAGTAGCAGAATGTTCGTCGCTTATGTATAGAGATGTGGAGCTATCACTGAGGGCTACTTGGCTTTCAGTGAGACGCTCTGCACAAACCGATTATTCAGGGTTGTGCAGAATTTCGTCTCTTATATTACAGACGAGCAGGCGAGCTATCCCGAGCTATCCCGAGCTATCCCCACTCCACAGAAACGACCAGTTGGTTGAGGAGACTCTACCGCACAAGACGGAAAGAGCTGCCTTGAAAGACACCCTGTCAGACCCCACAGCGTGGCAAGGGAACCCAACTACACAACTACAAAGGTGTACCAGAAGCTACCTCACAGAAGGACTTCGACCGCACCATCAGAAAGTTAAGTGTAATCGACAAAGGTGCACTTAAACTGATCATAACAGGACCACAGTAGTCCAACTCTTCAGAAACTGTAAAACGGACCACAGTAGTCCAAATCTACATGAAATATTATAGCAAGTGCCCGAGGAAGAAAACAGCTGCCTAGACTATCAGCGATCGAACTATTAGCAGTGACTGAGACTTGTTAAGTTAGATTAGTACTTAGAGAATCTTGTATAGAGTAGAAGAAATAAATGTGTGATTTTAACTGTTATCAAGTGGCTGGACTACATATGATTCATAGCCGTGTGAAAGCTAGTGTGACAGTAATCTTTTACCATTTTTCTATCTATCTCTGTACCCCAACCTTAACACAGAACGAGCTAAACAAATAAATTTATTAAAGTAGTTCATAGGGTGACTTACTAGCAGTTCCCACCGAATAAACGTGAGGGTCCATAATTCCATTGTGCAGAGCCCATAAACCCCACGTGACAAAGACGACGATGGTGAAGAAGAAGAAGAAGATGATAATGATGCTGAAGAAGAAGAAGAAGAAGAAGAAGAAGAAGAAGAAGAAGAAGAAGAAGAAGAAGAAGATGATGATGATGATGATGATGATGATGATGATGATGATGATGATGATGATGATGATGATGATGATGAGAAAAAGGTTTATCTTAATTTAACAACCAGTCTAGCTTACAAACCAAGCAGTCAACTGAAATCTATTTATAGTTGACAATTATTTTTCGTGTATTACGAAAAGCAAAATGGCAGTTGTCTACATTAGCGTAGTTATATTGCACAGATAACCTTTCCATTGGCGTAGCCATTTGAGTGTAAAGCAGTGCATACAGAGAGCCCATTTCGCAAGCTTTGAAACGTTTTGTTACTTTTTCCACGAAACTGTCCGCTCGTGTGGAACACTTTAGCGCGCTACAAAACGCTGTTTGGATATGTAATACCTCGCAGATGGAAATCTAAAAGGACGTACGTACTGATCGCTACTCCGTCCACACACGAGCAGCAACAACAACGACTACAAATAGCGGCGGAAATACACAAAAAGATTGTTGCGTTCAGTATCTCTGCGGTATTAGATTGGGCGCATCAAGTGGCTTGAGTTAGATCCTGTATAGGCCAGCGCCTTGATTGTGCAGGAAAGGCGCTATGCTATTTAAGAACGGTTAAAGAAATAAATATAAATAAATAAATTTTATTGTAAAATTGAGGTGGGCTGATGGCGCAGTTGGTGAGTCGCCAGTATGCCGAAGGTCGCGGGTTCGAGGCTTTCAGATCACCGAGGGTTTTCTCCCAGTACTCCGGTTTCTTCAATATTTTCTACTATTAATGGTTTTGGGTACATTCATTCTACAATTTTAAACAAATAGCATTCGTTTTCCTTTCAATCTTCTATAATAGCGATTTCCTTGCCTTTGCACCACGTTTGAGTGATAGACGTGGGTGGCTTTTAAAACTTTTCTTTCTTTTTTTGTTGTTGTTGTAATGGTGGGATTGTGAGATCGAGAGCGTGTGATACATATGAACGTGTATGTTGGTACAGATCGCTGCGCTTAGAGACTGATTGGTGATTGGGGAAAACTGCGCATACTGCATCCATTATTATTATAATTCAAATGTGTTAAAAAGAAAACGAATTAGCATTGTGTATAGTGAGGTACCGATTTATTATTGTTTTAAACTGATTATTAAGTTTTACTAGCAGGAGCAAATTTCCGAGAGGCAACGAAGTCCGTCAGCTTTGAACTGTTTTTCTCTAGCGGTGGGTTTTGCTAGAGAGAAAACTGTTGCCAAAGAGCGTCTCGGTCGAGCATGCTTTAAAAAGCTCCGTGCTCTTCAAATGAGATTTCCAGGACTCGTTTGGGTGAGTTCAGCGCAAGCGGATGTGACGCAAATAATCCAGTTGCAAGTGCTTTTTCTCTCCAATCTGGCAGGAAGGAACTTGAAGCCTAGAAAGACGAGAACACAACCAGATAATCAGTGTAGCAAAGGTGGCAGAAAAGCCACTGCTTGACTAGCCCCATACTCTCTGCATGGCAACCGCATCACTCCATGGCGAAGTTACCGTCATCAAATTACGAACCCCTTTCACTGCATCGATGTTCGTCTAACCACGTTCTTCCAGACTCAGAGAAGAGACGAAAATTGGACCATGTAAGTAAAGACCTACGTGATGTGGTTACTGGCAGTGCACTGTTATTACACATTCTATAATCATTCACTGCACGCATGTATATCATCTGATACACTACACCTGCTTTGGTATCCTGTAACCATTGGTAGCTTATCCCCAATTTGCTCCCGCTCCCAACCTTCACTTTATAGATAGATTGATGACCAAACTTTTTGTTAGCAGCCTTAAGGAGATTGACCTACATTTTTCGGAGTAGTAAAATATATATTTTATATATAAGTTTTGTATATACGTGTTCGCTGGTTCATGGGTTGTAATCCAAAACTTGTACTTATGGTTTCTGACCGACTTCTTCACAACACTGAAGGAAAATTACACCCTGTCTATACTATGAGGCGCCATTTGTAAATTAAATCATTATTGTCATTATATCTATAGAACATACATTATACCTGTATAAAAGATATTGTATACTTATAAAATGAATTCTATGTCTATAAAATACATTCAATAGCAATACAAAACTTTTTATAGCTAAAAACAACATTTTTATAACTCCAGACTACATTTTACAATATACAAGAGAAATCATACGCGATCATCACGCCGTTTGTAAATATTATTCCGAAAAACTATTTTGTCTCTAAACACTACATTTTATTCACAACTTTCCGGCACCTCTCATAAAAACTCGTGGGTATCGCCATTATATATTAAAACGAGGTTAGAATGAAACCAAGTTCCGGTCTGGCTTGTTTTGCTTTTATCAAAGCTTGATGCGTGACTTTTAAATATGGCAAATTGCCGAAAACGACGATTGTTAGAGCCAGAAAACGAGTGGGATAAGTATAAAAACGGTGGAGGAAGTAGGCTACATGCTCAGTGAAAGGATGCAAAAAACAATCGTAGAGGCCTGTATTTGTGGCGACTTCGGAGGTGCGTCGATCATCGACAGAAAGTGAAACAGGACCTGAAGACTCTTGTAGTTTTCCATAGCTTCGCCATCGCAACCTTCACAAAACACGAAGTAGTTGACTATGTTAGGCGAGCGTTGTGGCCAAGTGGGCTAAGGCGGGACTAATTTGCCGTGTCCACAAGCCAGAAACCAATGGCGCCTGACAGGTGTGGGTTCGAGCCAGCATCTGGGCGTTATGTTTCTCCGAATATTTTTCAAAAATTCACAAATAATGTTAGGTAGGTAGGGTTTAGGCGCGCAACTGGCGATAGAAAGGGATAATAAACTGCAGGAAAAAAAAGTGAGGGTACGATACTGGTGGCCCACTGTAAAACTTCCCATTGTACAACTTATGTTAATCTGATGAATAAAAATTGATGCAACAACAACGGAGAAAGAAACCGGAAGTATGTTTCACATGAGGGGATTCCCGTTGGTGCATAGGATAGCAGAAAAGTGTGAATACATAAACAATTCATTTTATAGGTAAACAATTCATTTTATAACAACAACGAGCTTTTATATCTATGAAATAAATGTTATAATATATACAATGAATTTTACCTGTAGAATGCATTCGGAGCATTATTTTACATTCGGCGAATGACATTAATTTTATACTGACTTTTGCATTGCTGATCCCAGGGAAGCAACTCCATCCTCGTGTAGACTATTTGTAAACTTCTAAGCGACTCAACATGACTTTCTCGTACTTTACCAAAGAAGATGGCAGAGGTAACAAGTCCTTAAAAATTGTTGGCACGTCAGCCATCTTTGGGTCGCTTAGAACGTTACAAAATAAAAATAATCGAAGGGAGAAGCAGTTATACAATGAGAAAGTTAGTATACAATTATTGTAAGGCGCCGACTGGTAAATAATTGGCACGAATGCATTCTACAGGTACAATTCATTGTACGTGTTATAAAAATGTATTCTATAGATATAAGTGCTCGTTGTTGCTATAAATTGAAGTGTTTATAGATAAAAAGGAAGTTTTATAGATCGTTTTTGCTATAAAATGACTTGTTTATAGATACAATGACTTGTTTATAGGTAAATTGAATTGGTTACTTATAAAATGTTTTGTTTATAGATAAAATGAATTGGTTACGTATAAAATGTTTTCTTTATAAATAAAATAGTTTTTTGTGTGTTTAATATTTACAAACGGCGTGACGATCCGTGTATGATCTCTTGTATATCGTAAAATGTAATCTGTAGCTATAAAAATGTTGCTTTATAGCTACAAAAAGTGTTGTATTGCTATAGAATGTATTTTATAGGTATATAATTCATTTTATAATTATACCATATCTTTTATAGAGGTAAAATGTATGTTCTATAGATATAATGACAATAACCATTTAATTTACAAATGGCGCCTCATACCTGTCCGCAGTTGCCTACATCCACCCCTTGTTCAATCAGCCCAAAGTTTTGTTGTTGTTTTTTAAACTGAAAATTAACTGCCACTGTGTTACGTTGAGACGCGCACGATGGTTCGTGTGTGACGCGCACGATAGATGCGATCGTTTCGTTTTGCTGGGCATGCAATAACAGCGTGTATTTATCTTTGATTCCCCCGTTGGGGTGCCGGGGGTTTCAGTATAAATAGTATCCCCACTTTCTGGAAATTTAGTGCTTTAAATTCCCACTGTCGCTGTCTTTCTCATGTGCTCTTTCTCATTCCTGCTCTGTTCTATCAATCTGCTATACTATCTTCTTCTTCGCTAGACCAGTCATCTACATTTTTTCTTGAAAACTCTTCCAGGACAAGACTCCTTATTTGTGTATGAGGTCTGTTGGATCAGCTTGGGAATATTGGACGCTTTCTGCCAGGTGGTCACTAGGGCTTCCTATGATGTTATTATTTAGCAATGTAGTCATTTTATATGTATGTGTTTTGTTGATAATTTATAATGATGTTTGTATTCTATTTTGTTTTTGTAAACGGGGGTTCGATAAGTTGGGGTGAAGCCTCAGCCGTCCCCTGCGTGGGATGTCTTTATTGTAAAGTGACTGGCTGGTGGAGAGCTTTTGGTTTTACCACTAGGGTTGTTTCATCAGATCTTTTATGCGGATCAGGGGTTGTCCGGTCCTGATTTGGCTCGGAAGAGTCCGCTTGACCTAAAGCAATAGTAATGTAATGTAATGTTATCTTTGATTTGATTTTGCGTTGTTATTAGAAGAAGCTTTGTATAACGTTGGTAATTTTAGTTGGTCGATATTATTTGAGAATTTTCTAGAGTCGGTTGTTTACTATCGATCGAAGCGTATGGATAATTCTAGTGGTAACTATAGAAGCTTCCATCCCAAA
The DNA here is from genome assembly GCA_036898135.1 of Oncomelania hupensis. NCBI lineage: Eukaryota > Metazoa > Mollusca > Gastropoda > Littorinimorpha > Pomatiopsidae > Oncomelania > Oncomelania hupensis. The sequence goes on along the minus strand of CM072512.1, from coordinate 81,577,997 downwards.
TAAGGTTGTATGACGTGAGACAGTGATGACAAAGCTTGTTCTGATTGGTTGTGGTGTGTCACGTTGGGGGTATTCTCGCCCTTTCTGGAGTGTAGAGAGACTATATATATATAGTGCCGCATTGTTTCAAAAGAGAGCTGTTGTGTTAGAGTTGAGAAAGTTGTAAAAAGTGGAAAGTTGATAGTCGAGAATTGTAAAGTGAAAAGCGATTGAACGATTGTATGCAGTTGTTGATGTATGCTGAATAAAAGTGGAAAACTTCAAACGACGACTCCTGCCTTGTTGATGATTGAACGGGTTGCGTGGATAAACGAATCTGAGTTACACCTATCAGGATTTCAAGCATCGGGGCTGAATCAACTACTGATAGAGAAAAAAACAACATCGATTGTAACACACTGACGGAAACGCATCTGAACATTTAAAAGTAAATTGGTGGACTAGGCACAAAACTATCCGTCATGTGGATAGTTAGGTTTACGATGGAATAATGTAGATTTAAACCAAGAAGAAAACAAGCACACTTAAAGCTCCGACACACTAAATACACAAAATGGGAGTTACACTCAGACGTGTCCAGAATAGCCCCCCCCCCCCCCCGCCCCCCACAGCTCACAAAACACAAAAGGGAAGTTAGACTGGTACAGGTGCATAACAGCCCCATTAATCAAAACTATTAGCCTACAAGGATTTAAACCACCACTTAACTATTAACCATTACGCCCTTCACCAGGGAGTTAAACTGGTACAGGTCCAAAACAACCCCCACCTCCAACACACTCATATCAAACTGAAGAATTGCCAAACTGGTACAGGTCCAGAACACCTCCCTCCCCACACTCATAAATTACAGAAAAACACCTGAAGGGGAATTAAACCAATCACACCTATAAAATACAACAGGGAAGTTAAACTGGGACAGGTCAAGAACAGTACCCCTAAGCATAACTATTAACCACTACAAGGGAGGTAAATTGGGACAGATCCAAATCAGTCTATACCTCTACCCCCTCCCATCTACATGGGAGTTTAAATGGGACAGGTCCAAAATGGCATCCCCCTTTTAAAACAAAACTATTAAGCCCAATACAGGAGAGTTAAACTGAGACAGGCCCAAGTACAAAGACAGCCCCCAAGCACAAACAAAACCCCGACACACTAAATACACAAAAGGAAGGTTAAACTGAGACTTTAGTACAGCCCCCTCCCCTCTCTCCAACCCACTCATAAGAAACGAAGGGGAGTTTAACTTGAACAGGGCCAGAACAACCCCCATCCCCAACACACAGTCATAAAATACAGAAGGGAAAATACACTAGATTAGGTCCCGAAAGACCGCCCCCCCCCCCCCCCCCCCGCCTCTTTCCTCGTCCCTCCAAAAAATCACTCATAAAATACAGACGAACCCAGAAAGGGAATTAAACTGAAACAGTTACCCTCAACCCGCCCCCCTCCCCCCTAACCCATTCATAAATCCCAGAAGGGGAGTTAAACTATAACATGGAACAGGTTTAGAGCAGCAACAAAGCACACTTATAAAACACAAAGAGGTACTTAAACTGGGACAGGTCCAGAACAGTACCACTAAACATAACTATTAACCAATACAGGGGAGGTAAACTGGGACAGATCCAAAACAGTCCTACCCCCCCACCCCCTCACACCTACAGGGGAGTTTAACTGGGACAGGCCCAGAACAGCCTACCCATTTTTAAACATAGCTATTAAGCCCAATACAGGCGAGTTAAACTGGGACAGACCCAGGTCAATCCCCAAGCACACTTCAAGCCCCATCATACTAAATACACAAAAGTGGAGTTACACTGAGACAGGTCCCGAACAGATGCTCCCCCACAACACACAAAGCACTAAAGTGGAGTTAAACTGCTACAGGTCAAGAACAGCCCCCTTAAACAAAACTATTAATAAACCCCAACTTAAATATTAACTACTACACCCTTCATCAGGGGAGTTAAATTGGGACAGGTCCAGAACAGCCCCCCTCACCAGACCTAACACACTCATACAAAACTGAAGGAGAGTGTAAATGGAACAGGTCCAAAACAGCCCCACCCCTAACTCACTCACACAAAACACAGAAGGTAGGGTTAAACTGGAACAGCACCAGAACAGCCCTTAACACACTCATAAAATGCAGAAGAACTCAAAAGAGATGTTAAACTGAAACAGTCCCCCACTCCAAATACACTCATAAAACACAGATGAGGAGTTTAACTGGATCATGGAACAGGTCCAGAACAAACAACCCCCAAGCACACTTATAAAACACAAAATTACAGGGGAATTTAACTGGGACAAGTCCAGAACAGCCTACCCATTTTTAACCATAACTATTGTGCCCATTAAAGAAGAGTTAAACTGGGACAGGCCCAGGTCAATACCCAAGCACAATTAAAGCCCCGACATACTGAATGCACAAAGAGTTAAACTGAGGCAGGTCCAGAACAGCCCCTCCCCATACAGCTCACAAAACACAAAAGGGGAATGTTCTTGTACAGGTCCAGAACAACCCCCTTAATCAAAACTATCAACCTTAAGGGAGTTAAACCACAACTTAACTATTAACCACTACGCCCTTCACCAGGGGAATTAAACTGGGACAGGTCCAGACCAGCCCTCCAACACAATCATAAAACACAGAAGTGAAGTTAAACTGGTACAGGTCCAGAAACACCCCCCCCCCCAATACATTCATAACACTGAGGGGGAGTTAAACTGGAACAGGTCCAGAACCGCCCCCCTCCTCTACCACCAAACACACTCATAAAATATAGAAGATCACAGAAGGAGGGAGGGTGTTCTTGACCTGTATCAGTTTAACTCTCTTTCGTCCTGGTTTAACGCTCTTTTAGTGTTTCATAGATGTAAGGAGGAGGCTATTCTAAACTTGTCCAAGTTGAACTCCTCTGTAATGTTTTATTGAGGTGTGTGAGGGGAGGGGGAGGTGGGTAAGGATATTCTTAACCTGTCCCTTAGTTTTCATAGAGGTACGGGTGGTGGGAGAAGGGGGGGGGCTGTTCAGTACCTGCCCCATTTTAACTCCTTTATAGTGTATTTTAGTTGTGTGTTTGTGTGATGGGGAGGAGGGGAAGGGAGCTTTTCTGAATCTATCCCAGTTTAATTCCATGACATATTTTGACTGTGTGTGTTGGGTGAGGGTTGGAAGCTGTTCTGGCCCTGGCCCCGTTTAACTCCCTTGTACTCTTTAACTCCCCTATTAGTGTGTTATGGGGGTGGGGAGGGTCGTTCTGGCCCTGTGCCAGTTAAACTCTCGTGTTACATTTTCTAAGTAAGTCAGGGGTTGTTCTAGACTTGTCCCATTTTAACTCCCTTGTTTAGCTTTTGTGTATTTAGTGAGCTTAGTGCTGACCTGGACCTGTCTCCATTTATAGGGGCTGTGGGCCTATCCCAGCTTAACTCTATTTTTATAGGTGTTTTGGGGGTTGTTCTTGACTTGTTCTAGTTGTGCTCCTTTGTTGTGCATTATAGGTGTGTTGGGGTGGGAGCTGTTCTGTCCCTGTTCCAGTTAAACTCCCATGTAGCCTGTTTTGGACTAGTCCCAGTGTAACTCTCATATTGTGTGGGAATGGGGTTGCTCTTGTCCTGTTCTGTTTTAACTCCCGATTGACTGGTTATTTTGGGTAGAAGCGTATCGGTTATATTGGTGGGGAATGGGGAGGGGGGGTTGATTTGGAATAGAAGAGGGGTCACTCTGGGCCATAACCAGATGAACTCTCGGGGAGTTCATCTGGGCTTTTACAGAAACAACTCCTAGGAGTAAAAGAGGTAAGGGAGTCATTTCAGCACGTCACATCGGCATGCACAGCTTGCAAATATTGTGCTTGGTACTTGATTTTAGAACGATGGCCAATGGCAATGTGCTGTGGGGTTTTTTTTTTCGCTTCTCCAGTGTTTTAATTTGCACTAATAGAAAACCAGCATTAACTGAGAAACTAGCGTAGTACCAAGACATGCACGTAAGCGTACTTTTGAGGCACTAAACCCATTTCACTTATTAATGGCAATTCAGTAGTTAACGAAAAAAAAACAAAACAAAAAACACAAAAACCGATAATACGGAGGAGATGCCACGGTCAGCAAACAAGCCTTGAATGGGTCATGAGGAAAAAGGCAGTGTGCAAACTTCGATTTGATTATTTCGTTTTAAAAAAAAACCTAACTAAAACGATCTTGTAGTGGCAGGTGAGCACAGTGGTTAAGTGGTTAGGGTATACGCTACTGTTGACCGAGGTAACAAACTTGGATGAGACTATGAAAAGACAGAAAGTACCAAACAGCCTCTAACTATATTCTAGTCAACAGAGCTGTGAGTGCGTTGGGTTCCTCGTGGCTTTAGTTATAACTAGTGAAGGTAAAACAATGAGGGAGAGGAGTTGGCTAGGGCCCTCAGAAGGCTGGCCACGAGAAAAGGAAAGATCGCTAAAGAATCTCTCCGCTACAAAGGAAATGTTAAGGCAGGAACCTGTATCCTTTATTACAATCCTACAATCCTAAATCCGCTTTACTATTTATTGAAAATGAAGAGGTCAGAGAGAGAGAGAGAGAGAGAGAGAGAGAGAGAGAGAGAGAGAGAGAGAGAGAGAGAGAGAGAGAGACAGAGAGAGAGAGAGAGAGAGAGACAGAGAGAGAGAGACAGAGAGACAGAGAGACAGAGAGACAGAGAAACAGAACTTACACAAATTTGGCAGGAATAATAGTAGGCAGTTGTTATGTTACTTCCTGTGATTTATTGATGAGAGCGTTTGAAATTTAAACGTGTTTGATGCATATGCACCCGTCTTGGTGGGTAGGCAGGCCCGGACTAGTGGGGGGGTTACAGGGGTTACGTAACCCCCCCCCCTGGCCTGACTATGTACCTCTTTTTTTTTTTCTTTTTTTTTTTTTTTCAATCATAAGTAAATCCGGGGAGAAATTTCAACCCTCTCCCCTAGGCACTATAAAAAAATAAATCCTCTTCCACTCTACTCAATTTCAACCACTGATTCTTTTATCACAAGTAACTACATTCTGTTACCTGAGACACTGTGCTTCCCATAGCTTGAGTCTCTGCATTGTAAAAGCACGCGGCTTGCCTGCAGTGAAGAACATGATGGGAGCACTGAGGGAACTGTCACTGTTTTTCTCAAACTCTCCAAAGAGACAAAGAAAACTTGAAGATACCATCGAATCATCTCAGCCTGACACGACAAAAACAAAGCTTGTTGATCTGTGCAGAACAAGATGGGTAGAAAAACATGAAGCACTGGAGGTTTATACATCAGATTCTCTCTTTCTGGTTGTTCACGACTGTTTGGGACAAATGTGTGAAGACAGTGACAATTGGGACAGTGAGACACTGACCAAGGCAACTGGCTTTCTCCACACCTTGAGCAGCAGTGCTTTCCTCGTTGCATTCGTTGTCGCCCGCAATTGTTTGCGTTACTTAAAACCCTTGACAGTGAAGCTGCAGAAAAGGACAAAAGATGTTGTCGATGCCTACAGGGAAATCAAAGCGGTCAGTAACTGCATGTCTTCTATTAGAAGAGATGTCGACACAGCGTTCGTTGCCTGGTTCGGTGAAGTCAGCAAAATGGCGAATGCTTTGACAACTGATGTTATTGTTCCTCGTCAAGCATCCCGACAGACTCTCCGTGACAACCAACCTGCGGCCACTCCAGAAGAATATTTCAAGATTAGCATTGCCATTCCTTTCTTGGAACACCTGTCAATCGAATTGGACTCGAGGTTCAAAAATGCTGACCTAGCAGTTGATGGTCTCTGTCTGGTGCCAAGCACTTTAATAGACAACCAGGATGGTTTCATGCAGGTTCCAGAAGGGGTGAAGACACTGGCAATATGTTGTGGGAGTCTGATCTACCAGACAACGCTACCCTTGATGCAGAATACCAAAGGTGGGTTTGCAAATGGCGAAGTGCTGCTGAGAATGCGACAGCTATCATCCCATCCACGGCATCAGAAGCACTGAAACATTGTGACAGGGATTTTTATCCCAACCTGTTCATCATGCTAAAGAACCTTTGCACCCTGCCTGTCACTACTGCCGAGTGTGAGCGTTCAAACAGTCAGTTGCGCAACCTGAAAAACTACCTGCGCTCTACAATGGGGCAACATAGACTCAATGGACTTGCTTTACTGAAAGTGCACAGGGATGTTGATATTGACTTCAAAGAGGCAGTGAACTGTTTTGCCAGAAGATACAATTCACAAATGGTACTAATGCCGAGGAACCTAGTGCAGCAAGACTGAAAGTGAAAGCAGGGCGGTGATGTTCATAAATCACAAGGTAAAGCTTTATACTGTTAACGATCAACAAAATGTAGTGAACAATAATAGTATACAAAACATCTCTGCTGATAAATAAATGTTCGTGTGTGCTTTTTTGTTGTTGTTTTTTTAAGGGACGGGCAGATGATTATTTTTGTACCCCAAAGTTTGTCAGTTCAATTTGTTTAAAAAGCTCAAAGTCCCAGACCATCATAAATGGCTTTTTCAAGGTTCAGATTGCACCAGATTGCACCATTTTGCATCCTTGAAAAAAACATTTCCGGGGGGGCATGCCCCCGGACCCCCCTAGAAGGCTCGGCGCTTCGCGCCTTCGCTGAATCTGTAACCCCCCCCCTCAACTTTTCCCAGGTCCGGCCCTGGTAGGTGCATATCTGCGTGTGTATGAGTGTGTGGGTGTGTTCGTGTGTGTGTGTGAAGTGTGTGTGTATGTATGTATATGTGTGCGTGTGCGTGACCCTTTAGAGAGACTTATTTGTGGATTAATGCGTTAAATCGACAGATCGACTGTCTTCGTGACGTTCAACCATTGAAACTTATCTACTGTACCCTTTTAGAAAGATATATTGCCTCATGTCTTGTAGTCTTGCTTCCTAGTTTATGTATTGTTCGCGTTGACTCCAGCTGAACTTCAGTATCGTATTTCAGTGACATCACTTGTTAAACAACATTAAACAACATTCATCTGAAAGTAAACCGAGCTCTTTGCCTATTTCACTGAATCGATGAAAAGAGTTTTGGTCTGCCAATGAAACTAACAGGTTTTTCCTTTTTTTATTGTTTAAATAATCTTTCAAATAAAAGTTCCTAGGAAACAACGGTTGCTTGTAACACTTAATATCCTATCCTATCCCGTAACTATGAGGTCGTTGGGGCACCACAGATGATCGTTTAACCAGCGTACTCCATCTTTCTGTCCTCAGCGACCCTGATGGCTTCGCTCAATGTCAAGCCAGTCCATTCTCGAATGTTGTCCTCCCACCTCTTTTTCGGTCTCCCTCTTCTTCTACCTCTTTGCAAGGCCTGATGATCTGGTGACATGGCCATACCATCGGAGTTTCCGTTTCTTCTCCACTGTGAGCAGGTCATCGTGTTGTCGAATGGTTTGTGTGATGGTCTATCGGACTAACCCGTTGGTGATGTGCTGAGTATAGGAAATGTGTTCCTTATATTTGCATTTGTTGTTGTTTAAATCGGCTTCTTTTTTTTTTTTTTCTTTTTTCTTTTTTTTTCTTTTTTTTAAATACATTTTCCACCCTGCAGTGTGATTTTTGTGTGTGTTTTTTTCCAGACAATCCCAAAAAATGTTTAGAGTCGAGCCAAAAAACTAGGGTCGGTCAGGATACTGTAAACATACATATTTTTTAGCCTTATTTCAACGAGAAATTGGAAAAGGAAGGGGAGTTGGGGATTTTCTTCAGATTTTTTATTTGAAGTGTAACTTGTGTATTCAATTGTGTTAAAGGCATTTATTATTATTATTATTATTATTATTATTATTATTATTATTATTATTATTATTATTATTATTATTATTATTATTATTATTATATGTAAATGTTTATTTCAAAGAGAATTTGGAAAGTGAAGGGAGATAGAGAAAAGTTATGTAACAATTTTATTAGTGGTAAAAACGTTTATGTTCATTTGTAATTTATGCATCAAAATTTGAATTGTGTATACATCTAAAATATGTATTGGGTGATTTCAAAGAAAAAAAAAATTAGGAAGTGTCATTTATGCATTAAATTGTGTTGCATACATCTGATATACTTTTCTACGTGTTTATTTCAAAGAGAATTGGAAAAGGACGGGGAATTTTTGTGAAAATGAATTCTAAAGACTGTCATGGTTGTGACGACACGAGTTTTTGATGCACGCTAATAGTAGTTGTGCCAGAGTTGTATATAGTGCAGAGCTGCATATCTCTAGCGCTGCAGTGTATAAAGTTTGTTTCAGCATTCTTTATTGCGATGTATGCTAGGCATGTATGGTTTTCAAGTGGTTAACGCATAACGCATAACGTATAGCTAGAAAAATTGGGGACTGAACGAATCCCGATAACTAGTACTGTGAACTGGGAAAAGATTTGGCATTGCAGAGTCGAGTTGGTAGCGCTAGCGAGCAGACAGTTTTTGATGGAATGCGACTTTTGACTGTGTTATCTCAGGATAAAAGTAGAGTCTGTTTTCATAAAAGTAGTGTGTCGGATGATTCGAACCACCCAAGGTCTTGTGCCCTCGTCAGGACAAGAATTACCAAAATACTGTTAGTGGAAAGATTATGACTGCCATTTATTCAGGAAGAAATAAGTGTAGGGTCTTTTCTTAAGGGTGTGTGCCCTTTGTTTAGGGATCTCCCAAGGCTCAGTGACCTCGCTGGTACTGAGATGTTTCAGGTGCATAGCATAGCATAGCGCAGTAACGAACTTTCTACTCTCAGTGGATAACTATTGTGGTGTATTGTATTGTGTTGTGGTGTTTGTGTATCCTTATTCACAGGCGGAGAACTTAAAGGTGAGTGTGTACCCAATAATTCTATTCCTTAGTGGCTATGCACTCCGAGCTTGCGTACGTGAATGAATGATGTTGAATGAGGGGGAAAGGGATATATTTTGCTAAATAGTATTTTTATACGATTTTCTTATGATTTTCTTGTTTAAATATGTAAAATAAAATGTGGTTGATGTTGTTGCCAAAATGGGGTCAAGGGGCAAGGTTGAAGCATATTTGTAAAATGAGAGAGAGAGGGGTGATGAATATGAGGGAATGGTAACGTTGTATTATAGTATGCTAGAGAGTGATAATTGTGAATGAGGGGAGACAATGTACTATAACGTGGAGAGGGGTGATGAAGGTGAGAATGAAGATGAATCAGGATTGTTTGACTGGAAGTGTAGTTATAACTATGATGTATATTTGTATAAACAACGATGTCTATGAGGAAAATATAAATGATTAGACTTGAATTGTTGAAATGCATTTATAAACAGGTCAAGATGGCGGACGGCGGAAGGAGATATTGTTTATGTAGCGTTTACATTTTTATGATGGATGGATTAGTGAGACAATTTATTTGTGTACCAGATTGATACTTCTATGTATACTTCTATACTTCTGCTTCTACCATTTACCGCCTATTCACCCGATACACATTGGTCGAACTCTACCAGAAGCATGCGTTATTAGTCGCCTCAACAGGCGATAAAGCATGCTCCCGTGCTTCAGAGCACTGCTTTCTATACGCTTCAAGCTCTATAGTCACGGAAAAAGCGCAATTTCACTGCAGTGAACTCATGAAAATAGAAAAATGTAAGTTTTGTCTCCTCTAGGGGACGAATTAGGTCAAACTGTATTAGTTTCTAGGTCAACTGTCTTTTACGAACCGTTTGACAATGTTTTTGAACCGTTTGTTGACGCCGGATAGTGTCATCACTTGGTTTCATGCAATTTAAGAATCCCACAAGGCAATTGGGTTTTTGAGACGGAAAGAGCGGAATGTTGTAGAGCAACATTCTGTATATATTCAGGGCCGGACCTGCCCTAGAGGCCCGAGGGGCCCGGGCCCCTACCCTTTTTTGAAAAAAAAAAAAAGAAAATGAAGAAAGAGGGAAAAAAAACTAACACATTTAGGAGTCTACCGCGGACCCGAGTATCACTATATTTTGTTCCCCAAAGACCTAAGTCATATTTTTGTTATGACTTTATTCCTAACACACACACACTTTTTTTTTAAAGGTAATTTCTCCCCAAAATCAGTGGCAAACTATAGCACCAAAATTTTGCAATTTACATGCTCAGATTGCACCAAATTGCACAATTTTTTCTCCCTTTTCAAAAAATTTTCCGGGGGAGCATGCCCCCGGACCCCCCTAGCAAACTAGGCGCTTTGCGCCGTCGGCTCGGCGCTTCGCGCCGTCGGCTCGGCGCTTCGCGCCTTCACTACTACCCTAAAATAAATTTGGGCCCCTACCCCTGAAAAACTTAGGTCCGGCCCTGATATTTACAGTGAAATTGCGCTTTTTCCGTCACTATAGCGCTTGAAGCGTGTAGGAAGCAGTGCTCTGAAGCATGAGAGCATGCCTTATCGCCTGTTGAGGCGACTAGTAAAACATGCTTCTGGCAGCCTTCGACCAATGTATACCGGGTGGCCTATTTTACTACTACACTGCCACATCTTCCTTTGAGACTTCTGCCTTTGCCGCTGTGAGGTGTGGACTACGTCGGACGTCGCTGCCACCACTGCCACGTCCTCCTTTGTCGTTGGCGTCGCTCTGGGTTTTGTCCTCCATCACCGTCGGGACTCGTCGCTGCAGTCAGACCAAAGAGCTTATGATAGAAAGAGAGCGAACTTGGTACGGAACCGCGAGACGAAATGTACGAGTTATGCGCCCTTGTCGACATGCTGTAAATGGCTCGTGGCAGAAAGTCAAAAGGCGACCGAGTGAAACAGGGCGGTGACTTTTGCACAGCTATCAATTGCCATAATGCCAGATACAAGAAAAGTTGTGTTGGCAAGTCCTTTTTCAAATTTCTAAGAGACAAACAAAGGTAAATTGCAATTGAAAAACTTCATTTTTTGTGTTTATGTAGGCCTAAACTAAGACTGCTGCAGTGTTGTTAGTGTTAAAACAATCGGAGAGCGGCTTGAAAGATTCATGTTATACCTATGTGCTAAATCCAAAACAGTTTGCTTGCTGACAGTTTACGTTCAACAGGTCGCTCACTGTTTACGTTATTGCTAGGTTGTTTGACTATATTTGTGCTTATATTTCAAAAGTAGATGTCAGATTGGCAGTTTGGCTTCGTCAAACTGCTTATGTTAACAAGTTACATTAGACTAAGTCTGTTTTCTCCTCGTGATCAAATACTGTGCAAAATAATCCCTTAAATGGTCCTTGATCTGTTGTAAACACTTTTCGTTTGAGAGTAAACGGGGAAAAAAAATGTAATGTAGAAACTCAGTCCTTGTTATGATCTGTGAATTTCTGCGCATTAGATCTATATTGCGTGGAATGTTGTAGTCTAGCCAGTAGGTTCTGATTGTTCTGTCTGATTAATTAATTATATTCCATGAAGTGAATGATGTTATTAAGCCAGTGATGTGGGAGGTGAGAGGGTTGGGGGGTAGGGGGACACCTGATATAAATTAAATTCACACTATTAGTGAAACATTTTGTTATTGTGCTTTATTGTGATTAATTTATTGAATGACAGAGCTCTCTCTCTCTATCACTCTCTCACTCACTCTCTCTCTCTCTCTCTCTCTCTCTCTCTCTCTCTCTCTCACGATTACGGATTTACAGTTTCGGATAAATGAAAGTCTGTCATGCATATTTTAATTTTAAAATATCTGTCGTTGATTAAAAAATAATAAATTCCAGGGCAGAAAACGAACCTATGACATAAACACATAAGCAGCATAAAAGCACCTAATAAATGTCAATAAGTAAACAAAAACAAAAAAAAGACAGCAGTAGCGGAATGTTAATAATAATGATGGTTAAAAGTTTGGTTTTTGCAAACGTTGCCATAAAAATGTTCTTTTGCAATGGCATAGGCTCAATAAGTTACCACGCACAGATCATTCATATAGCAGATGGTGAAATATAGCCAGCCCGAGCAAAGGGAAATAATCCGTGAGAGCGTCTCGCATTTTTGTATAGGACATAATGGAAGTTCCCTGTCTTTCCGTAATAAGGTCTTTGGTCAGACGACCTGGAGCCTACCGTTGGGGTCTACAGGCTACACTCTACATCGCACAGTCATACACACACACACACACACACTTGCATTTCAATCACATAAAACACATTTTCAACTTCTGTGCTTAGTGCAAGTTACTTTAATTATCTGTGCGATTGACTGCTATAGTCCTTTTGAGATTAGCTAAAAGACAATAAAGCTACAAACAGTGAACATTGACTTATAAAGCCAGTCAATTAATATAATTGATTTTTTTCAAGTTTTTCTGGCTTGTTTACTCAGCGCGTCATCGTAGTTATCTGCAGTTTGTTTGATTGTTGCTATTGTTACATATTGTTGTGTCGGCATTCATGTAGGCTTACAGTTTATGGGGGTTTCCGATTAGACAAGGGAGGTAATTGTTCGTTAATTGTTGGGTTGTGGGTCCGGATAGGGGTTGAGGGTGGTTTAGATTTCCCAGTATCCTGTGTGTTTGTTGTTGAATAAAAGAGTGTGACTGTACATCTGGCATTTGTGTGTGTTTCTTGTTTGAGTTTTATCCCCTCACTCGATGTTGAGCTGAACGATCACGGAACCAACACGGGTGACGTGACAATGGTAAACGACACTTGGACATTGACCTGCTTTAATTGATATTTGATATGTTAATGTTTATTTGAAAGAGAATTTGGAAAGAAGGGGAACTGACGATTTAAGAAAAAAACTCACTTTTTTAATAGTACTAAATCTGTGAAATGTCATTTAAATTGATTTGTTTGTCATTTTTATTCTCTTTACTGAAGTACCATTTTGACTACTTGGTGAAATGAAGAGATATGCATTACATACTTCAACTTTGTTTAATGACTATAATAGTATTGAACTGAATGTGTTTAATAATATAATGTGTGTGTGCGTGTTTGTATGTGTGTTTGTTGGTGTGTGTTCTTTCCGTACTGTTTTCTTGTTTCTATTCATATTGTTTCATTGTTCATAAGCGTGAGAACGAGTTGCAAAAATTACATGATAAACCTACTGAATTAAGAATGAACAATAAAACAATATGGATGTGTGTGTGTGTGTGCGTGTGTGTGTGTTTCCATTTCCGTGTATACTTGTAGACATGTTTTGTCCAATTGATTGGTGCGCTTTTTATTTATTTAAAGGGAGAGAACGATATTTCTACTTCTAGTTTTGTGATGTACAAGAGTTCCTGCCCTTAGTCTTAGCAAGCGAAGTAGCGTATAACCCTTCGGCACTGCCCTACAATATTTATTTATTTATTTATTTATTTATTTATTTATTTATTTATTTATTTATTTATTTATTTATTTATTCCTTATTGTTTTTTCATAATCAGTTTCCCACTTCAGCTGTATGCTTGTGTTTGCAACTGGAGTTTTGCACAAAATACAGTAATCTTGGCAGAAAGCGTTTAACATTCCCAAGCTGATCCAACAGACCTCATACACAAATAAGGAGTCTTGTCCCGGAAGAGTTTTCAAGAAAAACGGTAGATGACTGGTCTAGCGAAAAAGAAGATAGTATAGCAGATTGATAGAACAGAGCAGGAATGAGAAAGAGCAAATGAGAAAGACAGCGACAGTGGGAATTTAAAGCACTAAATTTCCAGGTTAGGTAGGTAGATTAACGTCCCCGGACACATCAGCGTATAGGGGACATTCCTAAATTTCCAGAAAGTGGGGATACTATTTATAGTACTGAAACCCCCCGCACCCCAACGGGGGATAAAACTAATCAAGTTTGGTCAAATATGTGCGGTGTTCATAAGAGGAGCCTACAACGACTTACTCTCTAATCATTAGTATTAGTAGTTAGCGCACCAATAACAAGGTCATCAACAACTACATGTACGCAATGGTTTTATCGTTTAATCTTCATATTCAGTTTCCAGTTGGAATTCCAGGAGTGCAAACAAACAAGCGAACAAACAAACAACGATAAACTGGTTAATAATACCAAAAGTGAATCATTGCTAAAAAAAATGAACAAAGAAATAAAATAATAATAAATAACACAAACACACACACACACATCTTTGGCTGAATATTCAGGAAAAGTCACCCATATGATTTTAAAGTTAGGATGGCAATTATTGCAAATCTTGCTAAAAAAAATGAACTGTTCTTATATAACGCGTTTCCAGCTCAGCGTTACTGTAAGCGCTGGTCAAGAACAGGATTTAAAGTGTAAATGGATTTAAGTCGGACTTTTTTTTTTTTACAGTGTACATAGATTTAACTCAGATTTTTAAAAAATGTAAGTGGATTTAACTCTGATTTGTTAAATGAAAAAAATAAGAAAATTGATTAATAACTTTGTAATATAGTCTTATTCTTAAAACAAAATAAATACTCATAAATCCCTCAACACTCAGCTAATCTATGATCATTTCCTGTCCTGTCCTGTCCCGTAACCCGGAGGTCGTAAGGGCACCACAGATAATCGTTTAATCAGCATACTCCATCTTTCTCTGTCCTCAGCAGCCCTGATGGCTTCGCTCAGTGTCAAACCAGTCCATTCTCGAATGTTGTCCTCCCACCTCTTTTTTGGTCTTTCTCTTCTTCTACTTCCCTGCACTGTGCCTTGCAGAATGGTCTTTGCAAGGCCTGATCATCTGGTGACGTGGCCATACCATCGGAGTTTCCGTTTCTTCACCACTGTGAGCAGGTCATCGTGTTGTCCAATGGCTTGTGTGATGGTCTGGTGTGATGTTGTTGGTGCTGTAGGTATTTCTCACAGATTATTCTGAGGTTGAAAATCTGTTCAGTGGTACTTCGCCCTGCCCTGAATTCTGCTTGTTCTTCAGCTATGATTTGTTCAGCTTGGGGTTTCAACCTGTTGAGTATTATTTTCAGGAGGACCTTGCTGGGATGGCTGATGCGGCTGATGGTGCGGTAATTTTCACATTCCTGAAGGTTACCTTTTTTGGGAAGAGTGATGACAAGCGACTGGGTCCATGGTATAGGCCACTCCCCACTCTGCCAGATCTTGTTACAGCTAATGGTGAGGGCATCAATCATCGCTTCTCCTCCTGCTTGTAGCAGTTCCGCGGGTATGTTGTCCACACCCGCTGACTTCCCTTTCTTTAGCGATTGCACTGCTTCCTCAACTTCTTCCCGGAGAATTGGGAGGATTAATTTTCTTCTTCTTCTCTGTTCTAGGGACATGCTAGAACTGATGGGTCTCCATTGGGTGTATGGTTGTAAAGGTCAGAGCAGTACTCTGTCCAAGACTTCTTGTTCTTCTATAAGGCATATGCCAGACTTCATTTAGGTTAGATATTTTCAAAGCGCGAAAATAGGACAACTATTGTTTATATGTAAGCCAATGGATTAATAATTATTATAGTCTAAATAAAGTTTTAATAGTCTGAGTATAATGATGTCTTAATATTGTCTTAAATATATTCACTCCTTCAGTCTACACAGGACCAATCACTCAGCATCGTAGAATAGCATCGTAGCACCCTGATAATCTACTTCTGGTTGCAGCTCGAAGGTGGATCGAACTGAGATGGGTCGACCAGATGAGGTTTAAAGTCTGAAAACAGGTACAGCTGGTTCGCAGCAGCTGCAAAATAGCAATAATATGTAACTATTATTTTAGAAAGTGTAGCTTATGGGGGAATGACGCTATATAAAATCGTCATCGTCATCATCCATCATCCATCTTCTTCTTCTTCGTCCTCCTCCTCATCATCATTATCATCATCATCATCATCATCATCATCATCATCATCATCATCATCATCATCGTCGTCGTCGTCACTATCATCATAAACACATTCATCATCGTGGTCGTCGTGGTAGTTGTCGTCATAACAAGTTGTATTGTTGTATCAATTTTTTTCATCAGATTAATATAAGCTGTACTGATAAAGTTGTACTCATAAGTATTATCAGTAGCAGCAGGGAGAACAACAACAACACAAATAAACAAACAAAAACCGCTAAATAATTGACGTAAAATCTATTAATTTGCAGTTCGTGATCATGACGATGGTGTTGGTGATGGGTCATCATCATCGCCATAACATTAGGATTTACACAAGGGCAATAGACTATACCAAGCCTCAAACTTACGATTACTCTTAACGCTGACTCCTTCCACAAGAGGCACACAGTCCTTCCTGGCCATTGCAATGGTAACGATCAAACCTCCCTCCGTGTCCAATTTGAATCTCCAACCGTCGTAATCTAGAGAATTGCCCATTGCTCCGAGGTAGTTAGAGCCCATGTACTGTGCGTCATCTGTAACCAGAATATTTTGAAACATCAGTAACCAGAGTATATGGTAAAACATTTTTGTCCACATAGCTATATGGATTTCTGGGAGAAGGCGAGGGGAGGGAGGTATGGCGTACGAACAGGGTCAAACGCGCGATGAAAAGTATCGATGCTACGAAAGGATCGATCGTTTTCATCGCGCATTTCCGAGTTCTTCCGAATACACAGTATGCAAATTTTCCAAAAGTTTGATCGGAACTAAAGCGGAACACAAAACGGGCAATCGCGCCAATCTGCTTGCTTTCCTTTCGTTTTGCTTTACTTGAGGCGGGAAAATTTACAATTAATTATTTTATTATTATTTAATTAAAAATTCTATTTATTAATTAATTTGCTCTGCAAAGGACAATTGGAACTGCGGAAAGTTACATAATACATGCATATTATTTCATTAGCTTGACCGATTTCAATTTTGCAGAAACAGTGTGTTTCGCCTCGGTAAACTTCGGAACTGCGCGATGAAACTGCTCGAGCTAAAGTATCGATGCAAAGTATCGATACTTTTTGCATCGATACTTTTCAGAAAGCATCGATACTTTCGCAATTGGCGTTCCATTTGAGAAAATGTGCGATCCTTTTGAGAAAAGTAGCTATGCTTTCCTAAACGGATGGATCCTTATGAGAATAAAAGCATCGATACTTTTCATCGCGCGTTTGACCCTGTTCGTACGCTGTAACGACCGCAGTTCGTACACATTTGTGTATGAAGACGTGATGACGTCACTGCGTAATTTTTCGAATAGTTTGTGAACTGTTGTTAGAGCAGAGACTATACATCAGCCTAAGCGAGAGGACGTTTTTTGTGGGTGCTCTGGAAAGACCTGTTTCTTTAGGACTTTAGCTGTATAAGAATACAGGTATTTGTTTATTATTATTATTATTATTAGTGGTATTCATAATGAACTGCTAAGCTATCCTTACGAAGAAGGAAGAATATTGCTTTTTGTAAAGTAGTACGTTTAGGGTACAGACGAACCCATGTTTGAAAACAAAGTTCGATAACTCGGGTCAGTATTTATTTGATCATGTGTATACATGTATGTGTGACTCAGTTTGTAATTATGATGCCATTTTTATATTCAGTCATATGTGAAGATATGGGCTGAAATAGGAACGTATTTCAGTTGTGTAATTTGAATATCTATTGATGAATGAATGGGTATAAATATGTTATAAAATGGAGGTGAGCTGTGTTTGTAATATTTGTCTCATAGTCCATTGTGTGTAGCCTATGCAATGTGTGTAAAGTGGCTATACTAGGTATTGTCACAGGAATGCTGATAATAGTGATTGTAGTGATTGTGGTGGCGTGTAGAGACATTCTACAAAGGGAAATGATCCTTGCTCAATGTGAGCTATAAAGACATACAGTCTCTTTAAGGATAAGAGCAAAAATTTACGATTGTGTACATGTTGTATACAGCGGGGCGGTTACGGAGCAAAGAACCCCTGATGTGCGGCGGATGGATCTGGTCCCCATGACATCACTGGCCTGACCGGATGTGGACCCCATCTTTGCCTTGCCTCTCCTTTGGATACCATCACTGGTGCAGAATTGCAACAACGGTGCCGAAGTAAATCTCCGGATCGACGCCACGAAGACATCTGCAGCGTCTTCAGTGTGGGTGGCTATGACTCCAGCGACGGCTAATAATTCCGCGCCTGGAGTGCTTGATCCGTGAAATAGGTCAGTAAATAAAACTGTGACTTCTGTGTCTCCAAGTCATCAAAGTGAAATATTTAAAGTGAGATATTTGTGTCGGTGCTAATGAACAGAGTAGAGTCGAGTGACGTCCCCAGAAAGGGACAACGACTTCTACTAGTGTTGAACTCTGAAAGAAACTGTGTACATTCATATCAGAAACTGCGTGAACTTACTGAGTAATCTGCGTGCACTCACCCAAGCGCCCGGGTGGAAGTATTACACTAATTATGGGCTCTTAACTATCGTATGTGTGAATTTATTTATATGCTAGAAATAATTGTATGATTTAATGTATCTGTGAATTTAGTGTATGTGAAGATGATTTATTGTGTATGTTCATGATTGAGTGTGAAATAGCATAACAGAGGGCAAAGAGAAACAACTGTGTATTCTTTGTCTTTGTCTGCAAGCACGTGTGTGGCAGTGTATGAGTATAGTAAACAGAGATAGAACACACACCTTATACTGAGCGTCAGACAGCCACACTCACACACTCATTCATTACACCATAAGTAGTTATACATATATTTATTTAGATTATAATACATAAAAAACCTTCCGTTACATTTGGTGACCCTAGACTCTCTCTGTGTTAGCATTAAGTCATACATATTTATATTTAGTGAGGGCACCACTAGTTATTATATTTATATACAGTTAGACTAGTGGGCTTATCTCCCTTGAAATTCTTGATTATATTGTGTATGACTGATGTTTTGTTTTGTGTGACAATGCCGTCTCCGGCGTAACGGCTGTGCCTGTGTATAGTTTCTTGGCACTAAGGGTTTAATTCTTTTTCTGTCTGTGGGTTGCTATTTTCTTCTTCAGCTCTGTTCTTCTATTAGTGGGATTGTTTGTTTTTGTTAGTTCTTTGCTGTGTAGGGTTCTGTCCTTTCATGCGTGTGTTTGGGTGTATGTTCTCTTTGCCCTTATTTTAAGTAGGTTATAGTGTTAGAATTTCAGCCCCATTTAATTTAATTTATTTTATTTATTCATTGTGTTCATGATTTGCATTGAGTTTGATGTTATAATATTCTGTATTTATGTATGTAGTTATGCTGGATTATCCTTGTTAAATTGTTTCCCTTGATTTAGTTTAGTTGTTAATACATTGTTTCCTTTGGTTCATGTTGGATTGTTAGTGCTGATAGTTTGTGTTTTGTGATTTTTATTTTATTTTGGTTTAGTAATTCTGTTTGACTGTGAATTTAATTGGATATAGAATAATATAGTAGTTAGTGTGACACTCATTGATTTTTATTATTTATAAAATTAATCTTGATAACACTTTGTTATTTTGTTGAGTTTTTTTTTCCCTTTTGCCGTCTACTTGGTGTTATAGTATTATTTAGTTCTAGTGCTTACTGTGTTGAGAGTTAATTGTTTTTTTTTCTCATTTCATAATTCTTTATTTAATAACTTTGTTTAAATAATATTTCCTTTGTGGGCATTGTATATATTTTTCATTAGGATAGTTTTTTACACTGTTTATATAATTATTCTCTTGGGGAAAGGGAGGTAACAAATTTGATTGTGAGTGTTGAACGTTGGTATATTTTATTTGACTTAGAAATTTATTTAAATTTTTTTTTTAAATTCCTATTGACATTAATACAAACTTTAAATACTTGTGAATAGATTTATTACTGTGATTATGCATAATAATATTATCATACTTTAAAACTAAAAGACTGTTTGAACAAATACTTGGATCCAAACTTAACTTAGTAATTTAATCTCTCACTGTATATTCATTGTGTTTATTATCAACTTCAGTTGAAGTTCTTCAACATATGTTGTGAATATATTGACTTGGTGTATTCCATTTGATATTTAAAAAGATTTTTTGTCATTGCTTCACAACTTGTAAAACATATTTGGATAATATAATATATAATTTGCTTTGTTTACATTAAGACTTGACTGCTTTCATTATAACTTGAATTGTGCATTGTATTGAAAAGCTGCTTTTGAAAAAACCTTAATTGTTTTCATAAGATTCATTGAGCAATTTATAGTTGTTTGATTGATTGCATTTGACCATTTCATTGTTGATACTTTGATATTTTATTGAGTTACTAGTTGAACACTTTGATACTTTTATAGTAAATTTTTTTTGTTGATTGTTGATCTACATTGTACTTAGCCATGTCTGATGATTATGATCAGTTGTTCCAATCTTTTATTGGTCAAGCTACAACTTTGGGTATTCCTGATAAAGAACATGGGAAATATGTACAGGATTGTTTTGATCGTCTTGAGAGACAAAGATTGAGAGATGAAAAAAAAGAAGAAGCAAGAGTGAAGGCTTTAGAAGAAGAAACAAAACAGAAAGCATTGGAAGAGGCTACAAAGCAAAAACAAGCAGAAGTTGAATTAGAAAAAGAGAAAACAAAACAAAAGGAATTTGAGTTCCGTGCTGAACATAGACTTGATGAACAAGATGTTGGTCATGGAAACAGAGGTAGAGATAGTAATTCTTTTGGTGCTAGGCCTGTTTACCCCAAGTTGCCTCTTTTCAAAGAAAGACAAGATGACATAGATTCTTACCTTTTTCGTTTTGAGACTCATGCTACAGCCCTTGGCTGGGATAGAAGCAAATGGGTTACATTTCTTTCAGCTTTGTTAGAAGGTAATGCACTGAACTTATACCACAGTCTTGCTGCAAATGGTGAGGTTGATTATCCAACTTTGAAAGACAATTTGCTTAAGAAGTTCCAGTGTACTGCTGAAGGTTTTCGCAAGAAATTCCGTGAAGTCCGACCAGACTCAAACGAACCTTTCCAAACATTTGGTATTGAACTGAACAGATTGTTTGATAGGTGGATAGCTTTGTCCGGTGTTCCTAGAAACATGCAAGGAATAATGAATCTTGTTTTAGGTGAGCAGTTTCTAGAATGTGTATCACAAGATCTTGCTACTTTCATTCGCGAGCGTGGACTTGTAACATTGGATGATATGGTTAAAACTGCTGAAAGTTATCGTCTTGCTCGTCCCGGAAAGAACTTAGCACGCAAATCGGCTGCTACAATTTTCGGTTCAGTAGGATCAGTTGATGTAGCTGAGGAATCGCAAGCTGCTGCTGGCTCTGCAGATTCTCGCGGTGGTTACTCCAACTATCGAGGTCGTGGCTATTGGAGAAATCGTGGTGGTTTTCAAAAGAAAGACCCAACATACACAGATTCGAACCAAAAGGTCGAAGGTCGTTTTGATCAAACTCGGGGATCTTATAGACGTGGACGTGGAGGTGGTTCATTTTACACCAATTTTGATAATTGCCCTCTTTGTGATGGTAAAGGTCATGGTCCTAAACAATGCCCCCTGCGAAATAGTCAAAACCCTTGCCCTGTTTGCAACATTGGTGGTCATACTAGAAAAGCTTGTCCCTTTGTTGTAAAGAAAGCCACAGTTTCAGAAGATAAGACAAATAAATCAAGCTCAGGTTGTGCAGTTGTCCCTGTAGACTCTGAAGTTGTTTGTTCTGTTTTTGATCAGACACCTGGTCACTTGCATTTAGAAGTTGGTTCTGTAAACTCTACTGCTTGCTCAGTTCTGCGAGACACAGGTGCTACCATTTGTGGTGTTCGAAAACGTTTGGTTTCTGATGAGCAGTATGTACCAGGTACTGTTCGTTGTAAAACTTTTGGTGGAGAGATAAACATCTATCAGCAGGCTAAAGTTGTTGTTTCTTGTCCATATTTTGTTGGAGAGTTGGTTTGTTGTGTTCTTGAGGATCCAGTTGCTGACTTGATTGTGGGAAACATTCCAGGTTTGATTGTTCAGCAGACCCAAGATACCAAAGTTGCTGCTGCTGCTGATGTTCCTATTGCTGCTGTCACTACTCGTGCTCAGGCTAGGAAGCAAGATCTCCCGCACAAACCTCTTGTCACTGTGTGCGATGACTTGAAGGTCACTCGTGTTGAACTTATTCAGTTGCAGAAAGGTGATGCTACTTTGCAAGGTTGTTTTAAGTTAGCTGTTTCAGGTGAAGAAAAGGTTGTTGGTTCTGCTACTTATACTTTCTATTTTAAAGATGATATTTTGTACAGAAGGTACCAGAAATCCAAGGATATTTTGCATCAGGTTGTCGTTCCTGAAAAACTTCGTACTTCAGTCATGATTGCTGCGCATGATCAACTTTTGGCTGGTCATTGTGGAGTTCGTAGAACTTTGACTAGGATTCTGTCCCAATTCTTTTGGCCTGGTGTTTCTGCTGATGTGAGTGCTTATGTTCACACTTGTGACATTTGCCAGAAAACAATTTCAAAAGGAAAAGTTCCCCCTGTTCCTTTGGCGACTATGCCTCTTATCTCGACTCCATTCGAGAGGGTCGCTATTGATCTAGTTGGGCCTTTGTCTCCTCCATCTGTTGAAGGTCACAGATATATTCTGACTTTGATAGACTTAGCTACTAGGTTTCCCGAAGCTGTTCCTATGAAAGACATTTCTTCTGTTGCAGTTGCTGAGGCTTTGATGAGTATTTTTTCAAGGTTGGGTTTTCCCAAGGAAATTCTTTCAGATCAAGGTTCTCAGTTCAACTCAGATTTGATGAAACAGTTTCATGCTTTGTGTGGTACTCAAGCCATACGTACTTCGCCCTACCATCCTCAAGCAAATGGTACTGTTGAACGGTTTCATGGCACTTTGAAATCTATGCTTCGAAAGGTTGTTCATTCTCAACCTAAAGCTTGGCATCGCTATCTTCCTGCATTGCTCTTCGCATGTAGAGAATTGCCGTCAGAAAGTACAGGTTTCAGTCCTTTTGAACTGATGTTCGGTCGCAAACCGAGAGGTCCCATTTCTCTCATTGCTGATTTCTGGACCGAAGATCACAACTCTAGTGATACATCAGCGAAGCCATTGTACACTTACCTCTTTGACCTGAAGAATATTATTTCTGAAGTTTGTGAAATTGCTTCCCAAAACTCTGCAGATTCGTCTGTCAAGAACAAAAGGTACTTTGATCGTCGTGCAAAGGCACGAACTTTTTCTGTTCATGATGAGGTACTCGTTCTTCTCCCCACTGACTCTAACAAACTTCTTATGACATGGTCAGGTCCTTATTTTGTACAGGAATGTCTTCATCCAGATTATAGAATTCTTGTGAAAGGCAAGTCGAAGATTTTCCATGCAAACATGCTCAAACGATATCTTCGTCGTGTTGATGCTGCTGTTGGTGTTGTTGAGGATACTACACGGTTGTCAACAGGAGTTTTGGTTGACTGGTCTTCCATTTCTACCTTTTTGCTTCCAGATGTCGAGGATGTTGGGCCTCAGTGTGTTGTTCCTCATGCTGACGTTTCAGATTGGCATACTGTCCCATCAGTGGCTATTGGTGTTGTCCAAGATGATGATGATGTTGGTGGTCTTCCCACTATT
This sequence comes from Oncomelania hupensis, assembly GCA_036898135.1. Lineage (NCBI taxonomy): Eukaryota > Metazoa > Mollusca > Gastropoda > Littorinimorpha > Pomatiopsidae > Oncomelania > Oncomelania hupensis. The sequence goes on along the minus strand of CM072512.1, from coordinate 81,554,595 downwards.
CCTCTCATGTTGTCGTCTGTCAATGACGAGGACATTTCAAAGATCGATTTCAACAATGATCTCTCTGATTCTGATGGTCAGTCCCTGTATTCAGTGTTTGCAGATTTTCCTACGGTGTTGACATCGAGACCCGGTGCATTCAATGGAAATCTATTCCTTGACGTCAAACTTACGACTGATGTTCCAGTTCGTCGACGGGCTTATGATTTACCTTTCTCTTCCAAGCAGGTAGTCGTAAGAGAAATTCAAGCCATGCTTGATCTGGGTGTGATCGAGAAGTCAAAGTCTGCATATTCATCACCTGTTGTCTTGGTTCAAAAGAAAGATGGCGCTTGTAGATTTTGCATTGACTACAGAGCCCTCAACAAAATTACAGTTTTTGATGCGGAGCCTATTCCAGATGTGGACGAGTTGTTCACAAGGCTTGCGAACAGTACGTTTTTCACACGTATTGATCTTTCTAAGGGCTACTGGCAGATTATTGTCAGCCCGGTGGATCGTCACAAGACGGCGTTCGCAACGCACATTGGTCTCTACCAATGGATTAGAATGCCTTTTGGTTTGGTTTCTGCTCCTGCAGTGTTTGCCCGGATGATGAGGATGCTCGAACTTGATGAGGCCAATTCCATGAACTTCTTTGACGATGTTTTGGTTCATAGTGCTACTTTCCAAGATCATTTGGTGCATGTTAGAGGAGTTTTGAACAAGCTGCTTCACTACAATTTGACGGCGAGACCGGCTAAGATCGCGTCTGGTTATAAAAGTCTGGAGTTTCTTGGACATGTGGTGGGAGAGGGGATGCTGCGTCCAGAAAAGAAAAAGATAGAAAAGATTTTGGCCATCCCTACTCCGACTACCAGAAAGCAGGTCCGTTCCCTGTTAGGGCTGTTGAGTTTTTATAGAAGATATGTCCCTGCTTTCGCAACTATCACGGCTCCCATTACCGATCTCACAGAGGAGACGAAAGCGCGCACAATTGCGTGGACTCCTGCTTGTGAGGAAGCGTTGGTTAAGATCAGACACATTTTTTCTTCTGCGCCTGTTCTTCAGTTGCCTAGGCTGGACCAACCTTTCATTTTGCGCACGGATGCTAGTTCTACTGGCTTGGGTGCTGTGCTGCTTCAGGAGTTGGAGGAAACTCTTCACCCCGTGTCATTTGCGAGCAGAAAGTTGCTCGACAGAGAAACCCGATATAGCACGATAGAAAGGGAATGTTTGGCTATTGTTTGGGCTATTTCGAAATTTTCAAAATTTCTCTGGGGGGTTGACTTCGTCCTTCAGACTGATCACAGACCGCTGACGTACTTGCATACAAGTCGCTTTAAGAATTCTCGCATCATGCGTTGGTCTTTGTCCTTACAAGAGTTCAGATTCACTCTTGAACCACTTCCAGGTACACAGAATGTGTTCGCGGATCTGTTGTCACGCGCTGATCGTGATCAATCGGTTCCATAGATCAAGGTTTCGTGGTCGTTGCTGTGTTTTGACATTATCCTCAGAACTTGTAAAAAAATAACCTCGGTCGGTTCTTTTTTTCTTTGGGAGGGGGGTAGTGTAACGACCGCAGTTCGTACACATTTGTGTATGAAGACGTGATGACGTCACTGCGTAATTTTTCGAATAGTTTGTGAACTGTTGTTAGAGCAGAGACTATACATCAGCCTAAGCGAGAGGACGTTTTTTGTGGGTGCTCTGGAAAGACCTGTTTCTTTAGGACTTTAGCTGTATAAGAATACAGGTATTTGTTTATTATTATTATTATTATTATTATTAGTGGTATTCATAATGAACTGCTAAGCTATCCTTACGAAGAAGGAAGAATATTGCTTTTTGTAAAGTAGTACGTTTAGGGTACAGACGAACCCATGTTTGAAAACAAAGTTCGATAACTCGGGTCAGTATTTATTTGATCATGTGTATACATGTATGTGTGACTCAGTTTGTAATTATGATGCCATTTTTATATTCAGTCATATGAGAAGATATGGGCTGAAATAGGAACGTATTTCAGTTGTGTAATTTGAATATCTATTGATGAATGAATGGGTATAAATATGTTATAAAATGGAGGTGAGCTGTGTTTGTAATATTTGTCTCATAGTCCATTGTGTGTAGCCTATGCAATGTGTGTAAAGTGGCTATACTAGGTATTGTCACAGGAATGCTGATAATAGTGATTGTAGTGATTGTGGTGGCGTGTAGAGACATTCTACAAAGGGAAATGATCCTTGCTCAATGTGAGCTATAAAGACATACAGTCTCTTTAAGGATAAGAGCAAAAATTTACGATTGTGTACATGTTGTATACAGCGGGGCGGTTACGGAGCAAAGAACCCCTGATGTGCGGCGGATGGATCTGGTCCCCATGACATCACTGGCCTGACCGGATGTGGACCCCATCTTTGCCTTGCCTCTCCTTTGGATACCATCACTGGTGCAGAATTGCAACAACGGTGCCGAAGTAAATCTCCGGATCGACGCCACGAAGACATCTGCAGCGTGGGTGGCTGTGACTCCAGCGACGGCTAATAATTCCGCGCCTGGAGTGCTTGATCCGTGAAATAGGTCAGTAAATAAAACTGTGACTTCTGTGTCTCCAAGTCATCAAAGTGAAATATTTAAAGTGAGATATTTGTGTCGGTGCTAATGAACAGAGTAGAGTCGAGTGACGTCCCCAGAAAGGGACAACGACTTCTACTAGTGTTGAACTCTGAAAGAAACTGTGTACATTCATATCAGAAACTGCGTGAACTTACTGAGTAATCTGCGTGCACTCACCCAAGCGCCCGGGTGGAAGTATTACACTAATTATGGGCTCTTAACTATCGTATGTGTGAATTTATTTATATGCTAGAAATAATTGTATGATTTAATGTATCTGTGAATTTAGTGTATGTGAAGATGATTTATTGTGTATGTTCATGATTGAGTGTGAAATAGCATAACAGAGGGCAAAGAGAAACAACTGTGTATTCTTTGTCTTTGTCTGCAAGCACGTGTGTGGCAGTGTATGAGTATAGTAAACAGAGATAGAACACACACCTTATACTGAGCGTCAGACAGCCACACTCACACACTCATTCATTACACCATAAGTAGTTATACATATATTTATTTAGATTATAATACATAAAAAACCTTCCGTTACATACGCCATAGGGAGGAGGGACGCACAGACGGAATTTTGATTGTTTATATATAAGATATTAAATGAAAGAATCGGATTCAGTAAGAGAGCACTTACCAGGAATACACTGTATTAGCATCTGTGTGTTAGGCAGTTTATAACACTTGGATGTGTCGTTGCCAGGTACGTAAAAAATAACTTTCTGCAAAATAAAAATAAAAATTTGGTCAAACGTCAACAGATATTACTGTAGTCTTTGGATTTCCAATACAAACATCGTGGCAACTACCACGCAATCGTCATCGTCGTCATCATCATCACCATCATCATCATTGTTACACTCAGTTCGATGATGGTGTTTTCCTTTATCAGTATCCGATTCAGCCCCAATGCTGAATTCCTGATAAGGTGTAACTCAGATTCGTTTATCCACGCAACCCGTCCAAACAGCATACAAGTCACAAAGTCGACGTATGAAGTTTTCCACTTTTATTCAGCATACATCAACAACTGCATACAATCGCTCAATCGTCTTTCCACTCTCAAATTTACTTTCCAAATCACTATCAACAACAATCTCCAACAACAGTGCGGCACACAATTTTATAATCTCTCTCTTTTCCGGAAAGATTTCGAATACCGTAGAAATGACGCACTGCCACCAATCGAATAAAAGATCGTCATCACTGACTTACGTCATTCATCTCTCCACACATACCCCGAACCTTCTCTTACTTCGACAATCGTCCCGAACCTTCGATCGATGGTAAACAAGGAAATCCAGAGTATTCTCCGACAATATCGACCAACGAAAATTATCAACGTTATACAAAGCCTCTCCTAACAACAATGCAAACTCAAATCAAGGTAAATAAACTCCATTATTGAATACTTTGCAAATAGAAACGATTAGATCTATCGTACACGTTTCCGACGTACTTTCGTTCGCGTTTCAACGTAACAATCATCATCACCACCATATTCATCATGTGGACAATGCAGCCAAGAAGCATGAAGTTACTTAAAACATCTACGCATGCTGGAGCGATGGCAGTGGTTATGAAGACATGCGATTCACAATTCATTTCACCTAATCTATTGATTTATTTGATCGATTGCTTTGTGTCATCCTATCCTCCTATCCTATCCCGTAACTCAAAGGTCGTTGGGGCACCACAGATGATCGTTTAACCGGCATACTCCATCTTTCTCTGTCCTCAGCAACCCTCATGGCTTCGCTCAGTATCAAGCCAGTCCATTCTCGAATGTTGTTCTCCCACCTCTTTTTCGGTCTCCCTCTTCTGCCTCATTGCACTGTGTCTTGCAGGATGGTCTTTGCAAGCCTGATGATCTGGTGACGTGGCCGTACCATCTTAGTTTCGGTTTCTTCACCACTGTGAGCAGGTCATCGTGTTGTCCAATGGCTTGTGTGATGGGCTGTCGGGCTTTGTCGTTGGTGATGTGCTGGGTATAGGAAATGCCCAGAAGTCTTCTGTAGCACCTCATCTCCATGCTTTGTATTCTACGTTGTAGATCTGCTGTGAGGGTCCATGTTTCGCAAACGTATAGGAAGATGGAGATGACAAGGGAGCGCAGCAGCCTTACCTTGGATTGTAGACTGATGGTCCTGTCTTTCCATCCTTGTCAGGGCAGCAGTTGTTTGTACGATCCTGGAGAGGATTTCCTTTCGGGATACAATGGCTCCTAAATATTTGAAGCTATGCACTATGTGGAGGGTTTGGCATTGGAATTTGATGTCCATGTTGATGCCATTGGTGTTGTAGGTCATCATTTTGGTCTTCTCTGTACTTATTTCCATTCCATATCTGGAGGTGGCGTCAAGCCTCTGTACCAGCTGTTCAAGTTCTTCTTCCTCTCCAGCCAATCCATCAATGTCATCCGCAAAACGGAGGTTGGAGATTGCTCTACCCCCTATGCTGACTGTGCCTTCTTGATCTGCAAAGGCATCTGACATGATGCGCTCTAGGAAGATGTTAAAGAGTGCTCGAGAGAGTAGGCATCCTTGACGCACACCGATTGTTATTCTGAACCAGTTTCCGATGGCGCTGTTGAGGAGGACTGCACTGGTCATACCGGCTTTTGATAACTTCAATAATTTTAGGGCTGATGTTGTACACTCTCATGGTTGTCCACAGAGCTGCATTCCAGGCTCGGTCAAACGCTTTCTTGAAGTCTACAAACACATGATATAGATGTTGTTGGTGCTGTAGGTATTTCTTGCAGATTATTCTGAGGTTGAAAATCTGTTCAGTGGTACTTCGCCCCGCACTGAATCGTGCTTGTTCTTCAGCTATGATTTGTTCAGCTTGGGGTTTCAATCTGTTGAGTATTATTTTCAGGAGGACCTTGCTGGGATGGCTGATGAGGCTGATGGTGCGGTAATTTTCACACTCCTGACGGTTACCATTTTTGGAAAGAGTGATGCCAAGCGACTGGTTCCATGGTGTAGGCAACTCCCCACTCTGCCAGATCTTGTTACAGATAATGGTGAGGGCATCAATCATCGCTTCTCCTCCTGCTTGTAGCAGTTCCGCGGGTATGTTGTCCACTCCCTTTCTTCAGCGATTGCACTGCTTGCTCAACTTCTTCTCGGAGAATTGGGAGGATTTCTTCTTCTTCTCTGTTCTGAGGACATGCTAGAACGGACTGGTCTCCGTTTGGTGTGTGGTTGTAAAGGCCAGAGCAGTACTCCGCCCATCTATCCAAGACTTCTTGTTCTTCTGTAAGGCAAATGCCAGACTTGCTTTGGATCGAGGAGACCTTGGGCTGTTTAACCCTTATCAGCCGCTTCAATCTGGTAGGGCTTCTTGCTGTTGTTCTTGTTCAAACGGTTCTCTATTTCCTGGCTTTGATCTTCTATCCAGTTCTCCTTTGCTGTGCGCATGCCTTTTCGGATGTCATTGTTGATTTTTCGGTAGGCATCAGCTCCCTGTGAGGTGTTCTTTTACTTTTTCATACCTCTTCGTTTATCACACAGATCCAAACGTTCATGTGTGATCCACAGTTTCTTCTTTGGGCGGTGCTTGCCAAGGATCTCAGTGGCGGCATCTGTCACAGCTCCGGGTCTTGCAGTTTGTCCAGGTCAAACTTCAGTCCATTGCACTTTAATGTGTTTATTCTCTTCAAGTATAGCCGGAAGGACCCGGTCCTGATTTGGCTCGGAAGAATCCGCTGGACCTAAAGCAATAATCATGTAATATAATGTAATGCCGGAAGGACATCATCACGAGATCGCGGTCACTTCCGATGTCTGCTCCTGGAAATGTGCGTGTCCTGGCAATGTTGATGCTTGATCTGAAGCGTGTCTTTACCATGATGTAGTCGATCTGGTTATGATGCTACCCGACGGGACTGTGTCATGTCCTTCGTCTGGATTTTTGGTGGAGGCCAAGCGTGTATGCCAGTATCAGACTTTTGTATCTGGCAAACTCCAAGAGTCTCAGACCCCTGTCATTTGTCTCGTTGTTGCAATGGGGTCCACATGTGTCTCCCCAGTTGTGGTGCGCATCTTGGCCAACTTTGGCATTCCAGTCGCCTTGCACTATGAGCATGTCCTTCTTCGGCACTCGGTCAAGGACAGCCTGTAGATGTTCATAGAAATCCTCCACTTCGCTGTCGTCATAGTCTGATGTTGGGGCATAGGATGATGGTGATGTTGAAAGGGGCTGCTCTCCGACGGATGGTAATGAATCTACTGGAGCCTGGGCGGCAACCCATGACAGTGGCTAGAATGTCTCTGTGGACCAAGAATCCAACGCCGTGTTTGTGCCTGTCGTCTCCCCTCTGAAATAAAGCTTGTGGCCTTTGTCGGTCGTTGTTTCATCTAGGCCTTTCCAGCGCAGTGTGCTGATGCCTAAAATGTTCCATCGATAGTGGTCCAGCTCATGGGCCAGTTCTAATTTTCCCTCCGCAGTTAGGGTCCTGGACATTGCAGATTCCTATGACGATGTTGTCTCTCGTGCGGATCTTGCTAAGTTGTCCATCAGTAGCACACTTATCACCTCCGTCCTTGTGGCCAACGGAAGGCGCGATCTTGGTGACCCGGGCGACGACCGATCAGGTTTGGAATGTGTGGTTCTTTTCATCATATGGTGTGTCTTGGGCAAGAAAGACCTGGCAGGGCCCAATCCTCTCCAGGCTGTTGGCCACAGCCGAAATCCAGGAATACAGTTTGGCTCGCCTTGACCCCGAGCACGTGGTCGTTGAACCTGTAGTAACGTGAGGTTCCGTCGCCCTGGCCTGTGACTTCTGTACCCCCCGTGGAGATGCCGGGGGTTTCAGTATAAATAGTATCCCCACTTTCTAGAAAATTTAGTGCTTTAAATTCCCACTGTTGCTGTCTTTTTCCTTTGTACTTTCTCATTCCTACTCTGTTCTATCAATCTACTATACTATTTTCTTCTTCGCTCGACCAGTCACCTACCTTTTTTTCTTGAAAACTCTTCCGGGACAAAACTCCTCATTTTTGTGTGAGGTCTGTTGGATCAGCTTGGGAATATTGGACGTTTTCTGCCAAATGGTCACTGGGGCTTCCTATGATATTATTTGGCAATGTAGGCATTTTCTATGCATGTGTTTTGTTTATATTTTATAATGATGTTTATATTCTGTTTTATTTTTGTAAACGGGGGTTCGATAAATTAGAGTATATCCTCAGCGTCCCCTGCGTGGGATGTCTTTATTGTAAAGTGACCGGCTGGTGGAGTGGCTTCAGTGTTGCCACTAGAGTTGTTTCGGCAGGTCTTTTATTCGGATCAGGGGTGAGTCCTCTTTCAGCGAAGTTGTGGTCTTGATTTTGTGGTCCTGATTCGGCTCTGTGCAGTCCGCTGGACCCTGTAAGCAATGAAGGACTAACTAACTAACTGTGGCTTCTGTGTAGAAGACTTTCGCCCAGTGATGCCCTGTGGACATCACCCCTGTTAATCGCCTCTTACGACACTTCGGCAAACGTTGGGTCTATTCTATTCAGCGACCGAACCCACAGGGCTTTTTGTACGTAAGACTAAAACTCCACCAACTCACCTGCTTGTAGTCGAGAAGAATATAGCTGTTTTGTGTGACTTCTCCGGTGTTTGGATTGTAACTGACATTCAACATCACTTGCTGCTGCCTGTCAAAGTCCATCTGAGTGTTCAGCATCCCCTGTATAAAAAAAAATTATTACCAATTTTTTTAAACGATAGAACAGCGCCACCCAGACGTGGTGGAAGATTCCAAAAGTAACTTAATCCCACATTTGTTCTAATTTAAACATTTTCTTAGCTAAGTCTATAAAGATGCTGTGGTCAGGCTATTCACTTCAAAGCATAAAAGCCTCTGTAGATTTGTGTTTTCATTTCTCATCAGATTAGATTTAATAATAATAATAATAATAATAATAATAATAATAATAATAATAATAATAATAATAATAATAATAATAATAAGAAATAATAATAATAATAATAATAATAATAATAATAATAAGAATAAGAATAATAAGAATAAGAATAATTTATTTCATTTAAAAGTCTACACCTTTATAGCTGACTCTACAATTAATAAGGCCTAGTAGTAAAACAATAAATAAAGTAGAAGAAGAAGCAGAACAACAACAATATTAACAAATAGAAGATATAACTCACAATGTCCCTGCCGTTGATTGTTCTCAATTCAGTCATCACCATGGAGCTTTGCTTTGGTAGACAGCATTTTGATTGTGCAAAACTGTGCACCACGGTCAACAGCAGCACAGCAGCAACAGCAAACAATTTCATTTTTAACTAAATTCTAAGTAACCACCAACTGCTTTTAAAATTCATGTGAGTGAGCCACGCTTTATTTATAAGCTACAGTTAGCACAGAACACAGGGTGTGTCGCAAAAATACTGTATGCTGTTCAGGTTGTGATTGCAGCAATATATTCGACCTTGGCCCGTGTCTTCTTCAATAGTAGTATATAGGACAGTTCAGGTCAAGCATTGTTCAATGTTGATTTTGGTATTCCCCGGAGTCAAACGATAAAGGTTACGCTCACTGAATATCACAGGCTATTGAGGTCTCCGGCCTGAAATAGTACGTTTTTAGTTCAAGCGTAGGTCTCGGATCTGACATGCATACGTACACGTACGTTGTGCTACATAGGCTAACATGGGATTTCAGCACTATGTGGAAGATCACACCAGGGTTACTGCTAAGTTATTAGCATGCTTTAGGTGTATTTATTGCAAATGTGTTTTCATATCACGTGAGTCTTGCGCTGATTCTGTGTGTGCTTGTGAGTGTCTGTGTAAGCTTACGTGTGTGTGTATGTGTGTGCTTGTTTGTGTGTGCAAGAGTTCGTGTACATATATTTTTTATGCCTATGTAATATATGAATGTCTTCAATATAAGCATGTTAGTAAAAAAAAAAAAAGGTAAATTCTAGATATTACGACGCCAGAGAGAGAGAGAGAGAGAGAGAGAGAGAGAGAGAGAGAGAGAGAGAGAGAGAGAGAGAGAGAGAGAGAGAGATTTATTCGCCAAGTGACATACATACAGTTATAGTATACATGAAACAAAGAATGCTTTAGATCAGCGGCAGGCAGGCACAAGATACATAACAAACAAATAAAGCATAGATCTAGTGTGACCTATGTAACCACCATTATACTAGACAGCAGACCCACGCCTGACTAGAACACTCATGTAGTACATAGAAATAGGCCTACAGACATCAACAAACACAACCGAATTACAGATAACAAAACATGTGCATGATTTTTAATGTACATCATCAGACACAGCAAATATACAGATGACTAAAATAGATTCGCACGCAGAAGCACCCTCCCGCAATTCATGACTAATATGCACGCAATAAGGAGCAGCCTAAATAATTCTTATAATTGATTTAACGAAATCAAACTGCAATAGTCTGTTTTCCTCGTATTAAGTCTTGTGATAATTTTTAGTTTCTTCTTTACTGTCTAGTTTTGAAAACAAATAATTTGATCCTGAAAAGGCTAACGTGTCGACAGCAGCAATGCCAAGAACCATAGCGGCGCCAGCCATATTTTAATAAGTTGTTTTTTTTTTCTTCAAATTTTTGTTCCTATTAAAAATGAATTACGATGAATTGCTCACTGAAGAAACAATGTTGCAGCAATGGACGTTGACCGTTATACAGAGAAAAGAGAGAGGTCAATGAGTTTGGTTGCTCCAGGAAATTCGAAATTATATTTAGGTGTTGACTGAACACCTGAATAAGCATTAAGACTAAAGCCTGAAGAGATCATTACTTTACATAATAGATACGACAAAGTGCTCGGAGCTCAAATGGTCAAAAGTTTGGGGAGATCTATTATAATGTTATATACAAAAACTGTATCAGCATTCGTTGAGTTAGATTCTGAAGAATATTTATTTCATAATTTGAACCAGGGTCCTGTTATTAATAATTGCCTTAGCGAGGTGACAAGAACTCTGTATTATAAGTTTAGAGTTTGTTGGCACCATTTTCAGCTGGGTTATTTACTTTCCAAAATGTAAATTTCTCTGCCATTAAAAATGGACTATTGCAATCTTGTGATGATTCAGAACTCAGAGACACAGAAGACTATGCTACATGAGAGTCCATTGAACCCAGTATAAAGAATGACAAAAGGGAGAAGCCACAGATGAATCACAGTGGGGGAAATAATTAGCCCAATATAATAAATTACACCGATGGATCAAGCAGACAAAAGTGAATATAATAAACAAATAACAGTCAATAGAAGAGCCAATAACACAACAATCATTAGCAACGAAACCTGAAGAATCAGTAGAGCCAATCCATTCTTCTTCAAACAAACAAGTAATTTCAGATGACCAGTAACTTCTCAATTACTTCTAACATCAATGACAGTCTTGCCTATTCCTGTGCAGTCAGTGGAAATAATGGGACAACATACTCGACTGAAAGTTATCAGTTCCAGTTTGCCGGTGTAACGTGCAGAAAGCGTCCCTGGCCCAATTTAACTCCCGGGAGAAAAACCAGGCCGTCCCAGATTTACTCCCGGGAGTTATTCTGGTCCTGGACCAGATTGACCCCCGGCCTGTTCCAAAATCACTCTCTGGGGAATGAAGATTACATAGGAACAATAAATTGATGTTATTCACTCTGTGTTCCAGATCAGCCTCCCGGGAGTTAGTTTGGCGCACATTTTTCAGTACCAGAATGACTCCCTGGAGTTAAAGTGGGTCTGTCCTAAAACATCCCCACTTGCAACAGAGAGTAAATCTGGGACTGGCCCAGATGCAATCCAGGGAGACATTCTGGGACAATTTTAGATGTGCCAAAACGACCCATGGGGGGCTAATCTAGAACCGATGAGAGTCAGATTGGGTCAGGCCCAGACTGGCCCCCTCTAGCCTATTAAAAGGAGCAATTGAAGACTGCGTCAGTAAACTCATCAGACAAAATCATGGGAGTAAAACGGGGAGAAGACCAAAACAGGTCCCCTAACAGAATGCATGTAAAATACAATGAAAGGGGAGACAAATGGGGAAAGGACCAAAACCGCCCCCTATCCATCAGATGCAAACAACACTGCACAGGAGAGTCAAACGGGGACAGGACCAAAACCACCCCCCTACCCATCACTTGCAGCAAACGCTGAACAGGGGAGTCAAACGAGGACAGGACCAAAACCGCCCCCCCCCCCCCCCCCCACATCAGATGCAGCAAATACTGCATAGCAGAGTCAAACGGGGACAGGACCAAAACCGCCACCTCCCCCCCCCTTACCCATCAGATGCAGAAAACACTGCACAGGGGAGTCAAACGGGGGGGACAGGACCAAAACCGTCCCTCCTACACAATTAGTTGTAACTACAAAACACTGCACAGGGGATTCAAACGGGACAGGACCAAAATCGCCCCCCTCTACCCAACACATGCAGCAAACACTGAACAAGGGAGTCAAACGGGGACAGGACCAAAACCGCCCCCCCCCCCTCCCTTACCCATCAGATGCAGAAAACACTGCACAGGGGAGTCAAACGGAAACAGGACCAAAACCGCCCCCCTCTCTATCACAAGAAGCAAACACTACACAGGGGAGTCAAACGTGGACAGGACCAAAAACCGCCCCCCTCTCTATCACAAGAAGCAAACACTACACAGGGGAGTCAAACGTGGACAGGACCAAAGCCGCTCCCCCCCCCCCACACACACCATTAGATGTAACTACAAAACACTGTACAGGGGCGTCAAAGGGGGACAGGACCAAAACCGCCCCCCCCCCCCCCTTACTCATCAGATGCAGAAAACACTGCACAGGGGAGTCAAACGGGGACAGGACCAAAACCGCCCCCCCCCCCAACTCATTAAATGCAGCAAACACTGCACAGGGAAGTTCTTCGTGTTTAAAATAAATTAATAAAACAATGCATTGTTTGTGATTTGTTAGTTGCAATACAGTCTATTACAATACTACTTTGTTCTCTGTTTTACCAGAGGTTGATGAACTTTTAGTTTTACATAATAACATGGCTTATCAGTAACGAGATGACATCATTTGGGGTGGCTCAGTAGCGCAGTCGGTTAGACCGCTGGTTTCCTATGCCAAAGGTCGCGGGGGGGGGGGGGGGGGGGGGTGGCGGCGGTTTTGGTCCTTTCTCCGTTTGACTCCCCTGTGCACTGTTTTATGCATCGGATGGGTAGGGGAGGAGGGGGGGGGGCAACGGTTTTTGTCTTGTCCCCTGTGAAGATATTCTGGAGAAGATACGTTTATCTTACTAGGGGGTACGACTTATTGATAGAGGGCGTTGGGCTACCACTATCGATCGTTCTTTTACCAGAATTCCAGAGCTATGTGAGAGACAGATCACGGTGCTTGGTCACATAAAATTTATATTTGTTCTCGGGCGTTTTAGTATCATTTGGCTCAATTTGAGAAACGCTGATTACTAATCAAAAGATTAGATTATTATGTCTCAAGAGAAGAAAACTAATAGCTACACAACAATACAAATAGAATGACACCAGTCGTATGTAGGTAATTTCTCGTTTTATATATCCAACACAACTTTTACATGTACTTCATTAAACAGGTAAATTAATAATTCTAAGAGTTTGATGGGCTGGGAAAGTTGTCAGCAGGTCTTCTTCATCCTATGCTACGCGAGTACCAAGTGGTTGACTATTTTCTCGAGGGTAGAACTTAGTTTGCATTTGTGGGTGACTTAGCTTCACTGTTGTTGAGTGTACGCTGGAGTCCTTCTGAGAAGTCTTGCCTCTCAGGTTGAGCGGGTGAGTCGTGTAGCTGCGAGGTTCGGACGTGGAGAGGTAGAATCTTGGTTGTTCTCCTTCTGTACCACGGGAGCAAGCGTCATGCGTTTGTCCCCACAAACCGTCCCAGAGCTGACCTGTAGAAGTCAGAGCTCTGGCTACAATATTCTCGTTAGATATAAGTGTGCGGTCTCCTCTGCAAAGTGTCCATAGCATCAGACACCTGCAAGGTTTCCCATATGCACAATTCGATCCGAATCTTAAGGCTAAGATACATCAATCCACATGCACAATGTGTCAAAAACAATAATCTGTTTCTGTAACTATATATATATATATATATATATATATATATATATATATATATATATATATATATTATATATATATATATATATATATATATATATATATATATATATATATATATCATGAATATATTATTAATACATGGCAATCAATATAAAATAAACATACACATATCAAAACTACTAGTGTTATCTTACTTCTAGACTCTGGGATTCGTGAAACCGTCTGTTGTAGTCTCTAGCACTCTCTCGATGAGGTGGAGATAGGCGGACACTGCAGTTTGTTCCTTGGTTTGACCCTCGCAGCTTCGTGTTTCGTATTCGACTGACTAGCTAAGGTTGGGCCACCAAGGACATGCAGGGGTTCCCTAGTCTTCTGACCAATCGTTTAACTCTCGTTTTAGTTAATCTCGCCTATACGGGATTATTCGTTTTCATTTGAATATTTCCCACACCTGCCCTATTTATCAGACGTGTATAATTATCCTTGAATTGGAGTGTCAGAGGTAGAGTGTAGGATAGATTCAATCGCGATAAGCGGAGCCTAGCTACTTAGTGTTTCAGAAACCCTGGTCATAGTGGACTAAGCTAGTTAACGGAGACAACGTTCTGGTCAGTTTTGGCTCAAGTAAGCTAACTAGTCTTGGATCGCTAAGTCTGTTAGATGTTATCTGGAGACTTGTCTGCGTGACTGTCTGGAGAACATTAATTTAACATGTGTGGGCTTTTCTTTAGGTAACTGGTGAATTAACGTCAAGTTTTAATCGATGCTATCTATTTTGCGTTAAGCTAATTTACTACATTTTGTCGACACTATTTCTGCTGTTACATCCCCGTTTGACTCCTTTGTGGAGTGTTTTCTGCATCTGATGTGTTAGGGGGGGGGGGGGGGGGGGGGGGAGGGCGGTTTTGGTCCTGTCTCTGTTTGACTCCCCTATGCAGTGTTTTCTGCATCTGATGTGTAAGGGAGGGAGGGGGGGGGGGCGGTTTTGGTCCTTTCCCCGTGTGACTCCTTTGTGCAGTGTTTTCTGCATCTGATGTGTAAAGGGGGCGGTTTTGGTCCTGTCCCCGTTTGACTCCCCTATGCAGTGTTTTCTGCATCTGATGTGTAAGAGGGGCGGTTTTGGTCCTGTCCCCGTTTGACTCCCCTACTTACGTTGATTAGCTGAGGGGGCGATGTTGGGCCTGTCCGTTTTTAACTCCCATATTAAAAACTAAGAATACATTGAAAAGACTAGAGAAGTTGGGGGGCTGTTTTGGTCCTGTGATCCAGTTTTACTCCCGGGAGTCATTTCGGAAAAGGCTGGGGGTCAATCTGGTCCAGGACCAGAATAACTCCCGGGAGTAAATCTGGGATGGCCTGGTTTTACTCCCGGGAGTTAAACTAGGCCAGGGACGCTTTCAGCACGTTACACCGGTAACAGTGTTTATATTTTTCTATTCTATCCTATCCTAACTGGTTGGGGCACCACAGATGATAGTTTACCCAGCGTACTCTATCTTTCTCTGTCCTCAGCAATCCTGATGGCTTCGCTCAGTGTCAAGACAATCTGTTCTCGAATGTTGACCTCTCACCTCTTTTTCTGTTTCCCTCTTCTTCTGCCTCCTTGCACCGTGCCTTGCAGGATGGTTTTTGCAAAGCCTGATGCTCTGATCTGGTGACGTGGCCATACCATCGGATTTTCCGTTTCTTCATCTCTGTGAGCATGTCATCATGTCGTCCAATGGCTTGTGTGATGGGCTATCGGATTTCGTTGTTGGTGATGTGCTGGGTATAGGAAATGCCCATAAGTCTTCTGTAGCACTTCATCTCCATGCTTTTGTATACTTCGTTGTAGATTTGCTGTGAGGGTCCATGTTTCACAAGCGTATAGGAAGATGGAGATACAAGGGAGCGCAGCAGCCTTACCTTGGAATGTAGACTGATGGTCCTGTCTTTCTAAAGGGGTTTTAACTTTGTCAGGGCAGCAGTTGTTTGTGCGATCCTGGAGAGGACTTCCTGTCGGGACCCATTGTCCAATACAATGGTCCTAAATATTTCTAGCTATGCACTGTGTTGAGGGATTGGCCTTGGACTTTGATGTCCATGTTGATGCCATTGATGTTGTTGGTCATCATTTTGGTCTTCTCTGCACTTATTTCCATTCCATAAGCTCTGGAGGTGGTGTCAAGCCTCTGTACCATCTGTTAAAAGTTCTTTTTTCCTCTCCAGCCAATCCATCAATGTCATCCGCAAAACGGAGGTTAGAGATTGCTCTACCCCTATGCTGACTGTGCCGTCGTGATCTGCAAGG
The DNA here is from genome assembly GCA_036898135.1 of Oncomelania hupensis. Taxonomy (NCBI): domain Eukaryota; kingdom Metazoa; phylum Mollusca; class Gastropoda; order Littorinimorpha; family Pomatiopsidae; genus Oncomelania; species Oncomelania hupensis. The sequence continues at coordinate 81,538,611 of CM072512.1, read as the reverse complement.
GCATCTGACATGATGCGCTCTAGGAAGAGGTTGAAGAGTGTTGGAGAGAGTAGGCATCCTTGACGCACACCAATTGTTGTTCTGAACCAGTTCCCGATGGCGCTGTTGTAGAGAACTGCACTGGTAGCCTTGGTGATTTCAATAATTTTAGGGCTAATGTTGTACACTCTTATGGTTGCCCACAGAGCTGCATGCCAGACTCCATCAAATGCTTTTTTGAAGTCTACAAACACATTGTATAGTTGTTGTTGGTACTGTAGGTATTTCTCGCAGATTATTCTGAGGTTGAAAATCTGTTCAGTGGTAAGCCTACCTCGCCCTGCCTTGAATCCTGCTTGTTCTTCAGCTATGATTTGTTCAGCTTGGGGTTTCAACCTGTTGAGTATTATTTTCAGGAGGACCTAGCTGGGATGGCTGATGAGGTTGAAAGTGCTTTCCAAGGATCTCAATGGCGGCATCTGTCGCAGCTGATTTGATTGTGGTGGTCACGGTGTTGACATCTACTTCCCCAACTCCCAAAATGAGCAGTGGTGCAAACTTCCCTACAATTGTGACTTGGAATATGTTTGCCACCCCCGTGTCTTGCAATTTGTCCAGATAAAAACTGCCTGAAGTAATTTAGGTGATGTTAATTTGTATAATCATAATAATTATCATACTAATAATCATGTACATATAGTGCCTGAAATAATTTAGATTATGTTAAGTTGTATAATCATGTAAATTGAGTATGAAGTAATTTAAGTGGTGTTAAATTGTATAATCGTGTATATAGTATCAGAAGTAATGTATATGTGAAGTTAATATGTATTAATACACATATACATTGTGCTAAAAGTAATATATTAAATGTTAATATGTATAATAATTAATATTGTACATAGTGCCAAAAGCAATTTATACGTATAAATTATGCCCGATGATGGTATATATGTGTACACCAGTATTACCATTGTCACATTTGTGTGCAGGAATTTAAATTTAGGATTACAATTAAAATGAATTTGTTTGCCAACAAAATTGAGATTTTACGCAGCGTAATTTGTTCTCTCCCTCTCTCTCTCTCTTTCCTTCCCCTCCCTCATTGTTTGTTGTGTTTTTGCAAGACCTTGCAAAGTGTGCCTCACAAACATTATGTAAAAATTAAATAAATTGATCGAAGTATCAATACTAGGTCATATTGAAAGACACCTTACTTGGCTTTTCAAAATTTTAGAGTTGACCTGGTGCTATTCGATATACAGAAACACTTCACAGCAGCCTTAAAAGGAATAACAATGGACAATTATTATTAATTTTTAAAGGAAAATCTTATGTAGAGCCTTTTTCAGCTCAAGGCGCCGGCCAATACAGGATCTCACTTAAGCCTGATGAACGGATGCTTGATGCACTCTATCTACTGATTGAGAAAATCCTTAATGATCGGTGGTGGGAGAGAGTGGATCTAGTGCCCAGGACAGTATAAGTATACATTGTCTGTGCTAGTGCTTAATGGGTGTATTTATGCTTTTAACACTCAATTGTATACGACATGAGTCTTAAGGGGAATGCGTGCATACACCGACTGGACCTCAGTTTAAACTCTTATCTGAAAGTTAATATGGAAGTTTTATTATAAATTTAACTTTTAATATTTATTTTAATTAATGAATTTAATTTTTTGTATTTTATTTTTGCAATTAATTTAAAGAGAAATAATTAATTTAAAAAAAAAAAATACTGTCATATTTCCTTTTTGTTCTTTTCTGCACTTGATTATGTTTTAGAATAGCATACCAATGGATTAAGATTAAGGGGTGGGTAGCAGTGAAATAATAAGTGGAATGGACAGTTATCCAGCAAATTAAGGCAATGTTTCAATCAACACACGCAGTGTAGACTCGATGAACGTTACCAAGCAAGACCCAAGGGACGGAACTCGTTTCAATACGTGGTTACACGAGTTGTTTCCCCTTTCCGTCCAACCGGCTCATGAAGATGATGATTTAAAAAAAAAAAAATAAATTAATTAATTAATTAATAATAATAATAATAATAATAATAATATAATAATAATAATAATAATAATAATAATATAATAATAATAATAATAATAATAATAATAATAATAATTTTTAAAAGTGTGTTTTGTGAATTTTATTTATTTTAAATTTTGCTCGGTTCTTGGTATTTATATTATCTGTTGTTTTACATGGCCATGTTTTACTGTAATTATTTAACCATTTTATAAGTGTATGTGTGTTCTGTGTGCGTGTGCGTGTGTGATTGCACGTGTGTTGTCAAGCGCGGCGAGCTCGCTTTCCTTACCGTTTGCGAGGTACCGCGCGATACAAATGTACTGTATTATTATTATTATTATTATTATTATTATTATTATTATTATTATTATTATTATTATTATTATTATTAAATTTTACAGTTATTATTGTTCGTTTTTGAAATGGGTAGGGCGATATAATATGTGTTTGTGGGTGCGTGTGTGTGTGTGTGTGTGTGTGTGTGTGTGTGTGTGTGTGTGTGTGTGTGTACGCGAGGAATCCCTGCACCCGTTAGGGGGCAGCACTTGTTAATATTTGTACCAATGTTTGGACTATGTTATATGATCACTATTATTTAATTATGTATATTTTTTTTTAGTAGAATATATGTACGGGGAAAACGGTAAGTTTTGATATGGCTATGCAACATATCCGTGTGATGTTCGATGTCCAAATGTTTTTTAAATGGTACAAATACACTTACACACACACACACACAAACACACATCTATATCTACTTCGAGAGAGAGAAAGAGAGAGAGAAAGAGAGAGAGAGAGCAGCAACATTTAAAAGCAAACAAATTCCAAAATGGATGAACAAACAGCACACACAAAAAAGTGTCTGCAACTCGTAGAGTAAATTCGCCTTTATAGGGCTAGCTCTTACTTCATGATAATAAACAAAATTTCACTTTTAAAAATAAAACAAAATAAAAAAACTGTAATATACAATTAAAAATGATGCAAGTAAAAACAAAACAAAATAAAATGCATCAAAATAATTTAACATAAAAGATGTATCATACAGGCTATATATAAATTCAAAATCATATAATTTTTTCTTAATCTTTTCCCTTGTTTCGTGGAATAAGCTTACTATTGTCAAAGACTATAAATACCGTATATAAGCTCTTTGCTATTGCGTTGAATTACTTTTCCATCACCCGCGCCGCACCCAAACCCTAAATGCGCAGAACCAAAAAAGCCAGATGATGCAACTGATTTAAAAAAAATTATATGCGCATAAAACAGGCGCCAACTATTTACGCAACAGTTTAGTATCTTATGTGCGCACAAACACGGGCACTATATGATTATACGCGGTATTTTTTTTAATCGTACAAATACCACACATTCATCTTTCTCTTAAATGCGCACAACTAGCTTGGTTGCTGACTTATCCGGAAAGGGGAATTCCCAAATTCCCCCTTTCGCCCAATAGAAACAGGCTGTTACATTACCAGTCATGAATTATACACAACAGTGCAGGAATAAGGTAAGCGGGGCAATATTTATTGTGTTTTCTTACAAATTAATCTAAACTATATAATAATTTTGGTATCAAATGTTATTTTGAGTTCCGTATTTCATAAAGAAATCACACATGTCCATGTGTGTTCTGTAGAAACTATGATTTAATGATTTAAACTACCATCCGCTATGGCAGACGAGCCTACTCGCTAACGAATGTCGCATAGACCGTATTATATTTTTAGCTGGGAGACTTCCTTGTAGTTTTAGTAAAGGCAGCGCCATCAGTAGTTTGCCCTTCTAATCGTGTAAAACCACAGGTTGGTTTCAGTTTCGGTTGAATTTAAATAAGCTCTTGACGTCTTCGGTCTTTACTATGACGATAATAAGCTTCAATGTAGACTTGTCTTGTCTTTCGTTCAATCATGTATAATCAACAAAGAAAATATATAGAAATGCACGGCTTAAATAAATTCGGGTATATAGAATGGGAGATCATGTTTTTCGGTGTTAAACCAAACGTTTCTACAATAAGTTTATTTACACAGCATCTTTAACAGTTGTAGGTCACAGATAAACCGTCACTACTTCGCAAATTAGTGATTATCACACTGACTCGCGCTGTTGTCATCAACTGATTCAGTTTAGGCTTGTTTTGGTCTATAGGCCTATCTATCCAGTGATTTTGGTCGCTATTTTCCACTGTTCAAATTCAATCAGTATTGCTAGCCAAATGTTATCTCAGTTTTAACTATGTCCCGTCATCATCGATTTGAACTTCAATAAAGACATATAATTAAAGGTTTCTAGATGTTTCTTTTACTGCGATTAAATAAACTTTGAAATAAGGTCTATGAGCAACTTTCTGCCGCCATTTTGTGGTTTCAACCCCTGCAGTTACCTCGTAATGTTGCAAGAACTTGAAGAACTTGATTGTTTAAACATGAGCGGTCGCGCTTTTCAAGTGCAGGCGCGATATACGTATATATATAGTGCATTATTAGCAGCAAGCATTGAATACGCTATTAATAGTGTTTCAGGAACTGAAATCAGAACAGGATGCATACAAAGCAGCCATATCAGATTCGAGCTGAAACCATTAAATATAATAATAATTAATGTAGGCCTGCATGCCTATGTACTGTACTTTGGCTTGATCACGTATTCATTCGACTTGACTGTATGACCATCCTGATGCGGCAAGTTGCTGCTTATATAGTGTTCCCAATTGATTATTAATTCCAAGTTTAATTTATTGTATTCTGTTAACGATCATGACGACGACAGTAGACAATGCGACACGTGACGTACGTATATACATGTATATAGAAGTTGATTAAATATTTTTTAAAGTTACTTATCTCGTGGTCAATAGTCTCATCAGTTTGAATTTCCTTTGACAAAACTGAGATGACAAATGCTTGTTAATTTGACAATAACTTTGTGCGATTTCGAATTAATAATCCGTCATCTCTATATTTGGAACCATGAGATTTCGTGCTTTGTAACAAACATCACTTTGCCTATGCACGATCGATATAGGCTATTACTAAGCCATAAAATTAATCAGAACTTAACAACTCTTGTTTGGGGCCGTGTCCTTTTATAAACATATAATATTTTAGAGTGTAAAAATAATGAGGTGGGAGTGGTGACACATACTTCTAGGTCCTTTCTTTGTCAGCATGTTAACATCTTAGTGTATGCCTAATTTAGGCAGGCAGACATAAAGAAAATCAATAGTTGTATCCTTAGGATTCTGTTGTGCGCCTGTCATTATCAGTTAACCGTTTAAAAGCACCTTTTTTTCTTCTAAAGAGTCCATATCAAATTGGAAATGAAAGCTTTGTTCTTGCAACAGTTTTCTGGGATAGGCTGATTGCCACACAGTGGAATCACCATTACACATTGTAAAATATTATAGCTGACATAAAGCAGATTTTTTAGGAGTGTATAAAGTCCATATATATAAGGATTCTGTTGTGCGCCTGTCATTATCAGTTAACCGTTTAAAAGCACATTTTTTTTCTTCTAAAGAGTCCATATCAAATTGGAAATGAAAGCTTTGTTCTTGCAACAGTTTTCTGGGATAGGCTGATTGCCACACAGGGGAATCACCATTACACATTGTAAAATATTATAGCTGACATAAAGCAGATTTTTAGGAGTGTATAAAGTCCATATAAATATAAATATAAATATATATATATATATATATATATATATATATATATATATATATATATATATATATATATATATATATATATATATATATATATATATATATATATATATATATATATATATATATATATATATATATATATTGGGATGTACACGTTGCTATTAAATCTACTGCTGCACTCTACACTATTATCTGTAACCAAAAGCAACACTAAGGTAATAAAATTTGTACTGAACAATTATGTAACAGACTTCGTTTAACCTTACGAATACGAAATATTTATGATCTCACTATGACATTATCTTAAGATTCGATTTTAAACTAATCTGTATGTTTTTTAATTATCATTTTTTAATATATTAAATTTGAAAGAGTCAAACGCCAATAACATTTGTACAGTTATGTTTCAAAGTCGATTTTAATAAAGTTAGTTCTGTACCTTTATTTTACATTTAACAAAATAACAACAATTATAATAATACCACCACCACCACCAACAGCAACAATAGTAATAATAATAAGTATAATAACAACAACAATAACAACAACAACAACAATAATTGTACCTTTATTTTACATTTAACAAAATAACAACAATTATAATAATACCACCACCACCAACAGCAACAACAACAATAGTAATAATAATAAGTATAATAACAATAATTGTACCTTTATTTTACATTTAACAAAATAACAACAATTATAATAATACCACCACCACCAACAGCAACAACAACAATAGTAATAATAATAAGTATAATAACAACAACAATAACAACAATAATAATAATAATAATAATAATAATAATAATAATAATAATAATAATAATAATAATAATAATAATAATATCGGGACGCAGGCAGTATTTCTTTATATGAATATAGGTACTGCCGATGTACTTAATTTTTTTTTAAATCCTCAAGGCATCTCTCTTCTTTCCCTGATGTTAATTTAATTCACTCTACCATGCACCCGACAACTTTCAGTATACTCTTCAGGGCAAGAAAGGGAGTAAATGGACAATATGAAAAGTGCAAGGCATGAGAAAATTTGGAGTATGAGTGTTGTTATTCTCTTCAAATCGATGTCACAAATTATTCTCAATCGTTTGCAAGGCTCAACAGGAAATGTTTAATGTTACAATGAAGGTGTTTAAAGTACATTAATTGTTCATTATATTGATAATGATTAATGTGTTGTCATTCACATTGTTGCAGATTGAATTGCGTTTCCCTGAATTTCATACTGAGCTATCATTCCAGAAGGAAATCGCTGTAAACAAGAAACCATGAAAGAAAACTAAAGAAACGAAAGCGGTGCCCGTGGCACAGTCTGACGAACGAAGCACACTGGATGTAAGTTTGAATAAAATTCAGTATTAAAGAAGAAGAAGAAGAAGAAGAAGAAGAAGAAGAAGAAGAAGAAGAAGAAGAAGAAGAAGAAGAAGAAGCAGAAGAAGAAGATCGAACATCAGAAGCAAAAAACCGAGAGCATAAGTAGCAGCAACAACACCAACAACAGTACACAATCACCATCACCAAAACAATACCATCACCACCACCAGCAATAAGGAGGTGAAACAATGATTATCCTACAACAATGCGAGAGAGCAGAAGAAATGTGTATTAAACTCCATCACATATATATTAAATTATTATATTATATTTATTTATTTACGAATTATTGAATGAATTTACTTAATAAGTTATTTATTTATTTATTATATTTAAAGTTTATTATATTTTGTTATTTGGACATTATTTCATGTATTCATTCCATGCTTTTGCTCAGTGAACAACATTTTTTGTATGTGTGTGTCGGCATATGTGTGTGTGCACGTGTGTGTGTGTGTGTTGGTGTGTGCACGCGTGTGTGTGGGTGGGTTGGTTTAGGATCGGGCGAGGCCCGGTTATGGGTAACTTTTGTTAATGCTAATGCTTTTGATTTTTTCATTCAGGCCCTTACATTATTTGCTGTTATTATTCCCATAGTTGGTTTTCTGTCTTTTGTTCTGTAAATTTTTATCCCTTCATCTTTTCCTTAAGTGCTTTTATTAAAAGAATACAATGCAAAAGCTTGGTATATATACTTGCATTTTTTTAAAAACAATATTTTAAATCAATCAGTCAATTAATAAATCAAACAGAGATCAGTGAATACCCCACCATTAAAGAAGAAGGTGATGATGATGATGATGATGATGATGATGATGATGATGATGATGATGATGATGATAATGATGATGATGATGATGATGGAGAAGAAGTTTTGTTGTTGCTACTACTACTACTACTACTACTACTACTACTACTAGTACTACTACTACTACTACTACTACTACTACTACTACTACTACTAATAATAATAATAATAATAATAATAATCAAACAACGAAAACATAGAAATAAGAAGGTTGCAGAAGAAGAAAAAAAAGTGCAAAATGAGTAACGAACAAGAATAAGAAGAAGGGAAAGAAAAAAAGAATTTCACGAGCTTATAGCTCGAAAACTAATAAAGAACGAAAGAAAGACTGTACTAAGAAGAATATGCCATTCTTAAGATATTTCGAACCCACACCAGCGTGTGTTGTATCTCAGTTTTCTAAGAATCGAAGACTATCTGAGTTTGCGACAAGTTCAAAGGGTTAAGGTTACTGAAAGTGATTTTTGTCCGCCCTCAAGCAGACGCCAAGAGCTATAAACGCATGCGTGGACGCAGAGAGCGTGGTAGGGAATTCCCCTAGTTTTGCGAACTTGCAAAAAAACGGAATCTTAAAGTCAACGGAAAATATAAGAGATGCTTGAACATAATTCATTTGATGCAAATTTATTCTACAAAATATGATGCTATTGATAATATTTTGTTTCTATTGCTTAGAATTGAAAATTATTTTGTTTAGATCTCTTCTAAGTTTTGAGGGGTTTCGGTTAAGTTTTTCGATTCCGCCATTTTTCGTAAACAGTATTTTAGAGACAGAAAGTATCTTTCAAGAGAATGAGAATGCTGTTTCAAGTATCGTTTTTGTTATGTGAAAATCAGATATAAGGTGAACAAGAACTTTCTTTACAAAGTTGCTGGAACTATTCAATTTTATTTGCAAAAGATCTTTGATTTATCAACTGTTTTCGCCCACAGCCCCAGGCTCACTGGCCAGAGCAATACTTCTTAATCGTAGGCCTCACTTACTCAAAATTTGTTTTACCATTATTACTATATAATATATAATGAAATTTAAAAATACAAAGACGGAAGAAGAGATTTCGGAGCTTGTGTTTCGGCCAAAGTATGCTGCCAGTGTGGAGTTGTGCACGTAACATCATCAGCATCAGCATCCTCTAGCATTTATAATAACAAATGAGTTGTTATAGTTGTCTGTTGACTTGATGGATGCTAAGACTGTAAGAGGAAATTTGGAAGGAGCAAAGAAGATTCACATTAATTCCGTTGGGAATGGTTAAGATCAGCTTATAACCATTGCCTTTTTAAGTTGACAGGTCTTTTTATTACTTAGTGAAAGTCTTACTAGAGGCAGAGCAACATTCTTTGAATCTGTCTATTTCACAAACTAATTTTCGACATTGTTCTGATGCAGATTATATAACAAAGGCTGGAGGCACCCAATCCCAAGCATTACATTTTGTGGAGTCGGCATTAATTGTAAGACCGAAAGCAAAAGCAGGATTTTCCAAAGACAGTATTTAATTGTCTTCGAAATTGTATCCTGAAGTGCACTGGTCTTTTATGGCTTCACATTCTGCAATGCTTGAGATTGTCAGCGGCAGTGAAAGCAGTGAAAGCATCATCAACATTCCACAATCACAGTCGTCTGGTGCCTCCAGTATTTCAATTGTGTCCACCACCACCATCCCTCATTCCATTGAGAATCTTCAAGCAGAAGTTGAAAAGTTAAGAGAAGACAAGAAAGTTCTTGAAGGCCGCCTGCGAGGTCTGAAAACGTTGAGTAAGTTATTTTGAGCATACTTGTCTGAGTACTAATTACTATTTCAGTACTCATACTGCCAAGAGAATAATTTGCAAATTTACTTTATAACTTCTTGCTCGTCGTACAAAAGCCTTGTTTGACTCTTGCTATGATTATATAATCAAAGTATGGAATTGGTCAGAATATCATATAATGATATTGCACCTTTGGAGAACAAATATAAATGTAAATATATAGCATGAGTTTTGGTTGTTTTATGAAAAATTTCTAACAACGATTACTTATAAAAAGTAAAAAACCTTCAGACTGATCAAATTACTGATTAGAAGAAACAAGTAATATTATTCACTTATTAGGCGTTTGTTCTGTTTGTTTTTTTTTTGTTTTTTGTTTTTTTATCATCAGGCTTTTTTGTATTTATTATATTTGCTTCCTGTTATATAATGTTTATTTTTTTCTCTTTAGGTGATCTAGTAGGCGTGTATCAGAAGAAAAACCAAGAGCTAAAAGTGCAGCTAGCAATTGCTCAAGAAAAGCAAGCAAGTGAAGCCATGTCTACTTCTCAGAACTACTCTTCTGTTAGAAGTCCATTTTCGCTCGTTTCGAATCAAGCCATGCAGGTAGTGTTTCCTTCTCAGCTTTATTTCTTTGTTTGTTATTAAATTTAAATTATCCTTTCATTTTATAGTTAATATATGATCTAATATCTATAATAATATCTGCTGTGAGGGTCCATGCTTCGCAAGCATATATATATATAGGAAGATGGAGATGACAAGGGAGCACAGCAGTCTTACTTTGGAATGTAGACTGATGGTCCTGTATTTCCAAATGGGCTTCAACCTTGTCAGGGCAGCAGTTGTTTGTGCGATCCTGGAGAGGACTTCCTGTCCAGACCCATTGTCTGATACAATAGCTTCTAAATATTTGAAGCTATGCACTGTGTTGAGGGATTGGCCTTGGACTTTGATGTCCATGTTGATGCCATTGGTGTTGTTGGTCATCATTTTGGTCTTCTCTGCACTTATTTCCATTCCATAAGCTCTGGAGGTGGTGTCAAGCCTATGTACCAGCTGTTCAAGTTTTTGTTCCTCTCCAGCCAATCCATCAATGTAGGTACCGGCAGGGTAAAATTTGGTTTTAAGTTTTCACACAAGTGAATGGTACAGAGTTATAGATTGGGGTAGAAATAAGAAAACAAAAAAAAAATTATGGGTCTATCTCAATTAGAACCAGAGATACAGCTATTTTCGTAACGAGTTTTTGTGCCGCAAATTGCGTAATTTTGCCAAAATTGATATTTTGCAAAGTTTAGATGTTCATAACTTAAAAATTATAAAGCCCATGAGCCTCATTTTTGGAGTAAGTAGAATCCTGGTAGTGACAAAATAGCCTATTTTTTTTGGGACCTGGCAGTTGTCAATAGAATGAACTGCTGAACTCCAAAAATGCCCCCCCCAAAAATTTTCCCCGTGGAAAATTTCAGAAGCAAATAGCTAATAACTTCAAACGCATGCTATTTGATCATTTTTTATCTGATTTCATTGATTTAAACTGCATTTGTCTTGTTATATAGAGATCTTTTAATTGATATGTATGAAGGTACAGTGAAAATTAAAATAGATTTTTTTTCTTTTTGTACCCCCCCCCCCCTCTCTTGCAAGACCCCCACCTCCGCGTGAATTTGTTCTTATGCGTATGTTGGCAACTATTACACTATGTTACACAATTTTTGTTCCTGGCTTCTAAGTGTTATATTTCAATTGCTTATGTCTAAAGTACGTGAAAAAATGACTTCATTAAGCACAAACTTTGCTTACACGACAACAGCACGAAGAAAACTCGTTTTTTGGTGAAAATTGAACGATTTTTTTCATTTTCGTCATTATGATCAGGTAAAAACAAATATTGCACAAGGAATAGACAAACACAGTCGGAAACCACTCAACAAGGTTCAGAAATGTGTAGATTTTCTAGATTGACGATTGTACTGTGAATCTCTCAGGTCAGTTTATAAATTTATAGTCCCCAACACAGTATGCGTATAGGAGACTTTGATATTATGATGTCCATTGATATAAGGGGTCGTGCTGCAGTAAGAGGTCATATGAAGAGGGAGCGCGGGACGCTGCTACGACGTCCGGAAGAAAACGGAGATGGATCGATGGCAGGCATGAGGGGAAGGAGTACGAACGAACGGCGGCAGGGGTAGGACCGGGGTGCCAGGGAGGCCGCCAAGGCCAAGGGATGGCAAGCACAGAGGGGGAAGGGTGGAGGGCCTAGCAGTGACCAGGAGGGTGGGGGAAGGAGAACGTACCTAATTAGATAAAAATCCTTCAGGACCATATTAAAAGTCGAGGAGGGCCGGGTAAAAGCTATAAACAATCAAGGATGGGCCCATAAAACAAGGAAGGAAAAAAAGGTACAGATCGTGAGGTAGGGAAAGTCAATCAAGAAAACGGATACCCAGGACACAGGGGTCGACTGAAGGTATGAGCCATGTGGTATGGGATGTCGATCATGAAAACGAATACCCAGGATCCAAGGGATCAACTGAGGTATAAGTCATGTGGTGGGAAATGTTAGTAGTGGTATCTAATACCCAGGACACAAGGATCAACTGAAGGCATGAGTCATGTGAGGGGGGTGGTCAGTCATGGAAACGGATACCCAGGACCCATTGGGTCGAGTATGAGAGTAGTATGAGAGCAAGGTAGCTGAGTGGTATAAGTCAGTACCTGGTAGTAATACCCAGGACCCAATGGGTCATCTGAGGGTACAATCCGTGTAGTAGTAGCTGAGTGGGAACATGTCACTTAAGTAGAGCATACCCAGGACCCGAGAAGGTAGAGTCGAACCCAAGGCCCATGGGCCAGGTGGGGGAATAAGTTACAAACAGGTAACTGAGTGGGGATAGTCATCATTAGTAGTTGTAAGACAAAGGAACCCAAGACGAGTTCCGGGGAGAGAACCGGCCAGGCGGTTGGGTCTAAAGGTGTACAGACACTCGTGAGCGGTAGGTGCACACCGCGGTCATGAACAGCAGTCCAAAGTTAGTCGACAAGGAGTAGGCTACCAGGTCGGCCATGGAGTTCAGGTGCATGTCGCGGCAGGCAATCCTAACCGTGGAGAAGTCAGGCTCCAGGGCCAGACACCCAAGGACACAGTAGTCGTGTGTTTTGATACTTGTACAGCTACTTTTGGAACGTTCAAGAACGTTCTAGAAAGTTCTGAGAGTTTCTCGAAAGTTCTGGAAGTTTCTTGAACGTTCTAGAGTGTTCAGGAGAATTGTAGAAACATGTGGACAGCTCTGTGGGTTCGGGCAAATAGAATAGACCCAACGTTTCCCGGCGTGTCGTAAGAGGCGACTAACAGGGGTGATGTTAGCACGGCATCACTGGGCGAAAGTCTTCTACACAGAAGTCACCGGCCAGGGCGGAGGAACCTCACGTTACTACAGGTTCAACGACCACGTGCTCAGGGCCAAGGCGAGCCACACTGTATTCGTGGATTTCGGCTGTGGCCAACAGCCTGGAGAGGATTGGGCCCTGCCAGGTCTTTTTTGCCCAAGACACACTACATGATGACACAATCCACTAATTCCATACCGGATCGGTCGTCGCCCGGGCCGTCACCCGGCACAAGGACCGCGCCTTCCGTTGGCCACCAGGACGGAGGTGTTAAGTATGCTACTGATGGACAATATAGCAAGATCCGCACGAGAAACAACATCGTCATAGGAACCTGGAACGTCAGGACCCTAACTGCGGAAGGAAAATTAGAAGAACTGGCCCACGAGCTGGACCACTATCGATGGAACGTTCTAGGTATCAGCGAACTGCGCTGGAAAGGCCTAGGTGAAACAACGACTGACAAAGGCCACAAGCTCTATTTCAGCGGTAGAGATGACAGGCACGAACACGGCGTTGGATTCTTGGTCCACAAGAACATTCTAGCCACTGTCATGGGTTGCCGCCCAGTCTCCAGTAGACTCATTACCATCCGTCTGAGAGCAACCCCTTTCAACATTACCATCATCCAGGCCTATGCCCCAACATCAGACTATGAAGACAGCGAAGTGGAGGATTTTTATGAAAATATACAGGCGGTCCTTGACCAAGTGCCGAAGAAGGACATAGTCATAGTGCAAGGCGACTGGAATGCCAAGGTTGGCCAAGATGCGCACCGCAACTGGGGAGACACATGCGGACCCCACTGCAACAACGAGACAAATGACAGGGGTCTGAGGCTATTGGAGTTTGCCAGATACAACAATCTGGTACTGGCAAACACGCTTGGTCTCCACAAAAAATCCAGACGATGGACATGGCACAGTCCCGGCGGGGAACATCACAACCAGATCGACTACATCATGGTCAAGAAACGCTTCAGATCAAGCATCAACATTGGCAGGACACGCACTTTTCCAGGAGCAGACATTGGAAGTGACCACGATCTCGTGATGATGTCTTTCCGGCTCCATTTGAAGAGAGTAAATACAGCAAAGTGCACTAGGCTGAAGTTCGACCTGGACAAACTGCAAGACCCGGAGGTGGCAAAAATATTTCAGGCCACAATTGGAGGGAAATTTGCACCACTGCTTATTTTGGGGGCAGGCGAAGTAGATGTCAACACCATGACCAATACCTTCAACTCAGCTGTAACAGATGCCGCCACTGAGATCCTTGGCAAGCACCGACCAAAGAAGAAGCCGTGGATCACACCTGAACTTTTGGATCTGTGTGATAAACGAAGAGAGTTAAAAACGAAAAAGAACACCTCACAGGGAGCTGATGTCTACCGAAAAATCAACAATGACATCCGAAAAGGCATGCGCACAGCAAAGGAGAACTGGATAAAAGATCAATGCCAGGAAATAGAGAACAATCTGAACAAGAACAACAGCAAGAAGGCCTACCAGACTGTGAAGCGGCTGACAAGTGTTAAACAGCCCAAAGTCTCCACTATCCAAAGCAAGTCTGGCATTTGCCTTACAGAAGAACAAGAAGTCTTGGACAGATGGACAGAGTACTGCTCTGACCTTTACAACCATACACCAAATGGAGACCCATCAGTTCTAGCATATCCCGAGAGCAGAGAAGAAGAAGAAATCCTCCCAATTCTCCGGGAAGAAGTTGAGGCAGCAGTGCAATCGCTGAAGAAAGGGAAGTCAGCGGGAGTGGACAACATACCAGCGGAACTGCTACAAGCAGGAGGAGAAGCGATGACTGATGCTCTCACCACTATCTGTAACAAGATCTGGCAGAGTGGGGAATGGCCTACACCATGGACCCAGTCGCTTGTCATCACTCTTCCTAAAAAAGGTAACCTTCAGGAGTGTGAAAATTACCGCACCATCAGCCTCATCAGCCATCCCAGCAAGGTCCTCCTGAAAATAATACTCAACAGGTTGAAACCACAAGCTGAACAAATCATAGCTGAAGAACAAGCAGGATTCATGGCAGGGCGAAGTACCACTGAACAGATTTTCAACCTCAGAATAATCTGTGAGAAATACCTACAGCACCAACAACATCTATATCATGTGTTCATAGACTTCAAGAAGGCATTTGACCGAGTCTGGCATGCAGCTCTATGGGCAACCATGAAAGTGTACAACATCAGCCCTAAAATCATAGAAGTCATCAAAAGCCTGTATGACAAGGCTACCAGTGCAGTCCTCCATAACAGCGTCATCGGGAACTGGTTCAGAACAACAATCGGTGTGCGTCAAGGATGCCTACTCTCTCCAACACTCTTCAACATCTTCCTAGAGCGCATCATGTCAGATGCTCTTGCAGATCACGAAGGCACAGTCAGCATAGGGGGCAGAGCAATCTCCAATCTTCGTTTTGCGGATGATATTGATGGATTGGCTGGAGAGGAACAAGAACTTGAACAGCTTGTACAGAGGCTTGACACCACCTCCAGAGCTTATGGAATGGAAATAAGTGCAGAGAAGACCAAAATGATGACCAACAACACCAATGGCATCAACACGGACATCAAAGTACAAGGCCAATCCCTCAACACAGTGCACAGCTTCAAATATTTAGGAGCCATTGTATCAGACAATGGGTCTCGACAGGAAGTCCTCTCCAGGATCGCACAAACAACTGCTGCCCTGACAAGGTTGAAGCCCATTTGGAAAGACAGAACCATCAGTCTACATTCCAAAGTAAGACTGCTGCGATCTCTGGTCATCTCCATCTTCCTATATGCTTGCGAAGCATGGACCCTCACAGCAGATCTCCAACGAAGAATACAAAGCATGGAGATGAGGTGCTACAGAAGACTTCTGTGCATTTCCTATACCCAACACATCACCAACGTTGAAGTCCGACAGACCATCACACAAGCCATTGGACAACACGATGACCTGCTCACAGTGGTGAAGAAACGGAAACTCCGATGGTATGGCCACGTCACCAGATCATCAGGCCTTGCAAAGACCATTCTGCAAGGCACAGTGCAAGGAGGTAGAAGAAGGGGGAGACCGAAAAAGAGGTGGGAGGACAACATTCGAGAATGGACTGGTTTGACACTGAGCGAAGCCATGAGGGCTGCTGAGGACAGAGAAAGATGGAGTATGCTGGTTAAGCGATCATCTGTGGTGCCCCTACGACCTTCGGGTTATGGGACAGGATAGGATAGGATAGGATAGGTGGACAGCTCTAGCAGTTCAGGGAGGAAGCTCGGCATTGAAAGCAAATCGATAATTTTCTCGAACACACGCGATTTTCCAAATTTCATTGTCCCGGTCACAGAAGCAAAGTTTTTCTGGAATAACAGCGATTTCCTTTCTGTTCTAGACCTAACGGGTTAGGAAAACACACTTTCAACCCAGGAACAGAACAAAAGTAAAAATTTGTTACATAGTGTTATTTAACATATTTTCTGAGATGTGATACACAATAGTGCAGACAACAGTTTGTGGACCTTAACTAGCAGTAGCATTTACAAAGGAGTCCAACTTCTCCTTGCCATTTGGTCTTTTAATGGACTTCTGCAGGGAACAGTACTTCTCATAGATTTTATCCATGCTTTTCTTGTCTAGCTGCTTGGCATTGGCTCCTAGGAAAGTCAGGACAGGCTGGCAGGTGGTTTAGGATTTTCTCTCAGTCTTCACAAACCTCACAAGATCCACAACAACTCCATTTGTGAGTGTGCCTACAACAATGAATATGAAAGGAAAAAATAAGTGCAAGTGCAACAATGCTGATCTCAACACATGACATTTATGATAAAATACTTGAGATCCATCATCCTGTAATAAACATGACATGTAACACGCATTTAAATTAATAATAATTACTAATAATAATTAATTTTAACACATGTAAACAGTAACGCAGGGGTCCAACTTTTTCCGTTTCCAGACGGAAACCGTATTTTAAAGATCTATTAAAACGGAAATTCCGTATTTTTGAAAAAGAACAACCAAAAAAAAAAAAAAAAAAAAAAAAAAAGCAAAAACCCCGTAATATAGAAAAACTGAGAAGAGTAGGCCTACGGAAAACACTCTTTAAAAAAAAGGCGATCTTTCTTTGCTGACAGGAAACGGAAACAGCCCGTGCTGTGCAATTGTGTAAACCCCGTAGATATTTTGCCGCACAATTTGATTCAATACGAAGTTACAAAGAATTCATCTTAGAAAAAAATGCCTTGGATGAAGGAAGGAGACTTGGTCACAGATGTAGATTCAAATGTAAAAAATAACAAACGTGAAACTGTTACTTTTGTTCAGATTGAAAGAGTCTTTTAAATCTTTTCGAAAATTAACTCTTTAAATGCTTAAAAGTCGTTTTTTTCTGGGGTGGGGTGAGGGTGGGGGGCTTCGGCCCATCACAGGGGGCCCCTGGACCCCGGCCTTTCCGTTTTTTTACTTTTGGCCAGTTGGACCCATGGTAACGTGAGTGCTAATAAAATTTTAAAACTAAAAAAGCAGTGCGTAGGCCTACCAATTCTAGTCTCTAGAAGAACAGCGTTCGTTGCTGAACGCTACTTTCGGTTTCTATAGGCCTACACGTATAAATATTACATCAATCATCGATAATCCCACAAGAAAACTACACAACTATGCGTGAATTATGGTTTTGCGAAACCTGAGAAAGAATTGTGTGACTATATGTAACGGCTAAATGTTTGCACTAAAATTAGCCGATGGTCGTATCTGAACAATCACTCGATGTTTGAACACTTCTAAGACTAATCTAACACTACATCGGTCGAACTTTCAAAAAAAAAAAAAAAAACACGTTTCGAGGTATACATTAAACAAAACTATGGGCAATAATAATTTTATCCGAAAACCATCTGTAATTATCAAGTGTACTTACCAATTGATTATCCGATTTCGCGAAGAAATGGCGACAAACACACATCGTTAGAAGCTGACATTTTCAGATCGTCCGCCATGACAGTTCGGGTCAACCACAAAGCACGCTTGAATGGGTACTCGTCTTTTACTGGCTCGCGTCAACGGGACGTGGATCATGTGACTAAGTTGCGTACACCATTGAAAAGGTCGAAAACCCAGCTTTCCGAATCATCTAATATTGTTGGCATTTTTTCCACCCGATTAAAAGATATTTGCAGTTGAAGTCGTTCCTAAACTTTGACTGTGAATTTCAACGAGAAAAAAAATAACGACTAAAACAATATTTATACGAAACGAATCGTTGGCTTTTCGTCTTTTAACCTGACCTAATTTGCATATTATGAATGAACTATACAGCCCGCGAGCAGACGTTTCGTGAGGTATGTGTGTTTGTCGCTTGCGCTGCCTTCACTGGCAGGTTGAAAATGGCGACGTGCGGAGCAGCTTTTCGCTGCCGATTGCGATCGTTCTCCCTTCTCCCTCAACACAACCCATCAACAAGAACACACAAAAAGTAGATAAGTAAAACGTTCGGGTTTTATTCTTTCTTATTCATAGTTTTTTTTTACAAAAATTGAATTAAATCGCAACACAAAAATTAATTCAAAATATGCCATTTTCACCACATTTAGACCTTTCCCGCATAGCGTAATAAGAGGCTGCCGGTACCTAATCAATGTCATCCGCAAAACGAAGATTGGAGATTGCTCTACCCCCTATGCTGACTCTGCCTTTGTTATCTGCAAGAGCATCTGACATGATGCGCTCTAGGAAGATGTTTATGTGTGTGCGTGTGTGTGGGTGTGTGTGTGTGTAAATTATGTCAATACATATGTATGTTCTGTACCATTCACAAGAAATGTATCAATATCACATTCAGGATCATGGTGCTATATTTCTGCCACATTTTTCTTTAAAATCTTTTGCAACATTTTCAGAGAAAAAAAATGCACGAGTTCCAAATTATGAACATGGTTTGGTTTAGCTTTTGCTCCCCTGTTTAATGTGTCTTGTTTTCAATTTCATTCAGCAGAACATGCAAAGTCCACCACAGACTGAAATGAACAACCTTTCATTGGGAGACAGGAAACCCAAAGGCCTCTGGTCACCATCATCCACTAAAGAACATGCTATCTCCCATCCACCTGTCTCTGGGCCTCCTTCTTCAATGCAGGTATGTCAATCTAATCTTCAAGATGTGAAAGTGCTTTTTAAAATTAATTAATTAATTTAGTTAGTTACTTATCCTATCCTATCCTATCCTATTCTGTCCCGTAACTCATATGTCGTTGGGGCACCACAGATGATCGTTTAACCAGCGTAATCCTTCTTTCTCTGTTATCAGCAACCCTCATCCAGGCTTCGTTCAGTGTCAAACCAGTCCATTCTCGAATGTTGTCCTCCCACTTCTTTTTCTGTCTACCTCTTTTTCTGCCACCTTGCAGGATGGTTTTTGCAAGGTCTGATGCTCTGGTGACAGGGCCATAGCATCGGAGTTTCCGTTTCTTCACCACTGTAAGCTTGTCATCATGTTGTCCTATGGCTTGTGTGATGGTCTGTCGGACTTCATTATTGGTGATGTGCTGGGTATGGGAAATGCCCAGAAGTCTTCTGTAGCACCTCATCTCCATGCTTTATATTCTTCGTTGTAGGTCTGCTGTGTGGATCTATGTTTCGCAAGCGTATAGGAAGATGGAGATGACAAGGGAGCGCAGCAACCTTACCTTAGAATGTAGACTGATGGTCCTGTCTTTCCAAAGGGGCTTCAACCTTGTCAGGGCAGCAGTTGTTTGTGCGATCATGGAGAGGACTTCCTAAATATTTGAAGCTATGCACTGTGTTGAGGGATTGGCCTTTGACTTTGATAGATGCCTTTGGTGTTGTTGGTCATCATTTTGGTCTTCTCTGCACTTAGGCTCTGGAGGTGGTGTCAAGCCTCTGTACAAGCCATTCAAGTTCTTGTTCCTATCCAGCCAATCCATCAATGTCATCCACAAAACGGAGGTTGGAGATTGCTCTACCCCCTATGCTAACCGTGCTTTCGTTATCTGCAAGGGCATCTGACATGATGCACTCTAGAAAGGTGTTAAAGAGTGTTGGAGAGAGTAGGCATCCTTGAAGCACACCGATTGTTGCTCTGAACCAGTTCCCAATGGAGCTGTGGTGGTGCACTGGTAGCCTTGTCATACAGGCTTTTGATGACTTCAATAATTGTAGGGCTGATGTTGTACACTCTCATGGTTGCCCATAGAGCTGCATGCCAGACAAGGTTAAAAATCTGTTCAGTGGTCCTTCGCCCTGCCCTGAATCCTGCTTGTTCTTCAGCTATGATTTGTTCAGCTTGGGGTTTCAACTTGTTGAGTATTATTTTCAAGAGGACCTTGCTGGGATGGCTGATGAGGCTGATGATGTGGTAATTTTCACACTCCTGAAGGTTACCCTTTTTTGGAAGAGGGATGACAGGCAACTGGGTCCATGGTTAGGCCATTGCAGCAATACCACGGGTATGTTGTCCACTCCTGCTGACTTTCCCTTCTTTAATGATTGCACTGCTGCCTCAACTTCTTATCTGAGAATTGGAAGGGTTTCTTCCTCTTCTCTGTTCTGCAGACATGCTAGAACTGATAGGTCTTCGTTTGGTTTGTGGTTGTAAAGGTCAGAGCAGTACTCTCTCCATCTATCCAACATGTCTTGTTCTTCTGTAAGGCATATGCCAGACTTGCTTTGGAGCGTGGAGACCTTGGCTGTTTAACACTTGTCAGCCGCTTCACAGTCAGGTAGGCCTTCTTGCTGTTGTTCTTGTTCAGACTGTTCTCTATTTCCTGGCATTGCTCTTCTATCCAGTTCTCCTTTGCTGTGTGCATACCTTTTTTGGATGTCGTTGTTGATTTGTCGGTAGGCATCAGCTCTCTGTGAGGTGTTCTTTTTCTTTTTCATCTCTCTTCGTTTATCACACAGGTCCAAACTTTCAGGTGTGATCCACGGTTTCTTCTTTGGGAGGTGCTTGCCAAGGATCTCAGTGGCGGCATCTGTCACAGCTGAGTTGAAGGTGGTGGTCATGGTGTTGACATCTACTTCACCAGCTCTCAAAATGAGCAGTGTTGAAAATTTCCCTCCAGTTGTGGTTTGGAATATTTCTGCCACCTCCAAGTCTTGCAGTTTGTCCAGGTCGAACTTCAGTCTGGTGCACTTGCACTTTGTTTACTCTCTTCAAGTGGAGCCAGAAAGACATCTTCACGAGATCGTTGTCACTTCCTATGTCTGCTCCTGAAAAAGTGTGTGTCCTGCCAATGTTGATGCTTGATCTGTAGCATGTCTTGACCATGATGTATTCAGTCTGCATGTGATGCTCACCGCTGGGTCTGTGCCATTTCCTTCGTCTGGATTTTTTGTGGAGACCAAGCATGTTTGCCAGTATCAGATTGTTGTAACTGACAAACTCCAAGAGTCTCAGACCCCTGTCATTTGTCTCGTTGGTTCAATGGGGTCACATGTGTCTCCCCAGCTGTGGTGCACATCTTGGCCAACCTTGGCATTCCAGTCACCTTGAATATGACTATGTCCTTCTTCGGCACTTGGTGAAGGACAGACACTGTTCATGCCTGTCATCTCTCTCACTGAAATGGAGCTTGTGGCCTTTGTCGGTCGTTGTTTCACCTAGGCCTTTCCAGCTCGTGGGCAAGTTCTTCTAATTTTCCCTCCGCAGTTATGGTCCTGACTTTCCAGGTTCCTATGACGATGTTGTCTCTCGTGCAGATCCTGCTAAGTTGTCCATCAGTGGCACACTTATCACCTCCGTCCTTGTGACCCACGGAAGGCGCGGTCCTTGGTGACCCGGGTGACGACTGACCCGGTATGGAGTGAGTGGTGCTTTTCATCATGCAGTGTGTCTTGGGCAAGAAAGACCTGGCAGGGCACAATCCTCTCCAGGCTGTTGAACACAGCCGAAATCCACAAGTACAGTTTGGCTTGCCTTGGCCCCGAATACATGGTCGTTGAACCTGGCCGGTTACTTTTGTGTAGAAGGCTTTCGCCCAGTGATGCCGTGCTGACATCACCCCTGTTAGTCACCTCTTACGACACCCCGGCAGAGAAAGTTTTTAAGCTAGGGGTATTTATACCCTCAACCAAAACATGTGGGGGTTTTCATACCCTCATTGTTGTTGTTGTTGTTTGTAGATTATAGTCACACGACACTTTCGCATATAGGTGACTACTGGACCAATTTATACTGACACCAGCGGGCCAGTTGTTGGTAAAGGGGAAAATAATATGATCACACGTTGACCAATACGGGATTCGAACCAGCGACCTTTCGGTTACTAGCAAGACGCTCTTACCAACTGAGCTACCCGGCCCCTCTACCCTCATTGCAAACATAAGGGGGTTTTTATACCCCTTTTCAGTTTTTTAGGGGGTACACCAACATACGTAATAAACACTTTGCGTGGAAAGTCTTTTTATCAGTTTGAGTTTCTTCAGCCGGGCCCGGTTGCGGCTCATCTTTTTCTTCTCTTACCGAGCACTCAAAGCCAAAGGCTGACAAAAAAGTTTGTTTTTCTTTTCCTTCATCTAGGTAGACAAAAGCCATTTTTAAAAAATGATTTCCTCATCACAAAACTGACATAGATTTAAAGAGCTTTTCATTCTGAACACAGTGGTATATTTTTTCCCCCATAGGACAAATAGGTAAAAAGTTATTAATGTTTGAAAATGCCGAATGTTGGTGTTTTTTTGGCAACGTTTTGGAATTGAAGAAATTGACAACTTTGGAGTCTCAAAGTGAAGCCAATATTGATACCAGGAAGCTGATTTTTGACAGGTACTCCTTCATATGTTATACTCCAAGCCCAATTTTCTTCAGGCCTATCCCATGTAATGTTCAGCCGTTTTGGTGCTTCAAAGTTGGGAAATCATCAAATTCGCAGTGCGCGCCGGCAAATTATAGGCCTACTGGTGTGCTACTACGCTCAGCACTCGTGTCGCTGAATAGGCCTACGAGTACGCCATGACCGCAAGAATTCCCGAACACCGTTTGGGTAGACTTTTCTACGGCAAAGCGCTCCGCGATACAGTAATGCACAAATTAATAAATACCCTAGTTTTATAAAGGAAAGTCTGCTCTTTATTTCTTGCTAAGTTTTAAACTTCTAGTTAAAATCAAACTTACATCAAAACCGCTTTATCCACTTTGTTCGGCTCGTAACAAAATGTTTACACACGAGAGCCTTCCATACTTATATGTAAATGAAGCTAAGTATCCGAACTTCTCATTGGTTCTTATTTTTAGGCCATCCAATGAAGTATCGCAAAGCGCTTAAACTTTGAAACGAGCCACCTCTCAGCAAACGACAGTGACAATTTTTTCGCAGCGGCATTCAGCGTTCGGATAGGGGCGTATTCAAAAGCTGTTTTCTCGGAATCTTTCGCATAAACATGCATTAAAAACAACACAGATGTAAAGATAAAGCTTTCAATTTTTATTTGAATACAGCCACTGTTCGTTTTGATGCAGTTTTACATTAATAATAAGTGTTGAAAGTGAAGTGAAAACTGAGTCAAAACTGCTGAGCGGACAAGAGCCAATGAAGGGCTTGGAGTACCTACTTCATCTTGTTTTAATTTTTTTGAGCAATTAGTTTTGTCTGCTTTATTTTTCATTTTCTTCGGCTTCCCCTCAGATCGCTGCTTGTCGGCCATGTTTAATGTTGGGTTGTTGTCAGTCTTATATAGCCAATCAAAAGCGTTGAGAAAAAATAATGAATATTATCGTGCATATGATTGGCTGTTTCTCGGAAGCGACAGAATGAATACGAAGGGGAGAGAGGGTGGTAGGCGGTCGCGCAGGACACACATGCACACGATCCAAATCGAGCGAAAGCTGTA
Source organism: Oncomelania hupensis (assembly GCA_036898135.1). Taxonomy (NCBI): domain Eukaryota; kingdom Metazoa; phylum Mollusca; class Gastropoda; order Littorinimorpha; family Pomatiopsidae; genus Oncomelania; species Oncomelania hupensis. The sequence continues at coordinate 81,514,701 of CM072512.1, read as the reverse complement.
CGCATGACCGAAATAGTTGTACCTGATGATACCTCCAAGCAACTTAGCTTTACGTTTTCATACCCCTTTGGTTTATATCCTTTCATTACATTTTCGTTACGTGATTTCCCAACTCAGTACGTGAAACACGTACGATTGTCAGAGACGGGATTTTTCCGTCAATTGACGGACTTCCGTCGATTTAGGGGCCTCAGGGGTCATTCTTGAGATTCGTGCAAATCCGGTGAGAAAAAAATGGGGTATATTAGGTATATGTTAGGTTTGTTTTGCCGTGCTTTCGGTTTCGATTCCTAAAAGGTTTATCCTAGAAATCAGTCTTCATTTGGTTTGTTCAAACTGAACTGAACTGCGTGAATATCAAACCATTCGGGAATATTTTGTTCGGTCTTTCGCTACTTTACCTTATTCTCATTTGGTTTCGTTACTAAGCAGCTTACTTGAAATTCTTCATGTTTTATGACGGAGACGCCATTGTTCCCTCGGTTCAACAGAACGATGTTTCGCAAAATTCCTCAAAGCGAAAAGTGTAATGCTCGTCAGATTGACAAGGATGGTGGAGCTAAAAACTGTTGGAATTTCTTGTGGCTCCAGGAAAAAGTCACATTAACATGGTCAGAAAAAACGAAGGAAAAGTCCGTCGACCGGTCGCTGACAGTGACAATTGGTGACACAATTAGCAAAATCGACCAAGCCGGGAAAGCATACTGCAGTTTATGCAACGATATTCTCAACTATGGATCCAATGGGAAAAAAGTGTTGATAAATCATGTGAACAGTGAAAGACTCAAAGTTGGCAGCAAGAGAAAGAACAATGCAGACATCAGGTCTTTCTTGAAGAAATCTAAACTTCAGTAACTTGCTGCATTTCCAGCTTTTCCAGTATGTGCCCAAAGTAACAGAATAATCAATGTGTAATCTGTAAAATTAGAAGTTTTTGTTCAACATAATAACACTTTAAAGGCACTAGGAGAGGCCAGATTTGTGTCTCAGAATGCAGGAAATGTGTTGGCGGCCGGGGCTCCGCCCCGGACCCTGCTGGGGGAGCTTACGGCGCTCCCCCAGACACCCTAGACCGCAAGGTGCTTCGGCCCTTCGGGCCTCGCAATGCGTCACTCCGAAACTGATTTTCCGGAACCCCACAAACTTTTCAGTCAATTTCAACTTTCCCCAATCCCATCTCTGGATTGTACGTGATCTCCATCACTGCCCCGGAAAACGTTGGGTCCATTCTAATCAGTGCATGAACCCGCAGAGCACTTAGTATTATTTTATCAGGCAAATGCTTTTGTCTATCAGATCTAATTATTTTAGATCTCAAATTTTTGTTTTATTGTTACATTATTAAATCATCGTTTGCATGATAAACTTCAAAGAGAGCCACTATTTAGCATTCTGCTTCATCAGTTACTTTGTCACTTTTTTGTGTGCTTTTTAATATATGCATAATTTTAGAAGCAGAGATAAGCAAAATAATCTTTTTATAAAAATGCTGTGACAAAAGAGAGCTTGCTCTATCAATAGTTTCTTCACCTATCAAACAAAACACCTTGTTAGCAAATGCTTGGGGGTCTACTAATTTGTGCAGTGATTTCATAATACCGATCAGGATTAATATTTAAGTTGTGTTTTTTTTAACTCAACGAAACAGCTGATTTAAAGAGGAAATTTTCTTCTTCCTTCCAGGAATCTACAGGGCCACCAACAGACCATGATGAGACCCACTTAGTTTCGTTCAAAACACCCCAGAGCAAGGGTGGTAAATCAGCATGGACACTAAAAGACAGCAGCCCAAGACAAGAATCCCTTGGTCCCATGAGTGGTAAAAGCTCCCCAGAACTTCTGCAGCTGGACTCTGACAAATACGATGAGGCAGCTTACGAGAAGGTAAACATGACATGTAGAGAAAGGACTTGCTTCTCTTCTTCTTGTATGTAACATCCACTGTGAACACTGTATTTCTTGCGGCTGTGGATACATTTTAATGTTTAATGTTTAGACCACTTGGAGTGTTTGTAGAATGGAAATAAAATACCCTTATTTTTAATTTTACTTAAAAACAAATTATTCATGCTTTGATACTGATACCATTTGCAGTTTTTGTAGACTTGGAAGCAGTAATGTGGAGACAAGCTCATAGATGTGAAATCTGACAAGGAAATTGAATGTAGTCGTGATGCATGCCAATAGCAAGTCCTCTATATCGCTAAAATTTATGCAGACGTGTGTGCTTCTCTTTCCCCTCCCTCTGCTCCCCTTACCTTCATCCAATTGTTTACTTCTGGAACTCTCCACAGCAGTCGGGAACCACAAGTCAGGATATAGTTGCATGTAGGACTGCAAATGAGCAGGTGTATGATGGGTAGAAGATGGTAACGACAGCTCGCTATTGTTGCAGGTGGGATTGCAAATGAGCAGGGGTATGACAGGCTCCATGTACGGAGCCACTGGAGGCAGCATCAGCACCAGCAGGGAAGAAACAAGGCCCACGGATTTCCCCAGTCTGTCTTCTGGTCTCAGTAACAGCGCTACCCAGCCCCCAAGCCACAGCAGCAGTACCAACCCGCCTTACATGGTAATAATATTAATAATAATAATACAGGATGCTATGTACGCGCCTTTCCCCAAGGCTCAAACCGCGGCGATCTATACCAACATACACGCTCCCCTGTCTCATATACCCTCACACACACACCAAATACACATACATCACTCAAACAGGTGGTGTAAAGGCATGGAGATCGATATTAGAAGATGGAAGAAAATCGATTTTTGTTGTTGTATGGCTGGTGTTTTTGTTTGTTTGTTTGATTTTTCCTCTTTTTTTTATTTTTTTTTTTACTTTGTTGCTGGTTCTTTTGCTTTTGTGAGTTCTTCTTATTCTTCTCCATCTCTTTGTCTCTTTCCTTTCTTTTGTCATATTTATATTGTATATTACTTAAGTGTACAAGCAATGACATGATCAGAATAGATTTTTTAAATTTTATTTATCTGACATGGATATACTACTCCTACAACTATTTTTCTGTGCAAACATAGTTTCCCTCAATAAGTTTGTTTTCATTTAATTTTATTTTTTGTTTTTTTGTCTCAATTATGACTAAGTAATGTAAGCAGCTGTTTTAGTACCCCCATGAGGGTGCCGGAGGTATCAGTATAAATAGTATCCCCACTTTCTGGAAATTTAGTGCTTTAAATTCCCACTGTCGCTGTCTTTCTCCTTTGTTCTTTATCATTCCTACTCATTCTATCAATCTACTATACTATCTTCTTCTTCGCTAGACCAGACACCTACCTTTTTTCTTGAAAACTCTTCTGGGACAAAACTCCTCATTTGTGTTTGAGGTCTGTTGGATCAGCTTGGGAATATTGGATGCTTTCTGCCAGGTGGTCACTGGGACTTCCTATGATGTTATTATTTGGCAATGTAGGCATTTTATATGTATGTGTTTTGTTAATATTTTATAATGATGTTTGTATTCTATTTTGTTTTTGTAAATTGGGGTTCGATAAATTAGAGTATAGGCTCAGCGTCCCCTGCATGGGATGTCTTTATTGTAAAGTGACCGGCTGGTGGAGTGCCTTCAGTGTTACCACTAGGGTTGTTTCGTCAGATCTTTTATGCGGATCAGGGGTGAGTCCTCTTTCAGCGAAGTTGTGGTCTTGATTTTGTGGTCCTGATTCGACTCTTTGCATGCAGTCCGCTGGACCCTGTAAGCAATGAATAACTAACTAACAAGCTGTTTTAGTATATATAGACTAAAGTAGTAATACTGTAGCATCCCGGAAGTGCTAAGTACTAAACTAGAGGCTTGTTTGAAACCTCAAACACTAAGCTGAGTTTCAGTACTGTATCTCTATAACATTTTCTCTTTCTTTTTCAGGCCATGATGCACCAGAGCCAGATGCCTGAGCAGTTGAACTCTGGTCTGGCTGCAGAGGTAGAGAACATCACTGAGCGTCTGAGCAGCGAGCAGCCTGACAGTACCCCAGCTATTGCTATCCAGATGCACCAGATTGCGGAACGCATCTCCAAAGTTGAGCAGAAGGAGAGAGACCAGAAGGTAAGCAATCTAATAATATACAATAGACATATATTATATAGAGATCTTTGTCTGAATTTGAATATCAACATTCTTGAAAACATATTTTTCTTCTGTTGTAAGGAATACATCTCTATTGCTGTACAGATCACGCTCTTTTGGAAGGTTTATAGTAAAATGTCAACATATTAGTGTTTACTGCTATTCCTTTAAGGACAGTTTTGCAAGTTGCTCAGAACATCTTTAAAGTTAAACATGCCCAGAAGGTTTTTTGAGATATCAGCATATAAATTTCTTAGAGCTTAGACTTGTGGAATTGTGCAATGAACAACCAACAATTTTCATTCAATTTAGTTAATGAGGCAAGGACACTGTCTGTTTGATTTGAGAACTTTTATTATTGAAAAATATAAGTTAAACCTGCGGGTTTTGGGTGTTATAAAAAAAGTAGTCAACATATTGAATAGGATTGAAATGTTGAGAACCATGACACTTAGTTCCTGTTTCAGAAACTGATTGATACACTTATGCGTGAAAACCAGCACTTGAAAATGCAGGTAAAAATGTCTGACAGCACTCATCAGCAAGAACTTGTTGCTCTGAGGTAAGACATTTTTTAGCTACAAGATGACAACTTTGTGTTCTCAATTTTCAAATGAATGTGATTTTTTTCCTCCAGATGACTTTTGAATGTTTAGATTTTGATAATTAAAGGTTCTTTTGTTTAGGTCAAAATGTTCAACCTTTGGAGCGTCAAATTCCTTTTCATAATCATAGAATAATTTTTTTTTCTTAATTTTTGTTGTGTGATTATGCTATAATTATGTTGATCCAAGCTATACATTGGACCCTAATCATTCAGTATTGTTCATCACTCAAATCTTTTTAACAATTGACAGTGCTTATTTTACATTGCAGAGAGCAAAACACACGTCTGATGCAGCAGGTGAAAGTCAGCAGGAACCAGAGTGAAGAAACTGCTGTTGTAAAACTGTCTGCGTCTCAGACTCACAACGACTGGGTGCATGTTGAAAAGCCTTTTCTGATGGTAATACTTTCTGTCCTTCTGTTTGTTCTTGTATTTGTATTTCTTACATCGTTGTGTTTTGGACCTAAATTTTAAATTTTAATGGAGCACCTTGGTTTAGGTTGTCTAATGATACATTTTATAGACTGATGTTTATTGTGCGTTTTATAAAACTATAATATTTATTACTATGGTTTTTGTGAAAATTAATTATTTCATTACATTATAAATAATAAAGAAATGAATCAAATAAATTAAATTAAATTAATAAATTAAAGAAAAGTGTTCTGGCAAACAAATTACTTCACCGTCTTTTGGTATTATGTGTTGTCATATCAGTATGTGCCCTTTCTTTTAAATCTTTTTTTCAAATCTGTCTATCAGGGCGATTCTATGACTTCAGAACATTCTCTGGTTGACAGAGTCCGCAAGCTTGAACTAGACAAGGCTGAGGTAATTTTATGCTGTTTTTGTTTTCTTTCTTTTTTTTGAGAGAGGAGGAGGGGAGGGAGGTGAGAATGGGGAAATGGAGTGGTTGATTTGATTTGATTTGATTGCTTGTTGCTTTAGGTCCAGCGGACTCTTCCAAATGGAGTGGTGAGGATGAGAGGGATTGGTAGTACCATCAGGGTGTGCAGTCCAGTGCAATGAATTCTTTGCTTAAATTGAAATGAAAAAAGCAAGTAATACGAATAAAGTCTTTGTAACTAAAGAAACAGTAGCATTTCTTAGATTTCTTAAATAATTGTATGTATTATTTTGCATTTTGCTATCCAACAGCTTCAGCGTGCAAACAGCAACTGGAAGATCCAGTGGGACAAGATGGAGCATAAACACCAGGTGCAACTGTCAGAGCAGAGTTCACAGATCCTTCGTTACGAGCAGGAGGTTTCCAGTCTTCGCACTCGTCTGGCTGAGCAGACCTCTGACTTTGAGGCACGGATGCTGGAGATGAAGAGGCACATCAGTGAAGAGGAGGTGAGATTTTTTTCCAAAGGGATAAGAGAAGTAAAATGTCAGAAGTATATAAGGTTATATATTTGTAGAAGAAGTTCTTACTTCGTTAAGAGAAGATGATAATAATAACTGTTAGTGATTACAGTTTTATTTTTCAGATTCACATTGTACAAGAATTTAACACGCTATGTCTGCTTGTGAAGAGTATTATAGAGCGGATTAGTAAAAGATGGAGTAGTTTGGGGCATTCAAATGGCACACACTGTTTTAACTGACAGAGAGAGAAGGAAGATGACCATGTTGCTGTTTTGAAGGGTACTGCAAATCACAGCAGCTCAATGCCTATGTGAGGAGCACTCTTAGGTTATCCCACATTTTGCTGGCTGCGGGCTATTTATAGCTTGCCTACACCCTCCCTTTCAGTGAAAGGAAAGGAAAAAAGAGCACTGGCAAAGCTATTTATAGCTAGCCTGGCTGAACTAGCTTCAAAACCTAAAAGCTTTGGTTGAGTCGGTGTGAAATTGTATTAGTGTGTGAGGCACAGGGAATTTTTTTTTTTCAGAGGAGGGAGTACTTGATTTGGTTTAGGGACTGGAACAGACTGAGGAGATGAAACATGAAATACTGCTTTTATGTTATATGGATTTAAAATAATATTGTTAATCAGAGTTAGAATTTGGCATGTGTCAGAGTGCCTGGAAAGCCTTAATTCCCGTTTGGGCACCCAGATCTTAGTTGACAATGCGCCCAATGGAAAGTTAATTCTTTGAAATCCCTTTGAATAGTCAACATCATAATTAAGGATCGAAGGAAAACTTCAAAATGATAGCAACAGAAATATTCCGTTGCACTTTGCATTCTTATTTTCTCCATTCACTTTGGTTGCAATGGGTCGGGAATAGTCTCCATTTTGGTATGAAAGTTGATCTTTCTGATTGACAGTAAATTATTCAATTACCAACTAGGGAGTCAGTTGCTATCTTGCATGTGCAAAACAAAACGTGAAGTCACTCTGAAACAAGCATGTTGAATAAAGTGTTTGACATCTTCAAAAAACATCCAACGACTTCGCAAAAAGGTGACCAAGTACTGGAAAAGAAACCAAAGATAAACTACGAAGAGGGTAGAAAAATAAAATATCTTGACTCATCGAAGAAGGATTTTCCATGGCACATTCAAATGCTGAAAAAAAAGTGTCTGGCTATATTTGGCATTGCTTTTTTATTTTATTAATGTCCATGTCTGTTCAACCAAAAATGTGAGTTCTTCAACTTCTTCTCAGATACTGAGCATTGAGCCTTTATTATTGTTTGTATTGTTACTTTGATATTTTTTAATCACTTTGTTCTGTTTCAAGTGTCACAAATACCCCCGTTGGAGTGCCGGGGGTTTCAGTATAAATAGTATCCCCACTTTCTGGAAATTTAGTCCTTTAAATTCCCACTGTCGCTGTCTTTCTCTTTTCTCTTTCTCATTCCTGCTCTGTTCTATCAATCTGCTATACTATCGTCTTCTTCGCTAGACCAGTCTCCTACCTTTTTTCTTGAAAACTCTTCCGGGACAAGACTCCTTATTTGTGTATGAGGTCTGTTGGATCAGCTTGGGAATATTGGACGCTTTCTGCCAGGTGGTCACTAGGGCTTCCTATGATGTTATTATTTAGCAATGTAGGCATTGTATATGTATGTGTTTTGTTGATAATTTATAATGATGTTTGTATTCTATTTTGTTTTTGTAAACTGGGGTTCGATAAGTTGGGGTGAAGCCTCAGCCGTCCCCTGCGTGGGATGTCTTTATTGTAAAGTGACTGGCTGGTGGAGAGCTTTCGGTTTTACCACTAGGGTTGTTTCAGCAGATATCTTTTATGCGGATCGGGGGTTGTCCGGTCCTGATTTGGCTCGGAAGAGTCCGCTGGACCTAAAGCAATAATAATGTAATGTAATGTAGTGTCACAAATAATTTAAAAAAATTTAATACAACCCAAAACGCATTATTGGTTTAGCTTTTATTTTTGTCATTTTGTAACTGTTTGGTTAGCTTTAACTGGAAGGAATCTCCTAGAAGGTCACTCATGTATTTCAAGTTATTTGTCTTTGGGCACTCAAAAATATGTTTGGCCACCCAAAGGTTTTAAGTAAGGCACCCAAAGCGCACCCTTGTAAAAAAATTAATTTCTAACCCTATTAATACTTGATGGATTTGCTCTTTCCAGAGCCAGAAAGAAGATGCTGTGCACCAGCAACGATTGACTGAGCGCAGAATTTCTGAACTCGATGACCAGGTGTCAGAGTTGAAATCCCAGCTCTCTAACACAACACACGCAAAACAAGCGCTAGCAGCTGAGCTGAGCCTCTTGAAGGTACGCGAGAGTTATCTTTCTCAGATTCTCCTTTTGGATTTTATTAAGATACTTATTTTTAACTTTCATTTGGCCTGTCTAAGAATCTTTTGCAGGGTTTTTTCTTATGTAATTTATGTTATAAGTTTCTACATGTGTAGTTTACAAACCTGTTTACTTTTACAGTTTGCTGTTGAAGCGTACATTTTTAGCTTGTTCTTACGATCTTACGGTATTGACTGTTCAAATGTATGGTTTTTCAGTAGTCTGTTACAAAGTTTCTGATGTCTTGCAGCTAATTTGTATAATAAGACACTTTCAGAGCTACAAATCACAATGGAAGTCGAATTGTGATTGGTTGAGGCGATCTTATCTTACTTCACTTTTTAAAGGACGGCGTGGTCCATTCCCCTAGGATGGACAATTACATTTGAATTTGCTGGAAAGATAGCTAAAATCTCCTTTCACTTTCAGTGTAAGTTTCACTCTTTCAATGAACACATTGTTGTACAGATCATGAACGGAGGTCCTTTTTTTCAAAAAGTTACATCTTACTTCACTTTTTAATGTATGGTTTGGTCTATGCTCCTAGAATAGAACCAGCTTTATTGTGTATACTTCTTGCAGTAAGAAAGATGTTTTGTTATTGTGGCTTATCTCCTATAAGAGCCACATGTCACAACTGTCTCTTTTTGTTTTCGTTGGAGAGACCATGAGATTGAGAAGTAAACGTTGAATTAATCAGAACTTCTCGTTGGCCTATACATGAAAAAGGCTCGTCAGTTTTCTTTATTTCTGCCACTAATAAAACAGAAATGGTTTTGTAATATTGATGTGCGAGTAAAACAAAGTTTGGTGAGAGACTTAAAAATGATAAAGCTTGGTAAAAAGAGTGGAAAAAAGTAAATAATATTAAAAAAAAATAACATAATAAAATGTGAAGAAATATGGCTACAGAAAAAGTAACTCATTTCCCAGTTTAGTAAGTCAGAAAAGTGGATGAAACTAAAGTCCTGCTTGATGCATGGAAATAGAAGTTATTGTGAAGCACATATAATTATGCACAATCATGCATGGACACTTTGATACTCTTCACTTGATACACTGCACCAATATTAATCCTACTGTATGAACAAAGGTCAACTCCGGAATCGTACTCTTTGGAGGGCTGATCTTATTCTTTTTGTACCCCGGTCTTACTCTTTGAAAGTTTTAGGGTAAACAGGTCTGCGTTTACTGTGCATTGATATAAATCAGTATTTTTTATTCCATCAAATAAATTTTTCACGAGCGTTATTCTCTTATGCAATGTTACTGTCTGCGCAGGCTCAAATATCAATGACAGGACAAGAAGTACAAACAAGCTATGGAGGTGCTGCAAGTTCAGCATCGACATCAGCCTTGCATGCTGAGATTGCAATGCTCAAGGAACAGGTTTGTGTGTGTGTGTGTGTGTGTGTGTGTGCATGTTTTGTGTCTGTGTGTGTTTGTGTGTGTGTGTTTTATTCTTCATGAGGTTTATGGAGAATGCAATCTTGAAATGTGATAAATTGATTATGGTGTAACAAGATTTTGTTCACCTAATGAATGACTAATATGTTACATGATTTACTATGATGTAAATCTGTCATTGGTTTTTGTTACAATATGCGGGCTTGGAAATGAGTTGGTAACTTGTTTGTGACCCAAGATGAAGATCAAGTCACGTTGCATACACTAGTCAGTGTTCCCGATTACGCACAGTAGTGCGTCAATTACGCACAAAATATGAAAAATGACGCAGAAAAATTTGCATATGTGCGTCCTGCGGACGCACACATTTTTTTTCGAAAAGCTGAAGTAAAAAATACGACCAACGAGTGGCGATCAGACGCTTAAAGATTGTGTCGGGAGTTGTCGTTCTTAAAAATCGCATGCGCGCGCATTGTAAACTTCCTCCAAGCAATCCATTCACCGAACAGAAGAAATCTTTGTGAATCCATTCTTTGATTCTATCATATACGATCATGTCACTTCTGACTTGGTTGACTAGGCCCAAAACCCGTTCATCCACAGCAACATCAAGTACAGATCCAGAAGCTGTTGTGCAGGGTGCTCTGAAGGAGTTTGCAGCAACCAAGCGTCTCAGGCTTAAATAAACATTTAATACATGTTTTAATTTTTTGGTTTTATATGATTATGATAACTAATGTGACGCTTTAACAGAGTAAACCACAAAAAAAAAAGAAAAAAAAAGAGGCTTGGTCTTGTTTTTACATTTCTTTTTCCAATTTGGGGACTCTCAAAATTTGCACAAGGACTCTTAAAATTTTATACCTGGGAGTCCCAAGGACTCTCATTTTTTGTGTGTGGAGGGAACACTGACTAGTGCAATGATGTCACAGTTACATGCTTTCACTTTCAGACAAGAAAGTCTTGGTTTACTGGTTTGCAGTATTTTCTCTAGATACAGCATTCAGTGACAGTTTGACATTATGACAGTGGCAGAATGAGCTGTGGATTAGCAATAAAATTATTATCTTCACGATTTAAGAAAGGAAAACGTTAAACAAAAACATTATAAGAACCAAAAAAAAAGCTTACTGTTTATTCTATTATCTGTCATCAAACGCTCGCAATGCTGCATGTGCACTCTTTGTCAAACATTAATGGTAATAGTAATAATAATAATAACAAATATAATAATAATAATAATAATAATAATAATAATAATAATAATAATAATAATAATAATAATAATAATAATAAAACAATAGTTCCACCAGCTTATGCTTAACTAATATTAATAATAATGCAGGATGCTTTCGTGTGCATTTGTATGAAGTGAAAGCTGTTACAGAAGGCAGAAGAAAAACCAATTTTTATTGTTTGAAATTTAGAGTGACTGCATCCAAAGCCATAATTGAAAGGAGAGAGGAAACAGGAGTACCTGGAGAAAACCCTCGGAACTCTGAAAGTCTCATTTGTGTCAGACAAATGGGGAAAATCAAATCTACCAACTACAACGACAACTGGGGGAGACAAAACATTTTTGTAGAACACCAGTGATAAAGGTGTCTTGCCTAGAGAGTTGGGACTGGAGTTTATTGGAAGCATCTTGGATACAATCCTTAGTTGATGTTATCCTTTGTGGAACGAGGAAATGTTCATCTCGCCACCAGTCACTTTCTAGACACAAACATAACGCAAACTGGAGTTGAATGAAGTATTTATATTGACGATTATTTTGCTGTGTTTAGTTGAAGGTGTTTGCCGAAGACTTTGAGCATGAACGCCAGGATCGCTCCAGTGCCCAGGCAGCGAGGGACGCAGCCAAGAAAAATGCCGAAAGTATGGCCAGACAGAACCACCAGCTGCTCAACCAAGTCAAACAGATGCAGAAGCAGGTCTGTCTTTAAACATGAAAGGTCTCATAAAATGGCTGTGTCTTCATTTATTTCAAGTTTAATGTCTCTATATTTTTGTGATTTATGATTGTTTTTTTTTGTTTTTTTTGTTGCTATTGACTTTGTTGTAACTACAGATATGTAGTAATATTATGTCATATGTGTTGTAATGACAGGATGTACAATGGATGAATGCGAGTGGGTGCGCAGTGAGTCACAATGTGAGATTTGCGCGATATAAGTACCATTCATTATTATTATTATATGTGCATTTCCACTTCCCCTTCTCCCCCCCCCCCCTCCAAAAAAAAGAGAGAGAGAGAGAGAGAGAGAGAGAGTGAAACATTGACAAATAAAAATTTTGAAAATACTTTGAAATAATTGGGAATGTGAATGAGCCAAATGTTGATCTGCCAGACAGTCAGCCAGTGGTCAATCCATCGCACACCACATCTTAAGAACCACTGAAAAGCGTTTGTACAAACATCATAGGAACATTACCTGGGTTAGTGACCAGCAGCTTCCGGTGCTTTCATAGTTGCACAACCTCAAAGGTCAAGGTCACTGGGGTCAAATCTTTCCTAAAACGTTTAGCTCTGTATGTCCAGAAATGTTTTTTTTTGTCCATCACTCTGAATTTTACTTTTTGGCATCAAAACATGTGCTTTGCCTTGTTTCAAAAATGCCTGAATTGATTTTGATTATTTTTACTATATAGAGCAGCAACTTTAAACAGCACTGGCTTTTTGTGTATTCACCTTTGCTTTTTCTCAAAGGTCAAGGTTGTTGAAACAGTTATGTTATTCGGACGTTTTGCACTTTATCTAAAAACTGGATGGACCGAATTTGATAATATTTTGGCTTAAAGATAATTCAGATAGTGACCCTTTATTCCATGTTTTCATTTTTTTCTTTAAGTTTAAGATAAGATCATGTCACAACATCCCCATGAAAATTAATGCCTTTGAAAAGCTGATTTTCAACTGTGCGTGCGAGTGTCTGGAAATATGTTTGAATGTCTTGCCATATTGTTCTGTCTTCAGATCAAAGAGCGTGATGACACCATTGCGTGGACTCTTCGCCAGAATGAAACTCTGCAGAGACAAGTGGACGATTACAAGAAAAAGGTAGATTGACATTGTTGGTCAATGTGTGTTAATGTGTGTGTGTGTGTGTGTGTATGGGTGTGTGTTTGTGTGTTGCTTTTGGCTTGCAATCTTGTTTTCCCATGTTTATCTTTAATACAAACACTATTTAGGTTTCAGTCTGTAAGTTTTGCCTGTGTGAACTGGGTATTGGTAATGCTTTTAGAAATGTAACCCCTATCTGTATAAAAACAAAAAATCTCCACCTATACTGTACGTGTTCATGTAGGCAATATGAGATGCCCATGCATGCATCTCATCTCGTTCATGGTGTGTCTAAAACTAAAGATTTTGACCTCGGCAAGGGAGATAATACCTCTTTTTTTTCTTTTCTTTCTTTAAATAAATTAATGTCCCCGGACACATGAGCATATAGGGGACGTATAATACCTCAGTTTTTAGCCTATTATAGATGTGTCAAAATGTAGTTACCTCCCTTTAATTGTTTTAAAGATGTGTTTTGGTCACTTTATGTGAGGCAGCTGCAGTTAAATGCGCCAATAATAATTTTGTTTACATTGTGATCTTCATGTGTACACTAGAGATGCGATACGCCACTGCATTGACATTGTTTCCCCATTGACAACAATCTCTGTGACATCTTGTCTATATTTGCTTGTCTTAAACAGTGATGTCGTTTTTGTCATCAAATCGGCCATTCACTGATAAAATTCTAAAATGTCCGAAAGAGTCCTGTTTTGATCGGCTTGCTGTCCTAAGGTTTTAAGCCTCAATCGGCCACCCTTTGTCCGTATTTTGTTTGCTTGTGTCATGTTTGTTTCGTTTGCGTGGGATGTCTTTATTGTAAAGTGACTGGCTGGTGGAGAGCTTTCAGTTTTACCACTAGGGTTGTTTCAGCAGATCTTTTATGCGGATCAGGGGTTTGTCCGGTCCTGATTTGGCTCAGAAGAGTCCGCTGGACCTAAAGCAATAATCATGTAATGTAATGTAATGTCTGTTTCGTTATTGCTTCTGGCCATATTAATTTCCTATTGGATAAATAAAGGTGTTATCGCATATTGGAAGTGCCAAGCAGATGACACATACATCAGCAGATAGAGTTAGAGTAACTCCCCTTGTTGCGAACGGAGTGCTTCCTGCAATAACACTTTTCGTTTTCGAAATGCCGCCAAAAAAGAAGTCGAAAATTATCAGTGGTCAGCGCTTCTTCTCGTTTGGTGTTGGAAAGAAGGACAAAGAGAAAGAGAGTGGCTAAACTCAGAAAGGTTTAAAGTGTAAACTTAGAAGTCTGTCTTCAGAGATTGAGGGACATGAGTAGTCATGTCAGGTGTAATGCCAGTACATTTTATTTTGTTTTTGTTTTTGTTTTATGTGTTTGCGTCAGGGATTTATTTAAGTTCACAGTTCAGTTGAAGAGTTTATTAGTTATCCATTCTAGTCATTTCATCAAATTTTATGTTTTGTTGTTAATAAATGTTAATGAAACTGTTTTCGTCAGTGTTCTGTGTGTGGTATTGGTTGCAACATTTTTGTAAGTCAAAATGATGGCTGAAAGATTTTCAAAATGTCCTAAAGGTTTGTGATTGAATCGGCCAAATGGCCTATGCTGAAAATTTCTAGCAACATCACTGCTTAAAATCATTGTTTTATTTTATACAAAGTTTTACTTGCAAATCTAATTGAAATGTGTCTTTCAGCTGTTTTGAAGCCGATGCTCCAAAGAGAACAATTATTTTACTGGTATGGATAATCTACTCTAAATTTGAACATCAAAATTACTAAGTGGTTTAACGTTGCTCATGCTAAAGAGCAGTGTATACTATCCCTTCATTTTTGTACATTTTTAACTAGATATTTTTAAAGTCCCTTAGCAGTTGCTCTTATAATTATCCATTGTTGACAGGCCTCGTCGGAATGGACTGAAAAGCAGAACTTGCAGCGCGTGCTGTCACTGACCCAACAGCAGATGCAGGAGCAGCACCAACAGCAGCTGCAAATGAAGCGCAACCCATACGCTGCACTCCAGAACCCTTACAACCCCCGCCCCCCTCCCCGCTCCTACCAACCTCCACCTCCCCCACAGTCTGCTCCGACATGGCAGCAGTTAACCACCAGCCACGGACCAGAGCACCTTCCTGGAGCCTGGACTTGCTCGGCTTGTACCTACATCAACTACCCAGGGCGCACTGTGTGCGAGAGTTGCGGCCTCGTCAACAGCCCTACCAGTAAGTAGAGTGGATACGTGTTGTGACCTTTAATCTACTTTTGAAATTTAAGCGAGTTGTTAAAGTGAGTCCGAGGCCTTTGTTTTTCCCCTTCAAACTTTTACACTAGATAGTATGATCATTCTCACCATCAGTTTCTAAGTAAGAGTTCCTTCCCTGGCTTCCGATTTGCACAAGAATCGAGTACAAGATTGCGATGCCCTGCTATCGCAGCCTCCATGACCTTGCACCATTGTACCTATCTGACTTGTTGTCCATGTACCATCCGGCCAGACCACTTTGCTCTTCTGACGCTGGTCACCTTGCTGTGTAGCACATCCGCCTGGAAACATTCGGAAAACGGCCTTTCTCCTTTGCCGGCCCTACCGTTTGGAATTCCCTACCAAAGTCCATTCGCGATCTACCCACTTGGCCCGCCTTCAAATCTGCTTTAAAACCCAATCTGTTTAGGGAATACCTACATGAAGACTGATAGCCACTTCGTCTTCCCTGAACTACTTAATTGCTGCCATCTTCTCATGAACATGTTTTTCCTCTGTGTGTTATTCTTCACCTCCGCCCTCGCTTTTTATAGACCTACACAGTGATGCACATGTTTTGGGACCCTAATAGGACATGATGTCCTGAACACAAAAAACCAATAGGACATGATGTCCTGAACACAAAAAAGTAATAGGACACTGGCATTGTTGCCAAAAAGTCTTGTTGTTTACTTGGTAATACTGAACAGTAAAGAGGCACTTCAAAACAGTGAAAGTTCAATTCTTGAAAATGTAGCGTTTTCTCTTGCTTGCCCACTTCTTTACAATCCGGTGAAGATGCTCTTTTGAAGCGTTTTCAGTGTACCCTCTCTGAGACATCAAGAGATTGAATGTTTTCTGCTTTACTGTCTTTCAAAAGCTGCATAACAGAGCCAAATTTCGCGAGAGGCAGATTTTCTTTTATTACCCAGTTTACAGCTCGCGCTGTGGTGATCATTGCCTCATCCTGATTTGTTAACATTAGATCCTCACAAGCCTCTTCATTTTGTTGCTCTTGGGGCACTTGGATTGCTAGTTTGTGACTAGCAGTAGTCAAATGATCTTCCAATGCACTTTTTTTTTTAAGTTAACGCAGCCGCGAGTAAACAAGTTTTTCGCCACACCAGAACTTTTAAATACCGTACAGAACATGGCCTTTTTTTCATTGTCAAATGTTATTCACGCCTTCTGAAAAAACGCGATCAACACGAGTACTACTAGTAGGCTGACTCGAAGTTGACGGTTTCTCTGTCTCGCGACCATCGGGATCGGAAGAATCCTCCACAGATCGTGTATGCTCTGCTTCTTTTAATGTGCTGGGAACTGAATTACCCGCAAATAAGATTTGGTTTTTATCCGCCTTCAGTCTTTTTTTCGCAGACATTTCCGATAATTTCGATCGAATGTTTGGCTTACCAAAAGTACAAGTACAACGCCAACACAGATCCAACGTAAACTCAAGTCGCGAGCACCGATTGACTAAAACAAAGCTGTATATGTTTCAAGGGCGCTGGTTGGCTGTGTTGCTTTGTGACTTGGGATAAAAATAGCAATCCCATGCAGGCGATCACAAGGGAGATAAGGCATATAATATACGTTTCAGCATGTAGACGACGGTCCCGGGGGCTTGTTTGATTTTCCGTCTAGCGCTGCATAAACGTTTCGCCATCTCCGCAAAATACGCAAAAACTATCGGACACGTGTCCGACTCGCCATCGTTTTAATCGGACAAGGTGTTTGCCTTGAGGTTTGACAATCGGACGTTTAAAAAAACAAGCGGTCAATGTCCGGGGTCCGGGCAACTTGTGCATCAATGCCTACATCTTACTAATCTTTCATAGAATGTTAAGTATTTAAGTATTGATTGTTTTAATGACTAGAGTGTGTAATGACTAGTGTAAATATTACCAATTGTTATTTTTGTGATTGCATTTTCCAGATTTATGTCTGACATTTCGTAGTTTTGTATGTTATTTTTTTAATTTAAACTTTGTAATTCTGCTTCGTGTAATGTGCTTGGAGCTTCCCTGTGAGGGACAAGCGTGCTTCTTAAATGAATTAAATTATTATTATTGCTACATTTGCTGGGCAATGGCCACATAGTGCTGTTTTCTATATAAATATTTCTTTATCCCTTTATAATGTAAATTTAACGCATGAGGTGTTCTAATTTCTTCTCTAGGAACCTACCCAGAGCACAGTGGCTTCCCGTCCCAAGACCCATATGGCTCAGAGCATGCTGTAAGTTTCTTTATTTATTCTGTCAGCATTTCATTTACTTTGATGAAAGACATTTTGTAAATATTGCAGTATTACATTTGTTCCAATCGTATGGTAAAGTCAAATAATTGTTGTTATCAGCCATACGCCACTTGGAAATGCTGCTGTCATAATTCAGTAGTAAAAGATGTATTGTAAGGTTTTAACCTCATGAGCTTATCATAGGTTTGTTTTAACCCTACCAGACGCGATCCTTCCACGCTAATTCGCCCCCATGCCTGGCCTCCCTGGCGAAAAATAAGGAAAATGTACAAGGGTTAGAAAATCGCTAGTATCATGCAAACCAGTAGTCAGAATGAGCTCAAACTTATAGATATAACAGAAAATAGGCCTACCTTCCATCTAACGCCAAAATTGCTGCAGTGTGAAGCGTGTAGGCCTTGCTCTTTTTCCTGTGAAAGTGCTCGGTTCATTCATCGATCTTTTCATGGTGAATTTTTCTAAATATCTACTGTAATCACTAACTCACAGCTTTCTTCAAGGGAGATGCCATTTGTAAGGACTAATCTTGCACCAAATGCAAGATTTAACCATGATTGGCTGTTATTTTTAGTACTTCTTCACATGCTGTCCCAAATACTTAGAATTCGGTAACTCAGTATATAGGAATTAAATCGATTACCTAATATTCGGTAACTCAGCCTGGTAGGGTTAAAGGTGTGTTAATGTTAATTCAAATTCTTTTGCTTGTGCTGTTAAGCACTGATGTACATGTAACAGATGCCTAAAACTGTACAGGTGTTTCTCTTGCAAGCAGCATTGATAGTATGGGATAGATATAAGGGCCATGAAGCCTTTCAAGCACCTCACTGGCAATGAACTTGTGATTTGAGTCTGGTACATAAGCAGTTTATCATTAAACTTATTCATTATATCGCCACCCAAAAGCGATACAGCTGTAACTCGTTAATAATTATGACTGAGTTACCGCTGTATTTTTTCAGGGCGGATAATACATAATAATAATAATGTTCGTCATTTGTAAGGCGCCTTAGCCTAAGGATCAAAACATTAAGAGAGATCTTTTATTTCAAAGATTGTCTTGATATTTTGAAACCTATATAATCATAAACTGACCCTGTTGAAGTTATAATTTAGCTGTCTGATTTTCTGGGAAGTGTTGGAGTTATAATTTAGCTGTCTGATTGTGTAGCTGTTGATGTCAAGAGGAAATGACCAGAGACATAACAGCCATGGAGCTAACAATGGGGACCTGGTTGTCGACTCGGGTATCTGGCACCCACCTGCAAACATCTAGGCTGACAGGTTTGTCTTCATTTATTGTCTCTTTGTTTCTTTCTGTGTTTTTCTGTTCCTCTGAATTTTTTCTTCATCTCTTTCTTTCTTCAATACCCGTTCTGTCCTTATTCATGTTCCTTCATTTTCTTTCCTCTGGCGGCTTGAGTTAGATTCTGTATCAGCAGTGCTTTGAGCAGCTCTCGAGCTGGAAGAGTTCTATATAAGAACAATTAATTAAATAGATAAATAAATAAATCCATGCAGTCTTCTATTTTCCTCCCTTCCCATCCTCCTTGTTACTTCTTCTTTTTGCATTCTGCCTGTGGTCTTCTTTCTTTGTTGTACATCCCTTTGTTGCTGCATTTCCGCCATTTTTTATGGTTAATTCATGCATTATTGCTTTTGGTTTGTAGCTCTGTCAGACAGATTTATAATTAACCAAAGTGAAGTGCTGTTGATTTAAGTATTATACGTTGTGTGATTTCTGTTCAGCATTTGCCTGGACAAATGATCTAGGTAAACTGTAAACATTTGCATGTTTATATAACCACAATCGAATACGCTTACAACGAAGTCAAGGGGAAAATTTTCCCATTCGTTATATCCGAAGCTTGTTTTACCTGGTCGACAGTTAGTGGCCGAATTGTGTTTATATATTTGTTATATCCTTCCTGTCTCTAAAATTAGTCTTTGATGTAAGATTTACAACCCAGAAGACGTCAAGCGGTATTCTGTCATGTTATTGCAAAAGGGGTTGATTCTAGAAGACTTTTGCCAGTTGAAGGTGGAGGAGGAGTTGGGGTGGGGGAGACAGAGTGAGTGAGAGAAACTTTGAAACTTGAAACTTTTGAAACTTTTTTTATTAGGGATAAAGATTTTAGACTAATGATACAGTCTAATCTTCCAATCTGTCCCTTAAGAAATTAACATAATAATAATAATTAACCTTTAACTTTAACTTGGAAATCACATCACTCACAAACACACATGCACACACAATCACACTAACATCTTCAACATTATTTTTAAACAATTTTAGGCAACTACCCTTTTCCCCATATCCTTCACCCTTATAATAATAATAATAATAATAATAATAATAATAATAATAATAATAATAATAATAATAATAATAATAATAATAAGACAAGTCAAGTTCCACAGCAAATAAATAAATAATAATAATAATAATAATAATAATAATAATAATAATAATAATAATAATAATAATAATAAAGTGAATAAATAAATAGGTTAATAATTACACGAATGACTGTGTGAGAGAGAGAGAGAGTGGTTTAGCCCCTTGGTCTCGAAAGAGTGAATTGTATGTGTCTATCTGTGTGTGCTCATCCAAGTACATGTGCTTAGGTCGTTTTCAGAGGAAGTGTCCATGTGAGAGAGAGAGAGAAAGAGAGAGAGAGAGAGAGAGAGAGAGAGAAAGAGAGAGATTTTTTCGTTATAAGTTAACTTTTATTTATATGATTGCACATCCATTGTTTCATAATTTTTCTGTACCATTTTCTATTTTATGTGTGAATACGTGAGAATGTTCCTTGAATCACTCTTTTTTGTGTGACATATGTGTGCGTTGTATAAATTTATGTATTATTATTATTATTATTATTATTATTATTATTATTATTATTATTATTATTATTATATAGATGTTTCTTGTTTTCTCACTGTAATAATTTGTCATGCAATAGTGTCCTTTTAATCATATGTTGATGTACCTTGTTGTGAGTGTGCCTGCGTGCTTTCTTTCTTTTAGTGTTCTGTATGATAATTGGCTTGTCTATGATATACACATGTCCATTTGTGATATTTTATATGCCGAGAGAGATTGTGTTCAGTGTTGCTATGATTTCTGTAATTGTTTTAAAGTTGGAGTATTATAAAGTGTTTTGTTTGTGTGAGAACTATACATGACTGTAGGAATGATGATATTTGCCTGTGGTGTGGATGCATGTGTCAGGCATGGCTACCTGTACGGAATTTCTGTATTTTTTCCAGAAATGTTAAAATCTTGGCAAGCACTACGAAAAGTACGGATACTTGTTTCACAGTCCGGAAATACATAAAAACAGCATTGGGGAAAAAACGATCGAACTCGGCCTGTGGTAATGCACCGAGTGACCTTTTTCTGAAGACATCCGAACCCGGTTTAATGCCGCAATGCACAGTCGCAGTAGAGACACGTGGCACTGAAGTTTCCGGTAGAGGCACCAAAGTTTGCCAAACTAGTTTTTGCGCAGTTGCAGTGAAGATGGGTGCTTGTGAGACAGAATTCAAAACATGGCGTCCAAACGAATGGCTAAGCACAGTGATTGTGAATCTGAATCTTCAAGGAACCGCGCAAGGGGCAGACATATCTTGCCTTGTATTCTAAAAAGTGTACTTTTGTTATTCGCGGCAGCACTGACTCAAAAGTACAATTTGTGCCAACCAGTTTGGCATCTCCGCCGGTGATATGAACGACATCAAGCAGCATGCGGAAGACCCATAGCATATCAAGAATTACGAGGCTTTAAAGAAGAAAAAGAAGATTGTGGCAGCAAATCAACTTATCACTGGATTCTTCGCAGAATATCAAAAATAATGAGTGCAAAAACAATTGGTAGTAAAGGTAAATACGGAAATCGTAATAGTAATACTGAAATTTGAAAAAGCTAATACTGAAACTTCAAATTGAGGGTAACCATGCCTGATGTGTGTGTGTGTGTTTTGTGTGTGTGTGTGTGTGTGTGTGTGTGTGTGTGTGTGTGTGTAGCTGTTTACCAACCTTTGGGCAATTTTCAGTAGGCAATGTAACTGGGGCAACTTTTAATGTGCAATATAACTGTTGTTATTTGGCTGAATAATCTGTATTCTGAGAAGGTGCTTAGTGTTGATAATGGAATTTCAAATTCCTTGGCTATATCAGCTTTTTTTTTTTTCTTGTTTAAAAGCGCTCCACATGCGATATTATTTAAGTTCTCTATCACAGTGAGCTGAATTAATTTTAGTTTTGCCGCCATGTTTTTAACCCTTAGGAGATGATCGGGCCGATCTATCGACCCTCCATGTCTGCGCCAAAAAGATGAAGGGGCCTCTTCGATACATCTGTCCCAGACGAGAATCATCTCGGATTTGCTCTCAAAGAACAAAACCTGTTAATCGGATGCTTTTTGTCTAAAAACAAACTTCTCGTTTTGCAAATGATCGTTATCGGCGATCGTTTTGACGGGTTCCGAACTATTTTCCAGTGGATTTATTGTGACAGTGTGAAAGATGCACAACCACCAATCGCCCACTATAGCAGTGAAATCTTGTTTGATGTATTAATTTGTTTAATAATATGAAAGTGAATGCTTCTGTTAGCCTTTTAAAGTAGACTCGGTGACGATGCTGTGGGTTGTGAACCATATATTTCCTTCCTTCTAAGTGTATTGGCGTAAAAAGATTTTAACAACCTTGTATATTTTAAAAAAATATACATTCATGTACTTTATTCTGATACATTGTGAACATTCAGTCCATGTAAAAAAAATGTAAACTTTCCTTTACTTATGAAAAGCTGGGTGCCAAGAACAAAAATAAAAAGTGTCTGCCAGGTCTTAAAATGAAATCTTTTTTTTTTTTAATTTGCAAAATGATGTTGTCTCCAAAGGGTTAAGAAGCATCTTTGTACAGACACATAAAGGACATCAAAATTTGATGGGATTTTAAATCATTTCCAAGAATTTACTCATTTGTGATATTTTCGTACTTCAATTTCGTTCTTTCCATCAAAATTTGGTGTCTGGGATTTAAAAAAATACATTGGTGTAAACGAAGCTACATTGTGACCATGTTCGTGAGGCACGGTGGTCTAATGGTAGTGCTTTGGCTTGCGGATCTGAACGTCCCGGGTTCGAACCCTGTCCGGGCCATTGTGTTGTGTCCCTGGGAAAGACACTTTACTCCCGTTTCCTACTCCTTCGGATGAGAGTATAAACCGAGGTCTAGTCTGTGTGTCGCATACATTCCATCATAATGGACTTTAAAGATCCTGACGCTCATGTCCCAGACGGGTGAGTGCCGGCAACAAGAACACACCCAGCATGCACTTGGTCCTTCTCCCCCATCCTCCATAGTGCTCAGTTGTCCGGGCGTCAGACCATGCACCCAAAGGCTGCGGGTGTGCGCCTCGGACGGTTTGAGTTAGATCCTGTATCGGACAGCCCCTTGAGTCTGGTCAAGTACGGCGAGATAAGTGCACTATAAAAATCCTCAATAATAATAATAATAATAATAATAATAATAATAATATCTAGAAAGTTCTAAGTAATAGATAAGAACCACTCTGGCAGTTTTTTTTTTCATTCGCTAAAATCGTTGTTCGCTGAAAACGTGTTCATTGTACACATATGTATTATCTTACTTCTGTCATCATTCGGAAATACTACTGTCATAACTTAATCATAATTATAACAGTGCATTTTATTTGTGAACAGTTATCCTATTTGCTTTCTTATTACAGATACCCAAGTCGAAAGACAAACTATCGGACTTCCTAACAGTCCAATCATGACAGCTACGTCTCGTCTAGAGATGTGCACTGTGGCTCACTCGCTTCAGTAAGCAACCGACAGCAACATTATCATTTTCATTGAACCAACGGCATCAAGAAAGATAGTACGACTAAACAGATGATACAATTATGAACTGAATCAACCACATTTTACAGCCAATAGCAATTAATAAAACTGAGAAGAATATTTCACAATATATCACAATACAAGTTCCTACAATAGCTCTTTCTTTCCAAATGGTACATTTGGTACTGCTAACATTAGTCATGTAATCGCTGTTGGAGTCCTGACTGGATGGACTAACTTACATCTTCAATGAAAACTGCAATCATTGTTAATGGATTGTATTTACAAGTGATGCTGTCCGTTGCTTACACATTGCTTGGGCTTGCCCAGCCAAGGACACGGATTTCCAGTACAACAAGAAGGAGGAGGAGAACCAAGAACCTGATGTCTCTCCACATGGCACCTGAACACCTTGAAGACTTTTCATCTGCCTTTTTGACTGTCTTGAGAAAAAATAGTCTGAAGAAGAATAACAAGATCTAGAGATGTGATGAATAACAAGATCTAGAGATGTGAGGAAGTGTTTAGAATCACCAAAGCGATGTAAGCATCGTCATATGATCAGTGTCTGGATCAACTACCAACATTGAGAATCTATTGAACTACTATGATAGCATTAACGCTTTGGTTGATTTGGTGGATTGCATTGAATTGAATTGAATTGTAGCAAATCTGCCTCCATTAAGAATGATCAGTGCAAATTCTGTGATGAAACACTTCGAGCGCCACAAGTAAAAACAAAAAATAAAAAGGTAATTTTACTTGCTGTGCTTCTTGTGATTCATCATCTCTTGGATTTTTTGGGACTGGATTTGTTGGGTACAGTGAAACACAGTTTGTATGCAATCAAGTTTGCTAAAGGAAATGCAGCTAGCCTGCCTTGCATGGAGTTTTGTTTTGTTTTTACCTGCCTGCTCAAGTGTGTTTCCCATGCCCAGATGAGGGTGAGTACCTATCAACCATTCTTCTTCTTTTATATAATTTTTTTTTTTTAACTTTGTACTGATCCTTTTTAGTGTTGACTAACTTTGTTTTCAGTTTTAGATTTTGATTGTTCCTTTGTGGAAGGGTTTTGTATGTTTCAGACTGTTTTTTCAAAGCAGAACTTTTTTTTTTAACAATTAGAAAATAGTCTTCATTGTGTTCAGACTGGCAAGGAGCAGACTAAATACAGGCCCAATATATTTGCAAATGGTGTCCATGCTGTTTATTTTATACCAGTTTGACATCTTTACCTGTAGAGTTATTTTGCTATTTCAACAAGTACTGATTTGTTTTTAAAGAACATTTTAATAAAGAATAGCATCTAGTTTATTCTGGTAGAACACAAAAAGTCTTGTGTGTGTTATTTTATAAGAAAAATGAAAAGAAGTATTCATTTACCCAAAATCTGTTTTCTGTTCTGCCAGAACAATCCAAATTTTCTGCTTTCACGTTGATTTTTTTTTTCTTAACTGTTACACAGTTTAACCTTTATGATACCAAGAAATTTATGAGACTAGACTGAAGAATTGTTTAATTGTCAGATCTATATGGAACTGTTTCAGCTTTGATGTATACTCACAAGTAAGACCCTGTGAAATGATTCAGTGTCGTACAATATATATAGCACTGTTTTAATATAATTATTTCGCTTTTCAAGAATATTGATTATTTATTAAATATTGCCATCTATTCATCTAGTTGCTTTGTTTTTGCTGCTAATATTATCTTGAAACTGATTTTGTACTATACAAAGTGTTCTAGGCGTGTGGTTATTATAAGATCAAAAGATTCATAAAGACCCTTGAATGTATTTTATTAACAATATATTACAGAAGAAGCACAGGATCAGATACAATTGATGTTGAAATTTGAAATGTTCTTTTGACAAGTCATTTCTGATATATATATATATATATATATATATATATATATATATATATATATATATATATATATATATATATTCTTTTAATAATGTTACATTGCTCTTCCAAGCTGAATGAAGAAAGTAAAACCAAAGAATATGGGTATACTACAAAGAAGAATCATCCGAGGCTTTCCTTATATAAAAAGTGAAGACGTTTTAAGAGCAGCGCCGTCAAGCGGCTGCGTTGCGGAGCAGGTCAAGGGAGGAAAACAGACCACATAGCAACATGTAAATACAGACGATATTGCTCGACTGTATCGGCGTGTTTCTGATGAATCCCGAACATATTTGTCAACAAAATTACTGTGTAATGTGTAAGAAAATGACTCCTTGCAATAATGCTGGTATTTTTGCACTTTTTTTTTTCGTCAACATTGTGATATAGAGCTTACAATTTACATGGAAATAGTGAATGAAAACAGTTCAATTCTACTTATTTTTTTTATTTTTTTTTAAATTCATACAAACATGAGGCCTTTTTATGATATTCAAGTTTGTGCTGTTGGTGACTGAATCATAAAACAAAACTATTGCAGCATGCCAGAGTGCTAAATTGTATTCATAAATTAATATCCCCCATTGAATAGTGGTTAGTGGGCTAAAGAGCATTGGTCGTCAAGTGAACAAAAAGGAACTTGTACAAATTTAACACTGCTTTGCATAATCATAATTATTGTCAAATTCAGTTCAATTTGTGAATATGTTATTGTTTCCTTTGGTTTGGTTTTCTTTGTTGTTTTTGTATGATTACATTTTTCTTTTCTATTACGCTTGTAGCTTTCTTATAGTCCGCCCCACAGTTTGTTAGGAGGAGCTGGAGACGCAGATTATTCACCTCATTTTTCGAAATCCAGGTTTAAAAAAACAGTATAAAAGGAAATATAAAATTCTTAAATAATAAACATAAGAAATTAACAGGCAGAAAAAGGCAAATATTAGTGCCATATGGCAGAATAAAGCCACCATCACCTTCACCACCTCACCTATCCCCGTAGTCTTGTGAACCGTGGGGGCACCACTGATGATTTGGCATTCAATTCTCTCCATTTCTCTTTTTTCTGCCTCTAATCGTGCATCACTCAATCTCAGGCCTGTCCACTCTACAATGTTACACCTCTTCTTCTGTCTGTTTCTCTTCCTCCCACCTTGTACTGTTCCCTGTAAGATTATTTTGGATAGTCCATTTGAACTGTAAGACATTGGAACGACCTTCCAATGTCTTTAAAGAGTGCTAAAACTACTAATCAGTTCAAAAACCAGTTGGATGCAATTCCAAAATTTATAGACTTATTTTACAGCTATGACTAATATGTAGGCAAATTGCATGCAATGCAGACCATTGTAAATAAATATAAAAGATGGGACGTTCAGAAAGGCTCCACGGCCTACATCTGTCCCTACTACTACTACTACTACTACTGCTACTACTATTTGATCTTGTGACATGGCCACATCAAAGCCACCACACCACCAACTAAAATACATTCTGCCTGTTAATTACGAATGTTTAGTATTTAAGATTTTTATATTTCCTTTTATACTGTTTTTTAAACCTGGAGTTAGAAAAATTGAGGTGAATACTCTGCGTCTCCAGTGTCTCCTAATTTTATGACCTTGTAAACATGATCCGTGTGAGATGCCATGAAGCTGATGTCATCTGTGTTGTATTGCTCTGTCCTGTCTAACGGTCCTGATACAACTCTAAAGAATTAACTGGACCTTAAGCAATGTACAAACAAACAAACAAACTGTGGGGCGGACTATAAGACAAGCACAAGCGTTAAAGAAAAGAAAAACAATCATACAAAAACAACAAAGAAAACCAAACCATAAAAAGGCCTCGTGTTTGTATGAATTTTTAAAAAAAAATGAAGAATTAACTGTTTTTATTCACCATTTCCATGTAAATTGTAAGCTCTATATCTGTTTACCTCCCTTGACCTGCTCCGTGGTGTCGCTAAGGTCACTCGTTTCGCATAGAATCGTGTTATGATTCTTCTTTGTAGTATACCCATATTCTTTGGTAAAATATTACTGTATCGTTAATGCTAAGAACATAATTCTGTGAATATATATTATGAATAGGAAGAATAAATATATCAGAATGACTTGTTGAACTGTTCAAGATAAAACAAGGTATACAGAATTATAATTGAGTAATTTATATGAAAAGCAAGAAAAATGAAGCGTTGAGAAGAAATTAAAGCTGAAGACTTGAAAAGAAAACTGGTGGCTTGCAATTATGAATAATTTATATGGGTGTTCTTCTGGCGATAAAATATACTGACAAACAAGTCTGGCTTTTAAAATGCTTCGCTCAAAATATGTGGAAAGTGATACAACTAAACAATGTTTCAATTTTACCAGTGTACCGTATTATTTTTGCTGTGTACTCGTTTATGATTCAAATACTGTGAACTGTTTTATGGCGACTTAAAAAGATGCTACCTGATGGTGGAAAAGTGTTAAACATTTGATGAGCAGTATATTAATTGTGGGGAAAAAGGAATTGAGAGCATCATTAAGTTTTGTTTGTGACTTTTAAGAAAGAGCAAAGCTTTCTTTTCATTGGAACTGACAAATCATTTGGTGGACACAGAAATACTGTAGGTCTTTGACCACATTAAAAAAGGAAAAAATATTCATGTTGTACAAACTTAATCATCCTTTGCGAAAACCATTTCCATACTTTAGATGTCCATTGCTTTGTTGTTGATTGATGCAGAAAATTTATAATTTTTTTTGTGGTTTGCATTCTACTTTTTTCAGTAACTTTTCATTAGAAAAGAATAACAAAAAAGCTTATATTTTGTTGGAGAATGATAACCAGTCATTTTATTTTCGTTTGATCAGTTATATTTAATCAATCAATCTTTAATGTAATGTATGTTCACACCATTAGGTGATATTGGACATCTTAATATTGAGTGACACTTGATTATCATGCCATTATAACCATCCCTCAACATACAACAAGGAAAATAAACAAAAAGTGTTGATTTTAATTTTGTTTTAAACATTCTCAATCTCTTTTATCAATTGAACGCATTGGATATCCCTTGGAAAGGGATGTTCTGCTTGCTTAACTTTAAAATAAAATAAAAATTACACGTTCATGAATTTGTTCCTCATTTCTCTATTTGTATCATATATTAAAAGGGTTTAGTTTAAAAAACAATTTAAAATTGTGTTGTTTTTTTTTGTGAATTTCGATTTAATGGCTTTAATGAAAACAAAAAAATAAACTTGTTTTGTGCTGGCAATTTAAGAGATTATTATTTTTTGTGCATAAATCGTTTTTCCCTGCTGCCTTCACCACCATTGTGTTTTATAGTTTCTAAAGTATGTTGGTAATAATAAACTTACACGACAGAATTATTAATATTTCTCTACGTATCTTTAGAAACCATTGAACACAAGAATGTGGGATACAGCAGTTATTTCTCTGATGATTTAAAATGAAAGGAAAGTTTGTTTACGAAATGAAACAGAAATCTGAAATGACATTTTTATTATTTAAACAGGCCTCGTGTTTACTGTAAAAATAGAAAATGAAAATATTCAGCTATAATAATTTTTAATAAAACAAAATTATTGACTTAATTTAGTATTACTACATTTATATATCATTGCTGAAGTAAATTGTTTTCATTTTCATTGTAAGCTTGCTTATTTAATTCATTAATAAACAGCTTTAAAAAAAAGTTTCTAGTGTTGTATGTTCTGAACTTACCGCTTATAAATTTACATTCCAATATCTGTTATTAGTTTCAAATTACGGTAAGCTGCAAGTTGGTCTATGCCAATGCAACAGCCACCTTGTGGGTTCGTCCCCCATGGGTGTGCAAGGGGTTTCAGTATAAATAGTATCCCCACTTTCTGGAAATTTAGTGCTTTAAATTACCACTGTCGCTATCTTTCTCCTTTGTTCTTTCTCATTCCTACTCTTTTCTATCAATCTACTATACGATCTTCTTCTTCGCTACATTACATTACATTACATTACATTACATTACATGATTATTGCTTTAGGTCCAGCGGACTCTTCCGAGCCAAATCAGGGCCAGAGAGACGTTCTCTTAAAATATTATAAAATGGTACATATCTTAAAAAACAAGCCTACTTCTTCGCTAGACCAGTCACCTACCTTTTTTCTTGAAAACTCTTCTAGGACAAAACTCATTTGTGTGTGTACAGCGACTCAACCAAAGCTTTTTAGTTTTGAGGTTAGGTCAGCCAGGCTAGCTATAAATAGCTTTGCCGATGCTTCCTTTCACTGCTTTCTGTCCTTTCACTGGAAGGTATGGTGCAGGCAAGCTATAAATAGCCCACAGCAAGCAAAATGTGGAGGCACTAAACAGTGCTGCTCACATAGGCATTGATCTGGTGTGTGTGAGGTCTGTTGGATCAGCTTGGGAATATTGGACGCTTTCTGCCAGGTGGTCACTGGGACTTCCTGTGAAGTTATTATTTAGCCATGTAGGCATTTTCTATGTATGTGTTTTGTTGATATTTTATAATGATGTTTGTATTCTATTTTGTTTTTGTAAATGGGGGTTCGATAATTTAGAGTATAGCCTCAGCATCCCCTGCGTGGGATGTCTGTATTGTAAAGTGACCGGCTGGTGGAATGCATTCAGTGTTACCACTAGGGTTGTTTCGGCAGATCTTTTATGCGGATCAGGGGCGAGTCCTCTTTCAGCAAAGTTGTGGTCTTGATTTTGTGGTCCTGATTCGGCTCCTTTGCAGTCCGCTGGACCCTGTAAGCAATGAATAACTAACTAACTGTGGGTTCGGGCACTGAATAAGATTAGACCCAACGTTTCCCGGCGTGTCGTAAGAGGCGACTAACAGGGATGATGTCAGCACGGCTTCCCTGGGCGAAAGTCTTCTACACAGAAGTCACCGGCCAGGGCGGAGGAACCTCACGCTACTACAGGTTCAACGACCACGTGCTCGGGGCCAAGGCGAGCTACACTATATTCGTGGATTTCGGGAGTGGCCAACAGCTTGCAGGGGATTGGGCCCTGCCAGGTCTTTCTTGCCCAAGACACACCATATAATAAAAAGAACCACTCATTCCATGCCGGGTCGGTGGCCGCCCGGGTCAACAAAGACCGCGCCTTCCGTTGGCTACCAGGACGGAGGTGATAAGTGTGCTATTGATGGAGAAATTAGCAAGATCCGCACGAGAAACAACATCGTCATAGGAACCTGGAATGTCAGGACCTTAACTGCGGAGGGAAAATTAAAAGAACAGGACCACTACCGATGGAACATTTTAGGCGTCAGAGAACTGCACTGGAAAGGCCTAGGTGAAACAACGAACGACAAAGGCCGCAAGCTTTATTTCAGCGGGAGAGAAGAGTCACGAACACGGCGTTGGATTTTTGGTCAACCGAGACATTCTAGCCACTGTCATGGGTTGCAGCAAAGTCTCCAGTAGATTTATTACCATCCGTCTGAGAGCAGTACCTTTCAACATCACCATCATCCAGGCTTATGCTCCAACATCAGACTATGACGACAGCAAAGTGGAGGATTTCTATGAACATCTACAGACTGTCCCTGACCATGTGCCGAAGAAGGACATGGTCATATTCAAGGCGACTGGAATGCCAAGGTTGGCCAAGATGTGCACCACAGCTGGGGAGACACATATGGACGAGTTTCAGCACATATCAGAGAAAGCTATATTCTGTGCGAAGTTGCACCTCTCTACTATGTAGTGTATATAGATAGCTCGGCAGTTTTCTTTATTGCGTATGAAAGATACAGTATCTCTAAGTCCACGTGCATAACGCGGGAAAAGGGATATGCTGAATTAGAAAGTGGGGTACTGAATTCGACTCGACCGTTTGCCTCTGGCCTGGCGCGTGTTTAGTAGGGCAGAGTCATTGGAGAGCTTTTTGCGAGAGGCCAGTCTTTAGTAACCTTGTGACTGTGACATTACATTCGCACAGACCTGTCTGTGACATTCATATTGTGAGATCGATGTATTTGTGTAGTAGTATGTGTGAGATGAGGGCAGTGTCACTGTGAAGTATGTGTGCCAATATAGCTGTACCTTAGCTGTGGTAATTATGTAACAATTTTAAAGCAATTGGAACAGGCTACAAAACCCTATACCCTCACGGCAGATCTCCAACGAAGAATACAAAACATGGAGATGAGGTGCTACTGAAGACTTCTGGGCATTTTCTATACCCAGCACATCACCAACGACGAAGTCCGACAGACCATCACACAAGCCATTGGACAACACGATGACCTGCTCACAGTGGTGAAAAAACGGAAACTCCGATGGTATGGCCACGTCACAAGATCATCAGACCTTGCAATGACCATCCTGCAAGGCACAGTGCAAGGAGGTAGAAGAAGAGGGAGACCGAAAAAGAGGTTGGAGGACAACATTCGAGAATGGACTGGTTTAACACTGAGCGAAACAATCAGGGTTGCTGAGGACAGGGAAAGATGGAGTACGCTGGTTAAACGATCATCTGTGGTGCCCCTACGACCTCCGAGTTACGGGATAAGACAGAAGATAGACAAAACCCTATAGCACAGTTTATTCGTCAAACTACTGAAACAACATTTTTCTGTCAAATCTCACTAACAAAACTTTTGCAAAACCATAGACGAAATTCAATGAACAATATAAATTTTCATATCATACACTTCTTATTCATTTGCGTATGGATAGACAAGATGAAAGAAGATATAGGAGAAACAATGCAGCAAACTTAAAATATTTTCAATACCTTTATTTTCGCTGAATGCTTCATCGGGGATTGGAAAAGTCACACAAGGGATACAGTACTGTGTCTGAGCACATTTCTTTTATTTGTCATGTTACTTCTTCACAAAATACAGAAGTCTGTTTGGTTGCACTCGATCACTGCTTTGGCACGCACACTTCCGCTTTATCTGGGGGAAAAGACGCGTCCATTGTGTGTGTCAATTTCCGTTTTCTCCTGCACGAATATGAAATTCCCTTCGTAAAATATTTATTTGCGATTTTTTGGTCGGTGTTTTTCTATCACTTTCACCTAAATAATTTTTACATAGAAGCATATTTTCTAAATAATCATTTTTTACAAACAATGTAAGATTTATTTAAACAATATATTTTTCTCTGTAAATAACTTATTATTTACCAAAGCAATACATTGTTTCCGTAAATAAATCATGATCAGGTAAATAAGGTATTGTTGCTAAAAAAAAAGGCAGTTTGTCTAAAATCAAGTAAGCTTATTATTTAGACATGTTTCTAAATAATGATTTGTTTACCTATATAATGCAGTATTTAGCAGAGTTTGCTAAATAATATCTTATTTAGACGATGTTGCTAAACAATCCATTATTTACGTAAACAATTCATTGTTTAAGGACTGTGATTTTCATTCTTTAGAGATATCCAAGATTCGTTTAAAAACTTGGTGTTTATAATTTGACTGCTTTCTATAATTAAATGAAATGTCTTTGCAAAGATTTGTATCCAACATATTGTTAATTATTTATTTTTCAACATAAATCTCTCCAAAAATTCGAAGATAAAACATCCGTTACGTCCCGGACACAAACTAAAGGTCATTCAGTTTTGTGCGGGAATGTTAAGTATTTTCAGTATCTTCGTCAGAAAAAATAAAAGTATGCTCTCTTTGTGTATTTTTTTACCCCACATGAAAAGGTAGGAGTAGAAGAAGTGGCAGTAGCAGGAGTATTTAATTGTTTTAATATTGGAATCAACGCTTCTGCTCTTTTTTTTTTTTCACAAGTTCACCGTTAACTATAGAGTTCACTATATTTATTTACTCTAAATTTAGGTAGTTCGTTATTCATTGCTTACAGGGTCCAGCGGACTGCAAAGAGCCAAACCTATCCTATCCTATCCTGTCCCGTAACTCGGAGGTCGTAGAGGCACCACAGATGATTGTTTAACCAGCGTACTCCATCTTTCCTTGTCCTCAGCAGCCCTCATGGCTTCGCTCAGTGTCAAACCAGTCCATTCTCGAATGTTGTCCTCCCACCTCTTTTTCGGTCTCCCTCTTCTTCTACCTCCTTGCACTGTGCCTTGCAGAATGGTCTTAGCAAGGCCTGATGATCTTGTGACGTGGCCATACCATCGGAGTTTCCGTTTTTTCACCACTGTGAGCAGGTCATCGTGTTGTCCAATGGCTTGTGTGATGGTCTGTCGGACTTCGTCGTTGGTGATGTGTTGGGTATAGGAAATGCCCAGAAGTCTTCTGTAGAACCTCATCTCCATGCTTTGTATTCTTCGTTGTAGATCTGCTGTGAGGGTCCATGCTTCGCAAGCATATATGAAGATGGAGATGACAAGGGAGCGCAGCAGTCTTACTTTGGAATGTAGACTGATGGTCCTGTCTTTCCAAATGGGCTTCAACCTTGTCAGGGCAGCAGTTGTTTGTGCGATCCTGGAGAGGACTTCCTGTCGGGACCCATTGTCTGATACAATGGCTCCTAAATATTTGAAGCTATGCACTGTGTTGAGGGATTGGCCTTGGACTTTGAAGTCCGTGTTGATGCCATTGGTGTTGTTGGTCATCATTTTGGTCTTCTCTGCACTTATTTCCATTCCATAAGGTCTGGAGGTGGTGTCAAGCCTCTGTACCAGCTGTTCAAGTTCTTGTTCCTCTCCAGACAATCCATCAATGTCATCCGCAAAACGAAGATTGGAGATTGCTCTACCCCCTATGCTGACTGTGCCTTCGTGATCTGCAAGGGCATCTGACATGATGTGCTCTAGGAAGATGTTGAAGAGTGTTGGAGAGAGTAG
Organism: Oncomelania hupensis; assembly: GCA_036898135.1. Lineage (NCBI taxonomy): Eukaryota > Metazoa > Mollusca > Gastropoda > Littorinimorpha > Pomatiopsidae > Oncomelania > Oncomelania hupensis. Next base: position 81,480,752 of record CM072512.1, on the reverse strand, counting down.
GCATTCTTGACGCACACCGATTGTTGTTCTGAACCAGTTCCCGATGACGCTGTTATGGAGAACTGCACTGGTAGCCTTGTAATACAGGCTTTTGATGACTTCAATAATTTTAGGGCTGATGTTGTACACTTTCATTGTTGCCCATAGAGCTGCATGCAAGACTCGGTCAAACGCCTTCTTGAAGTCTATGAACACATGATATCGATGTTGTTGGTGCTGTAGGTATTTCTCACAGATTATTCTGAGGTTGAAAATCTGTTCAGTGGTACTTCGCCCTGCCCTGAATCCTGCTTGTTCTTCAGCTATGATTGGTTCAGCTTGGGGTTTCAACCTGTTGAGTATTATTTTCAGGAGGACCTTGCTGGGATGGCTGATGAGGCTGATGGTGCGGTAATTTTCACACTCCTGAAGGTTACCTTTTTTGGGAAGAGTGATGACAAGCGACTGGGTCCATGGTATAGGCCACTCCCCACTCTGTCAGATCTTGTTACAGATAATGGTGAGGGCATCAATCATCGCTTCTCCTCCTGCTTGTAGCAGTTCCGTGGGTATGTTGTCCACTCCCGCTGACTTCCCTTTCTTTAGCGATTGCACTGCTGCCTCATTTTCTTCCCGGAGAATTAGGAGGATTTCTTCTTCTTCTTTGTTTTCGGGACATGCTAGAACTGATGGGTCTCCATTTGATGTATGGTTGTAAAGGTCAGAGCAGTACTCTGTCCATCTGTAAAAGACTTCTTGTTCTTCTGCATATGCCTGACTTGCTTTGGATCGTGGAGACTTTGGGCTGTTTGACACTTGTCAGCCGCTTCACAGTCTGGTAGGCCTTCTTGCTGTTGTTCTTGTTCAGACTGTTCTCTATTTCCTGGCATTGATCTTCTATCCAGTTCTCCTTTGCTGTGCGCATGCCTTTTCGGATGTCATTGTTGAGTTTTCGGTAGACATCAGCTCCCTGTGAGGTGTTCTTTTTCTTTTTTATTTCTCTTCGTTTATCACACAGATACAAAAGTTCAGGTGTGATCCACGGCTTCTTCTTTGGTCGGTGCTTGCCAAGGATCTCAGTGGCGGCATCTGTCACAGCTGAGTTGAAGGTGGTGGTCATGGTGTTGACATCTACTTCACCAGCCCCCAAAATGAGCAGTGGTGCAAATTTCCCTCCGTGGCCTGAAATAGTTCTGCCACCTCCGGGTCTTGCAGTTTGTCCAGGTCGAACTTCAGTCTAGTGCACTTTGCTGTATTTACTCTCTTCAAGTGGAACCGGAAAGACACCATCATGAGATCGTGGTCACTTCCGCGGATCCGATGTCTGCTCCTGGAAAAGTGCGTGTCCTGCCAATGTTGATGCTTGATCTGAAGCGCTTCTTGACCATGATGTAGTCTATCTGGTTGTGATGCTACCCGCCGGGACTGTGCCATGTCCATCGTCTGGAGTTTTTGTGGAGACCAAGCGTGTTTGTCAGTACCAGATTGTTGTATCTGGCAAACTCCAAGAGTCTAAGACCCCCGTCTCGTTGTTGCAGTGGGGTCCACATGTGTCTCCCCAGTTGTGGTGCGCATCTTGGCCAACCTTGGCATTCCAGTCGCCTTGCACTATGACTATGTCCTTTTTCGGCACTTGGTCAAGGACCACCTGTAGATTTTCATAGAAATCGACCGATCCGGTATGGAATTAGTGGATAGTGTCATCATGTAGTGTGTCTTGGGCAAAAAAGACCTGGCGGTGCCCAATCCTCTCCAGGCTGTTGGCCACAGCCGAAATCCACGAATACAGTGTGGCTCGCCTTGGCCCTGAGCACGTGGTCGTTGAACCTGTAGCAACGTGAGGTTCCTCCGCCCTGGCCGGTGACTTATGTGTAGAAGACTTTCGCCAAGTGATGCCGTGATTGCTAAAGTTGCCATATCTATAATTGCTAAAGTTTCCATATTTATGTGTACCAAATGCAATGTTACAATTTCTATAACTACCAAGTTTCCACAAAGATCTACAATGAACAGATTTAAATTTTGGGGTGCAAAGGAAGCACCAGATAAAATTTTACGGTAGAAAACAACACAAATTTAGTATGACAATAAAATTTAGACTTTAACATTAAACATTAATATAAATTAGATCTAGCATCTCTCTGAACTTTGAAAATAAATTAAAAAATAAACCAGAAATCATTTGTCCCATTAAAAGTCATGGAACATTCTGCCATCCGGCGACAAGCGCCATTATGCTTTCCTCATCTGGATGGCTTTCAATCTATCCTCTAGACAATAGCTACGAAATGTTATTCTTGTCACACTACTCACAAGACAGTAGATGAGCTGCACTCTCGCTGGACATCACGCTTCTGAAGGACACGCTGCATGTGTAACTGCCGGCCTGAGCAGCGTTCAATGTCGACGTTGTTTCTCCAAGAATTTCCTTACTGTCTTTCTTCCAAACATATGTTGAAATGCCTGACGCTAAATCAGAAGCAGAACTACAGGTAAAGGTCACTTGGGCACCATCAGGAGCAGACGATGCTCCAGACACTGTGGGAGTCTTCGGTTTCACTAAAACGACACACAAATTTGACAGTTTTGTATGTCATAGTTCCAAGAACTCAACGTTCAAAAAGCTCGCTGACCAATTCTCATTTTCATGGTCTTTTACGCCAATGTGACCAGAATGAGATTATTAGTGTAGTGAAGATGTCGGCGACAACCCAAAGCTGACTACTTGCATTTGCAGGGCCAACATCAGTTTACTGATTGCTCTAAAGAATGACACTTTGGGTCTAATACTTAGAATTAGTATATAGGGAAATATTCCAATTCATTTAACTGCCCTTATTCCTATGATGCTCGTCGTGCCATACTTCACTTACTACAGTTTAAATGCTAAGACTTTTAACCCAAGTTCTAATATTGCAATGATATTTCCGCAGACCTCTTTATAGATGCAGACGCTTTCACCACCAAAACGTCATCGGCATGAAAGATGAGATATAAGAAGTGGCACTTTCCTGACATTTAATATTTCGCCACGGAAATTCCGAAACATGCGCAAAAATTAGACAATCTGGGAAGGCCTTCTATGTAATTTTCAATCAACTCAATTTTTAATTCAACTAATTTATTTTAAAAAATTCTCAATGTACATGTAGTGACATTAGATTTTTTTTTTAAGAAAGAAAGGACGAAAATAAAAAAGATAAGCAAATAAATATTGCATTACTAGTATCCAATGGCTTTTTACTAGCCTACTACTAGATATTTTTTAAATATATCTATCTGTGGGTTAAATCACTTCACTTGATATGGAATATTTAAGAGAGAGAGAGAGAGAGAGAGAGAGAGAGAGAGAGAGAGAGAGAGAGAAAGAGAGAGAGAATTAAAAAAAATATAACTAAATAAATAAATATCGTTGCAATGCTAGTAACCAACAGCTTTGTACTACAAATAGCTATTAAAGGTATACCTCCTTTGGCTGAAACCGTTTCACTTGACGTGGAATAGGTCGTTCCACCGTCATCTGATACTTTACAACTATAGGTGTGGGTTTCAAGGATGTCGGCAGTCTGTGTGAAAGTGCCGGTGGTTTCCGTGGCAACAACATCGTCCGATGCGGCGCTGTGAGATATCAGCTGGTACTTTGGATTGGCCAGGCTGCTCGTTGTGCTGCATGTCATTACTATGCTGGCTTGGTCTTCCACAACTCCGCCTGCAGGACTGGTGATTGACAGAGTTGGTTTTTCTGCAAAGCACATAGTACGGTCAGACACCTTGAGCTATTTTGCAGATAGGCTAATCATGACTTGCAAAAGATAATAACTTTGTCTTTTCATGTCACATGATATCATATTATATATAGCATATGATATGATATGATATCATATGTCATCATATCATACCTATCTTATTTCCAGACTTATTTGGAAATACCTTGAAACAGTCGGGAATTAGAATGAGCCAAATGTCGGTCGGTCGTTCGATCGCTCAGTAGGTCCGTTGGAAGCTATATCTCAAGAACCACTGAACGGATTTTTACCAAGTTTCATAAAAACATTACCTAGTTTAGTGGCCTACCTCGCGTTCCATCATATTTGTTCTAACGCAGAAGTAGTCCGGTTGTCGGACAGTCGGTCCGTCCGTCGCTCCGAATGTCACTTTTGGCATTATCTTAGGAATAACTGAACCGAAATTCATCATTTGTGCATACTTGAACTACTGCTAAGCATTTTGGATTATTCGTATAATGTACGTTCTGAAAAGTCAAGGTTATCGTGCTTCACTAGTTTCTAAAAGTGTTTTGCGCTGTATCTAAATATTGACTGATACGATTTTGATAATTGTTTGCTTGCACATAGTTCAAATCGTGACCTATCATTCAATGTTTTCCTTGTTTGGGATAAAGCCGAGTCACAACACAGCCAAACAAATTAAGCCTTTTAAAAATGCTTATTTTATCGGCGATGTTTGTGAGTGTCTGGAAATATATTTGAATGGCTTGCTTGCTATCTTGTTTTAATATCTTTTCATTTGCGCAGAGAGAGTGAGAGAGAGGGAGAGTGAGAGAGAGGGAGAGAGAGAGAGAAAGGGAGAGAAACATGGACTTGGGAAGCTGGAATTTTATTCCAGTCAAGGCCAAGGCCTCAAGGTGTACATGAATGCATGACGGTGTGATAACCATAATTATATGTCTTCTTTAAAAAAAAAAAAAAAAAAAAAAAAAACCCACACACACAAAATAGATCTTTAGAACGCAATATTAATCAGTACATTTAAGTTATGATTAACTATTATACATAAACTTGTCAACGTAGTTTACAATTACATGTAGACTATTGCCCAAAAACAATGGTAGGTCATAAAGAGGTCATAAACAAGTGTAAAAAAGTAAGCACTATGTATGTGTTTTTTTTACATCTTGCACTCGGGGCTTGTAATTATAACAATTAGTATAACAAAATAACTGTATAACAAAAACCAATGTAACACTACCAAAGAGCTTATTACGGAAAGAGGCGGAACTTCCATTATGTCATATACAAAAATGCGAGACGCTCTCACGCATTATTTCCCTTTGCTCGGGCTGGCTATATTTTTTCATCTATATATATAAATTGCTTAACCGGAAGTCCTTCTTCGCCTCTACTGTAAAGTTTGTCCGGTATGGACGCTGATCTGGGCAGGTGCTTGGCGCTGCGGATCGGCCTGCTGTGCGCTCAAAACCCGCGAAATCATTATAGCCGACATTTCCTTACCGAACGTTTAACCGTTTCTGAGATAAATAAATAAACAAAATGTCCACAAACTGCAATAGCCTCATTCCGCGCGCGGTTTCGATTCAACCCATGTCAAGAACGCGCCGTTCTGTAATACCGCAAATTTTGTTTTATTTCCATTCTAAACACTTTTGCACTCATGTCACCAATCTTACAAAATTTTGTGTTTAACTAATTAAATTTGATTAATTAAAAATCGAATCGAGGTTTCAGCACGTTTTCCCATATAGACCTAAAAAATTGACGGTCTTTATACGAAGCCTTGGTAGCTCACTTAGTAAAACATTTGCCTACCGTGCAGGCAACCCAAGTTCAAAGCTCCCGCGGGCCGTATTTTTTTTAATGTTTTTTTTTTAACACTACAATATGGATATTTTTCTTTTTAATGTAGGCTTTTTACTTTTAACTTATTATTATTATTATTATTATTATTATTATTATTATTATTATTATTATTATTATTATTATTATTATTATTTTTATTATTATTATTATTATTATTATTATTATTATTATTATTATTATTATTATTATTTTTATTATTTATAAACGAATAATAATAATAATAATTATTATTATTATAATTATTTTATCTTATATCAAATTTTATTTTAAAACCTTAGTGTTTTTTTATGATTTCTATTTGTATTATTCTATATTCATTATTATTATTATTATTATTATTATTATTATTATTACCAAGGATCGAGATGGGGTGGTACGTGTAGGTAAAAGGGGGCTACGGGTAGGTTTAAAGGGGCAGGGGTAGGCATAACGGGGATACGGGTATATATAAGAGGGTATGGTGATGGTCGATTCCTTTCATCCGAAACGATCAATGGGGAAGTATCAAGGAGGGTACAGGTAGGTTACAAGGGTGGTACGGAAGGTATCAAGGGGGTATGGGGAGGTATCAAGTGGGTTCGGGGAGGTATCAAGGCGGTATGGTGAGGCATCATGGAGGGAGGGGGGACGGGAAGATATCAAGGGGGGGGGGGTATGGGGAGATATCAAGGGGAACATGGGGAGGTATCATCGTCCAAATGAAACTCGCAGACAACAGTTGTCTTCTCTGCTTACATTTTAAACAGCAACCTGTGTACCCTGGCTTGCCAGGGTACAAAAACCACTAGTCTGCTATATGAATGATCTGTGCGTGGTAACTTATTGAGCCTATGCCATTGCAAAAGAACATTTTTATGGCAACGTTTGCAAAAACCAAACTTTTAACCATCATTATTATTAACATTCCACTACTGCTGTCTTTTTTTATGTTTACTTATTGACATTTATTAGGTGCTTTTATGCTGCTTATGTGTGTATGTCATAGGTTCGTTTTCTGCACTGGAAATTTATTATTTTTTAATCAACGACAGATATTTTAAAATTAAAATATGCATGACAGACTGTTTCATTTATCAGAAACTGTGTAAATCCGTAATCGTGAGAGAGAGAGAGAGAGAGAGAGAGAGAGAGAGAGGGGTGGGGTGGGGGAAGAGAGAGCTCTGTCATTCAATCAATTAATCACAATAAAGCACAATAACAAAATGTTTCACTAAAAGTGTGAATTTAATTAATATCAGGTGTCCCCCTACCCCCCAACCCTCTCACCTCCCACATCACTGGTTTAATAACATCAGTCACTTCATGGAAAATAATTAATTAATCAGACAGAACAATCAGAACCTAGACTACAACATTCCACGCAATATAGATCTAATGCGCAGAAATTCACAGATCAGAACAAGGACTGAGTTTCTACATTATTTTTTTTCCCGTTTACACTCAAACGAAAAGGGATTACAACAGATCAAGGACCATTTTTGTGCCTAGGTAAGGGGTTATCTTGCACAGTATTTGATCACGAGGAGAAAACAGACTTAGTCTAATTTAACTTGTTAACATAAGCAGTTTGACGAAGCCAAACTGCCAATCTGACATCTACTTTTGAAATATAAGCGCAAATATAGTCAAACAAACTAGCAATAACGTAAACAGTGAGCGACCTGTTGAATGTAAACTGTCAGCAAGCAAACTGTTTTGGATTTAGCACATAGGTATAACATGAATCATTCAAGCCGCACTCCGATTGTTTTAATACTAACAACACTGCAGCGGTCTTAGTTTAGGCCTACATAAACACACAAAAAATGAAGTTTTTCAATTGCAATTTACCTTTCTTTGTCTCTTGGAAATTTGAAAAAGGACTTGCCAACACAACTTTTCTTGTATCTGGCATTATGGCAATTGATGGCTGTGCAAAAGTCACCGCCCTGTTTCACTTGGTCGCCTTTTGACTTTCTGCCACGAGCCATTTTCAGCATGTCGACAAGGGAGCATAACTCGTACCTTTCGTCTCGCGGTTCTGTACCAAGTTCCCCCTCTTTCTATCATTAAGCTCTTTGACACTACTATCAAGATAGGTGCACATACAAACACGCTCACCTACACAAACGCATGCACGCACGCACACGCAACCACTCACGCACACATACACAAACTTATTTAAAACAATCAATGTTATTAATGTAGAACTCTAAGTAGCTAATTAAATATTTTAATGTGTTGAAAAGATGTGTTTTGAATGATGAGTATTTAGTAACTAGACTATGAGAACTTCTGGAGTCCATAAAGAGGAACCCGAATATGATAGACTGATTTCAAACAGACAAATTCTTGAAATCCAAATGGGATATTAGGTTTGGTTGAAAATCTGGCAGTTTGTTTTCTTTAAAAAAGAAGAAAGATATGGGTTTGCATTATCAGAAAGGCATGAAAATTCCTATATTACATTTTAATCTGTTAGCAAGAGGTAGTATGTTGTGGTCGTAATCATTCGGAGATATTTTGTTTTTAAGACTAACCATTTTAATTGCTCGTTCATGAATCCTGATTAAAGGCTTCATTGCATTGTTACTAGCGTATCCCAAATAGTTGACAAATAATGGATGGCTGAATGTGACCCGAATAGAATAGTTTATGTGACGGTGGGTCTATTGTTGCTGGGCTCTGCACAATGGATAGCTATTACCCATTCGCCTTTCGTCTGTAGGGATCGGCTAGTTAAATCACCCTGTGACTAATCTTAATACATTTATAAATTTAGCTAGGTCTGTGTTAGGCTGGGGTTATAGAGATAGGGATGAAATGGTTAAAGATTCACTGACACACTAGCTCTCACACGGCTATGAAACATAGGTAGTCCAGCCACTTTGTTGGGTGTCATCAGCATACATTTCGTGGCGGACAGAATGTGAGTTAATGAGACGTGTATTGTTGCTTTCCAAGAGCGTTCAGCACGCCTGCGCTCTCTCTTCAGCTCACGTAGCTGATTAGAGACAGCACTGTACCATGGCGTAGGCTTACTTTCAGTTGTCGCACAGGCGCATGCTTGTCAAAAACGGCAAAGAGGGCATCATTCAGACCAGGAACCGACATATCGTGCGTCACGGATTGAGCCACATCTTCTGCAAACTTTATGTGGTCAACTTTCCTAATGGCCCGAGTTGACACAAACTTAACGGGACGTTTTAGTTTTTCTACAGCAAGGTGGGACACAACAGCAAAATGATCAGGTGACAGATCATGACAAACATGAGTGCAGTGAACAATGTTATCATCGGTCCTGCAAATGACTAGATCAACTTCAAGACAATTTCCTTTCTTTTGAGTTGGTTCACTAACAGACAGCGTAATTCTAAGACTATGCATGTCCAGCTGTTCACAGAATGTCTTGGCATTTGTATAAAAAAATCATTGACATGAAAATTAAAATCGCCGGCTAAAACAAAACTACATTGACATTCAACACAGAAATCAAGCAAATCAGGAAATTCATTTAAAAAAATTTGAGCAGACAGTTTGTTTTTTTCCAGTTTGGAGGAGTCCTGTAGACGAGGAAAAAAGATATCCGTCTTTGGAGTATCGTCAAAGTCAGCTGAGCCAGTTCAAAGGTCACGTGGGGGAAAGAAAAATCAGTAATGATTTTACAATGTTCGGCAAAGTAATCCTTGATGAGTTCATTACACTAGAATACTTATCCTATCCTATCCCGTAACTCGAAGGTCGTAGGGGCACCACAGATATGATCGTTTAACCAGCGTACTCCATCTTTCTGTCCTCAGCAACCCTCATTACTTCGCTCAGTGTCACGCCAGCCCATTCTCGAAAGTTGTCCTCGCACTTCTTTTTCTGTCTCCCTCTTCTTCTGCCTCCTTGCACCGTGCCTTGCAGGTGGTCTTTGCAAGGCCTGATGATCTGGTGACGTGGCCATACCATCGGAGTTTCCATTTCTTCACTACTGTAAGCAGATCATCGTGTTGTCCAATGGCTTGTGTGATGGTCTGTCGGACTTCGTCGTTGATGATGAGCTGGGTATAGGAAATGCCCAGAAATCTTCTGTAGCAGTTCATCTCCATGCTTTGTATTCTTCGCTGTAGATCTGCTGTGATGGTCCATGTTTCGTAAGTGTATAGGAAGATGGAGATGACAAGGGAGCGCAGCATCCTTACCTTGGAATGTAGACTGAAGCCACTATAGTACTCTAATTAACAAAAGAATACACCAACATAATAAAAGGGAATATAATCGAATTTTTAAATTACATGACTATAATACAAATATATTGAAGTAAACTAACTCAAACTTTCATCAAAAGACATTCAGTTCACATCCAATTTAATGAAACATAATCAAATGATAATTCTTCTTTAGCATAACAACTACAAATAAGGGTAGCGCTAAATTACTTGTTGAAAAATAAATTATTTAATTTTATATAAATGACTAAAATTAAATGACATCAACATTATCTGTAATTTAACTTTTTTTTAAAGTAGTAAGAGGAAATAACAGTTTGATAAAAACAAAAACATGCCCGTAACGTAAACGCAAAACAAACACGCTAGGCTTTGATTGAATAAGCACTTTGAATGACGTCTGGGAGAAAAACAAATGTGAGGAAACGAAGCAGGATCTCGGAAGAAGCTTGAGAGGAGAGAAAGAGCACCACATGTCCCAAGACAGGGTGTGCATAGCATATATAGTGATATAGTCGATAGCTGCCTATACTGCTTCCTAAAAACTTGAAAGTTAGCCATTTTTTATAGGGTCCAGCGGACTGCAAAGAGCCGAATCAGGACCACAAAACTTCAAAGAATAATTATTGTAATTTCGTAATGTCATGGGTAGTCGCTATGTTTCGCTACTAATCTAGCTACCATAATCATTCGTTACTCGGGTTTTAGATTGCTCACAAAAATATATCAACAAAAACAGCTAAGGTTAGTTGACGGCACAATGATGAAATAATACATGATTGTTATTTCACATGTCATACACAATAATAAGCTCATTGCTTTTAACTTACCAGGGTCGCAGCTCTTGTGCGAAGTGAATGCTCCAGGAAACGCGCCAGGCAGCATGTTGTTCCTAAAGTTCGCAAGTAGTAAATGACACACACTATTAGCCTCGATAAATATTCCTCCTGTGCAATCAACATCACTGTCACAACTTTGCTTGCAGCTGTCTAGAGTGAACCCAGGCCACAATGTCTTTGAATTAGTGTTATCATAAGCAGGTTTCCTTGCTGTTACATCCGTATATGCGCACGCTGCTTCTGAAAACGACATAAAACAGGCAAACGTTTAAATAGATTTGACTAAAAATAGTACATTCCCACAATCATCGGCTACTTATCTCACATCGAAAAAAAAAGGTTTTGTAGTCATTTAAGAACAAGGCCAACCCAATCCTCACCCCACCCTCAACATCTATTTTCAACGATTTCTTCTCCTACATGTATGATGCATTATTTTGCAAACTGATTTATTGCCGGTGTAACGTGCCGAAAGCGTCCCTGGCCCAATTTAACTCCCGGGAGTAAAACCAGGCCGTCCCAGATTTACTTCTGGGAGTTAATCTATTCCTGGATCAGCCTGTTCCAAAATCACTCTCTGGGGAATGAAGATTACATAAGAACAATTGATGTTATGCACTCTACTGTGTTCCAGATCAGCCTCCCGGGAGTTAGTTTGGCGCACATTTTTCAGTACCAGAATGACTCCCGGGAGTTAAAGTGGGTCTGTCCTAAAACAGCCCCCCTTGCAACAGAGTGTAAATCTGGGACTAGCCCAGATGCACTCCCGGGAGTCATTCTGGGACAAATTTATATGTGCCAAAACGACTCCTGGGAGGCTAATCTAGAACCGATGAGAGTCAGATTGGGTCAGGCCCAGACTGGCCCCCTCTAGCCTATTAAAAGGAGCAATTGAAGACTGTGTCAGTAATCTCATCAGACAAAATTATGGGAGTAAAACGGGGACAAGACCAAAACAGGTCCCCTAACAAAATGCATGTAAAATACAATGAAAGATGAGTCAGATGGAGACAGGATCAAAACCGCCCCCCTATCCATCAGATGCAAAAAACACTGCACAGGAGAGTCAAACGGGGACAGGACCAAAACCACCCCCCCTCCTACCCATCACATGCAGCAAACACTGAACCGGGGAGTCAAACGGGGACGGGATAAAAACCGCCCCCCCCCCCCAACCCATCAGATGCAGCAAATACTGCATAGAGGAGTCAAACGGGGACAGGACCAAAACCGCCCCCCCCCCCCCCCACTACCCATCAGATGCAAAAAACACTGCTCAGGGGAGTCAAACGGAGACAGGACCAAAACGGCCCCCCCCCCCTCCATCAGATGCTAAAAACACTGCACAGGAGAGTCAACCGGGGACAGGACCAAAACCTCCCCCCCCTACCCATCACATGCAGGAAACATTGATCAGGGGAGTCAAACGGGGACGGGACCAAAACCGCCCCCCCCCCAAACCATCAGTTGCAGCAAAAACTGCACAGGGAAATCAAACGGGGACAGGACCACAACCGCCCCCCCCCCCTTACCCATCAGATGCAGAAAACACTGCTAATTGGGTAGGAGGGGCGGTTTTGGTCCTGTCCCCGTTTGGCTTCCCTGCGCCATGTTTTCTGCATCTGATGGGTGGGTGGGTGGGGTGGCGGTTTAGGTCCCGTCCCCGTTTGACTCCCCGGTTTAATGTTTCCTGCATATGATGGGTGGGTGGGGGGAGGTTTTGGTCCTGTCCCCGTTTGACTCTCCTGTGCAGTGCTTTTTGCACGGGGACTTGCCAATAACCCTTGCTGAGGTTACTCTTTGAGATTTTACTCCTCGATAATTGGTCTGCTGCAATAGGCATAGGCTCAGGTTCGAAGATGGTGATCTTGTTAACCTTCCTGTAGTCGATGCATACTCTGTTGCTCCCGTCCTTCTTCTTCACGACCACGACAGGGGACGCGTAGGGTGAACTGGACTCCCTGATGATGCCCATCTTCAGCATCTCACCGATGTCTTTCTTCAAGGATTCGCGGGCCTTAAAAGGGATCGAGGTATGGTCGAGGTATGGTCTTCTGGCAATATCACATGATCGGCAGAAACGGCTGACGTCCGCATGAAGTCCTGGCCAGTAGAACACCGCCTGGATTCTGTTCAACGTCTTCTTGATGCCCAGGTTACCTCCCATGATGGAGTCGTGAGCTACTTCTATCACTAGGCGCCTTAGGGTTAACGTTACCAAGACTTGACGTGGTGGTTTCTCTCCGTTGACCCTCGGGTGCTGGAATATTCTGTACAGGATCTTGGTCTTCTCCTCGAAATAGACCGTGCCACTGCCTTTGGTCACGTGGTCTTGGCGATTCCTTTACTTGTTTAAAGTACTATCAGCTTCCTGGAGCTGGATCAGGTTATCTCTGTCCACGATGGCGGCTTTGGAGCTGTCGGCGGCCTTCAGTGGCGTAGACATCTTGTATCTCTTGGCCTGGGCCCTGGTAGTAACAGCACCGACGATCTCTGATCGGTAGGACTCAGCCGGAGTAGCCACATTATCCCGTAGCAGCTCTGTAAGGTCTCCATCGGGAAATGGCAATAAATCCTCCTTCGCAACCTCGAGGTAGGACTCCACTCTGGGTCGGAGTCGTCGGGTCGTCTTGTCCCGTCGATATTCCCGATCATCAAATCGTACAGCGGCTTCTTCAGGCAAACCGCTTCTACTTCGCCAATGACAAGGGGTGCTGACTTGAATCTTCGCCACTGGCGCTTTCACACATTTGCTGTCGGCCATGAGTGTCCATTTTGAATGGCCAGTGAACTGTTCTTTAGCGATTAGATCTCTGACGATGACCCCTCTGCAGCCTGAGTCTCTTAGGACCGTTACTTCGTGATCTCCGACGCGTCCCTTGGAAACAGGCATGTTCTAGACAGTCACAGCTGCGCTGGCGACGACGGGGATGGATTTCCCGTAGGTAAGGAAAAGCTGCACTCTTGCACGTCCGCAGGAGTAGCTGTGCGCTCGGTCTCACTCGGAAGAACGACGCTATCGCCGCACACTTGATGGTCAGAGCTACTAGTTTGCCGTCGATTGAAGAAACGCCTCTGTCGGTGGCCCGCCACTGCATTGTCCGTATTGCTCCGCTGTCTGCTACTTTTGTTTTGAGGACAGTTAGCAGCTCTTTGGTCTGTGGCGTTGCAGGTGAAACAGCCTCTCGAATGCCCTTCCCTGAAAGGTGGCGTAGAGTCCGTCTGTCTCTGGCTCGTCTGACTTCCCTGGATCTGGTTCCCATGGTTTCCAGTCTTCTGAAAATGTTTGGGTGGCCCCAAGGTCTTCCCGTGATCGATGAGATATCTTTCAGCAGCCTCAATCACATCTTAAAGCGTCTGCAGCTTTTGTAATTGTAAGTGGGTCGCCAGGTCCTTGTGACAGGCATTGAGGAATTGCTCTTTCACGATCAGGTCATGGAGACTGTCTTAAGATTTCCCTTCACCTGATAATTTCACCCTTAATATGAAAAAAATGTTTTTGCTGATAAATATAATAATTAGTAATATAATTAACTTTTTAAAATAAAAATGTCGGTTTTGCTAAAACATACCTCCCCAGTGTCCAATAAACTACTCAAAACACATCAAAATTTGATGTTATTGTTTACTACACATCACAACTAACAGGTGGATCTAAAATATATGCCAGAAAATACATTTCTGTGTAGCAATCTTTGCATCGTTATGGGCATCTGTAGCTCGGTTTTAGCGGACTGTATTTTGCTTAACCTAGAACATGAAACAAATCAAGAGGATCAACGAATTTTAATGGTCGAAGGGAAGCAACCATAACATGACTAATATGCCTGATAGCTTGTCTAGATACTTCTCTTTAATCACAGTGCGATTTAGTGTTTGGACAAAAGTACGTATACCCATAGTCTGTGGAATACTGTACGTATCTGGGCCTTTGGGAGCACTTTTACATGTCCTATCCTATCCCGTAACTCGAAAGTAGTTGGGGCACCACAGATGATCGTTTTGCCAGTGTAGTCCATCTTTCTCTGTCCTCAGCAACCCTCATGGCTTCGCTCAATGTCAAGCCAGTCCGTTCTCGAATGTTGTCCTCCCACTTCATTTTCTGTCTTCATCTTCTTCTGTCTCCTTGTACCATACCTTTCAGGATGGTCTTTGCAAGGCCTGATGCTCTAGTGGCGTGGCCATATTAACACTTACCGTGTCTTCACTACTGTGAGGATATCATCGTGTTGTCCAATCGCTCGTGTGAAGGTCTGACGGACTTTACAGGTATGTGCTAAATGGCAGAATTCAGTCACCGAAAACAATTTTAAAATAAATTTAACTATCTATTCGTTAATTAATTCATTAATTAATTCATTCTTTCTATTATTAAACTGGAATAAAACGACCTCATGTTGGGAAGTACTGTTTTGATGTCTTTTGTGTTTTGTCCGCCTGAAGAAGATCTTAGCTCCAACATTTGCATTGTGTCGATTTTATTTTGTTTTTTTGGGTGTGTGTGAGCGTGTGTGGGATTTTTTGGTCCAAATTAACATTCATTTGGCTTATGTACAAATATGTATATCATTATTACAATTAATAAATTGAATACGTCTACATTAAATTGAATAATACATAATTAATGAAAATTACCAGGCGACAGTTCATTGCACTAGAGAACCTATCCTATCCTATCCTGTTCCGTAACTCGAAGGTCGTAGGGGCACCGTTTAACCTGCGTACTCCATCTTTCTCTGTCCTCAGCAACCCTCGTGGCCTCGCTCAGTGTCACGCCAACCCATTCTCGAATGTTGTCCTCCCACCTCTTTTTCTGTCTCCCTCTTCTTCTGCATCCTTGCACCGTGCCTTGCAGGATGGTCTTTGCAAGGCCTGATGCTCTGGTGACGTGGCTATACCATCGGAGTTTCCGTTTCTTCACTACTGTGAGCATGTCATCTTAGTGTCCAATGGCTTGTGTGATGGTCTGTCAGACTTCGTCGTTGGTAATGTGCTGGGTATAGGAAATGCCCAGAAATCTTCTGTAGCACCTCATCTCCATGCTTTGTATTCTTCGTTGTAGATCTGCTGTAATGGTCCATGTTTCGCAAGCGTATAGGAAGATGGAGCTGACAAGGGTGCGCAGCATCCATACCTTGGAATTTAGACTGAAGCCACTATAGTACTCTAATTAACAAAAGAATACACCAACATAATAAAAGGGAATGTAATCGAATTTTTAAATTACAAGACTATAAAGTATAATACAAATATATTGAAGTAAACTAACTCAAACATTCATCAAAAGATATTCAGTTCACATTCAATTTAATGAAACATAATCAAATGATAATTCCTCTTTAGCATAACAGCTACATATAAGGGTAGCGCTATAATACTTTTTAAAAAAAATTATGTAATTTTATATAAATAAGTAAAATTAAATTACATCAACATTATCTGTTATTTAACTTTTTTTTAAGTAGTAAGACGAAATAAAAGTTTGAGGAAAACAAAAACATGCCCGTAACGTAAACGCAAAAGAAACACGCTAGGCTTTATTTAATAAGCACCTTGAATGACGTCTGGGAGAAAAACAAATGTGTGGAAACAAAGCAGGAAGAAGATTGAGAAGAGAGAAAGAGGACAACATGTCCCAAGACAGGGTGTGCATAGCATCTATAGTGATATAGTTGATAGCCGCCTATACTGCTTCCTAAAAACTTCAAAGTTAGTTAGTTAGTCGCTGTTTATAGGGTCCAGCGGACTGCAAAGAGCCGAATCAGGACCACAAAACTTCAAAGTAAAATTGTAATTTCCTAATGTCATGGGTAGTCATTATGTTTCGCTACTAACCGAGCTACCATGACCATTCGTTAATCGGGTGTCATATACACAATAATAAGCTAATTGCTGTTAACTTACCAGGGCCACAACTCTTGTGCGAAGTGACTGCATCAGGAAACGCGTCAGGCAGCATGTTGTCCCTAAAGTTCGCAAGTAGTAAATGACACACACTATTAGCTTCGCGAAATATTCCTCCTGTGCAATCAACATCACTGTCACAACTTTGCTTGCAGCTGTCTAGAGTGAACCCAGGCCACAATGTCTTTGAATTAGTGTCATCATAATCAGGTTTCCAGTCTATTACATCCGTATATGCGCACGCTGCTTCTGCAAACGATATAAAACAGGCAAACGTTTAAATAGATTTGACTGAAAATAGCACATTCCCGCAATCACCGGCTTCTTATCTCACATCGAAAAAAAAGGTTTTATAGTCATTTAAGAACAAGGGCATCCCAATCCCTACCCCACCCTCAACATTCTATTTTCAACTATTTCTTCTCCTACGATGCATTATTTTGCAAACTGATTTATTGCCGGCATCATTGAACCCTTTAGTGTTGACATTGTGATGATGCCAAGTTCTCACTAGTGTGTATGGACATTGCCCCCATGTTGGTACATAGTCACAGGCCGATACAGGATCTAACTCAAGCCGCCCGAGGGCGCTCACTGGCTTCCTTAGGCTCATTGTCTGGCGCCACAGCACAATCCTGGGTCACCGGGAATGGGGAGAGAAGAGACTTAGGGCTTGCTGGGTGTGCTTATCACTCACCGTCTATAACATGAGCGTCAGGATCTTTAAAGTCCGTGCGATAGAATGCGTGCGTGCGCAGACTAGACCTAGGTTTATACTCTCATCCCAATGAGAAGGGAGCGCTTGCCTGTGCATCGGAATCATGCCATTGTTTCGGCATTCCAAGCCGCCAAAAAGCTTGGAACCACTGCCTAACATTCGATTCTTCAGTTGTTTTGCCGTCGGCTTCACCACTGAGCCAACGCCGCCCCCATGATAAGATAGCGACTTAACATTTTACAGACATGGATACAAATATCAAATCTACTAGCCGTGTGCAATACTATCTGTGTGATGTACAGTGTACAGTGCGCGTGTCTCAACCACTTTAAGCTAGATTTTAACACAATATTATTAGTTACCTTCACACTGCGACAAGAAAAACTGCTCGTCACTTGCACTGTTTTGATTCATTTTATTTTCAGTATTTTGCAGTAGAACTGTTTGACATGTGTGTCGATACATCTTTATCATCGTCATCATCATCAGCTTAACAAATCATACTGAAAAACAAGCACGATTCAGGGCAGAGCGAAGTACCAATGAACAGATTTTCAACCTCAGCATAATCTGCGAGAAGTACCTACAGCACCAACAACATCTTTATCATATTTTTTTAAACTTCAAGAAAGCGTTTGACCGAGTCTGGCATGCAGCTCTGTGGGCAACCATGAGAGTGTACAACATCAGCCCTAACATTATTGAAGTCATTAAATGCCTGTATGACAAGGTTACCAGTGTAATCCTCCACAACAGCGCCATCGGGAACTGTTTTCATAACAACAATCGGCGTGAGTCAAGGACGCCCACTCTCTGCAACATTCTTCAACATCTTCCTGGAGCGCATCATGTCAGATGCTTTTGCAGATCACAAAGACACAGTCAGCATAGCGGGTAGAGCAATCTCCCACCTCCGTTTTGCGATGACACTGATGTGTTGGCTGGAGAGGAGCAAGAAAAGGAACAACATACCTACAGAGCCTTTGGTATGGAAATAAGTGCAGAGAAACCCGAACTGATGACCAACAACACCGATGGCATAATTACAGACATCGAAGTCCAAGGCCAATCCCTCAACACAGTGCATAGCTCCATATATCTAAAAGCCATTGTATATGACAATGGGTCCCGACAGGAAGTCCTCTCCAAGATCGCACCAACAACTGCTGCCCTAACAAGGTTGAAGCCCATTTGTAAAAACAGGACCATCAGTCTACACTCCAAGGTAAGGTTGCTGAGCTCTTTTGTCATCTCCATCTTCCAATACGATTGCAAACCATGGACCCGCAGAGCAGATCTACAACGAAGATTACAAAGCATGGAGATGAGGGGCTGCAGAAGACTTCTGGGTATTTCCTATATCCAGCACATCATCAACGACCAAGTCCGACAGACCATCACGCAAGCCATCGGAGAACACGATGACATGCTCACAGTAGTGAAGAAACGGAAACTCCGATGGTTTGGCCACGTCACCAGAGCTTCAGGCCTTGCAAAGACCATCCTAAAAAGAGGTGGTAGGACAACATTCGAGAATGAACTCGCTTGACACTGAGCGAAGCCATGATGGTTGCTTAGCCCAGAGAAAAGTAGAGTACGCTGGCTGAACGATCATCTGTAGTGCCCGACCTACTTTCGAAATACGGGTTAGGATAAGATAAGCATTATCATCACCAGCAGCAGCACATCATCATCATCACCATCAGAAGAAGAAGAAGAAGAAGAACAACAACAACAATAACAACAACATCCAAAACAACATCAAATAAATAAATAAATACATAAATACATCAACAACATATAAAAACTCACCAGAGCACAGCACATCATTGGAGGATATGAGAAAAATGACAAGAAGAAAGTACGATACTGACGTCATCTTTTCAGTTCTTACGTCTCTTCTGTAACAGAAATGTTGAGTAACTTGTATTGTCTCCCATATTTAATCAAAATACGAAACAGGGAAGGTACAAACAGCATTATACACAGTATCCCGGTCAAAGAAATAGTGAAATTGCACAATGTTTACATTTTGTCTATGAAGATAGGAACACGTTTGAATGGTTTGCCATCTCATGTATAGTTATCATAATTTTCACTGTTACCGTGAGGATTGTGTGTGTAGATTGGGGGGAGCGGGGCGATAGTGGGTGTACCGGAAAATGTTTTTAGTCCATTCAACAGTCAATCTACAGCCGCTCGTAGGAATTAACGGCTGGAAAATCTCTAGCGTGAAAACTGCAAATGCACTCCGGCCGCTTGCGCATCTTTTAATATTATTTTGTTGGTGACAACTTAGCAATATCCGCTTCAGAAATAACATCGTCATAGGAACCTGGAATGTCAGGACACTAAATGCGGAGGGAAAATTAGAAGAACTGGCCCACGAGATGGACCACTATCGATGGAACGTTTTAGGGATCAGCGAACTGCGCTGTTTCATAGGTGAAACAGCGACCGACAAAGGCCACAAGCTTTATTTCAGCGGTAGAGATGACAGGTACAAACACGGAGTTGGATTCTTGGTCCACAAGAACATTCTAGCCACTGTCATGGGTTGCCGCCCAGTCTCCAGCAGCCTCATTACCATCCGTCTGAGAGCAGCCCCTTTCAACATCACCATCATCCAGGCCTATGCCCCAACATCAGACTATGACGACAGCGAAGTGGAGAATTTCTATGAAAATCTACAGACTGTCCTTGACCAAGTGCCAAAGAAGGACATAGTCATAGTGGAAGGCGACTGGAATGCCAAGGTTGGCCAAGATGCGCACCACAACTGGGGAGACACATGTGGACCCCACTGCAACAACGAGACAAATGACAGGGGTCTGAGACTGTTGGAGTTTGCCAGATACAACAATCTGATACTAGCAAACACGCTTGGTCTCCACTAAAAATCCCACAATTGGAGAGAAATTTGCACCACTGCTCATTTTGGGAGCTGGTGAAGTAGATGTCAACACCATGACCACAGCCTTCAACTTAGCTGTGACAGATGCCGCCACGGAGATCCTTGGAAAGCACCGGTCAAAGAAGAAGCTGTGGATCTCACCTGAACTTTTGGACCTGTGTGATAAACGAAGAGAGTTGAAAAAGAAAAAGAACGCCTCACAGGGAGCTGATGCCTACCGAAAAATTAACAATGAAATCCGAAAAGGCATGCTCACAGCAAAGGAGAACTGGATAGAAGCTCAATGCCAGGAAATAGAGAACAGTCTGAACACGAACAACAGCAAGAAGGCTTACCAGACTGTGAAGCGGCTGACAAGTGTTAAACAGCCCAAGGTCTCCACGATCCAAAGGAAGTCTGGCATATGCCATACAGAAGAACAAGAAGTCTTGTATAGATGGACAGAGTACTGCTCTGACCATTACAACCACAAACCAAACGGAGACCCATCAGTTCTAGCATGTCCAGAGAGAACAGAGAAGAAGAAGAAATCCTCCCAATTATCCGAGAAGTTGAGGCAGCAGTGCAATCGCTGAAGAAGGGGAAGTCAGCGGGAGTGGACAACATACCCGCGGAACAGAGAGAGGATAACTGCTCTTTCAGCGCCACTCACCCTCATCACCACTATTCCCCCAAAATATGCGCTTTTTGAGTACCTTAATCCACATCGCTCACTCGCCCCTCACTCGCTGCTCAAGGTGCTGAATTCCTCAATAATACCTCTCTCTACGCACGAGATAGCGCCAAGTTGCTCACCAAGTTGCTCAAGGCGCTATTTCATTACATAATAAGCTGTTTTAAGTGCGTTTAAATGCATTTTATAAGCACTCTGAAAATCCGTCATTTGCTAAAAAATAAGATTGTAACATTACACATTAATGTTTGCGGGAAGTCCCGATTGTAACATTACACGTTAATGGGGAAGTCCCAGTAAATAAGCAAAGGCACATTCATTTTTAATTTCAAAATAATAACCAAAACAACGAAATTGTAGACTTTGAAGGTCTTACAATTATTTTTTAGATAAAATAAATTTTAATTTAAAAATACAATGTCGAACGGCCCTATAATTCCAGTAACTTGTCCTACCATTGAACTGAAAGACCTAGCAGACACAATTGACTTTGATGCAAATGCTATTGTTGGGTCTATTTACGGTTTAGAATTTACACCAAATGGATATTATAAACGAGCGCTAGTACCGTCAGTGCCGGCAATGCCGCCGTCAGAAAAACCATCTATCGACCAGCTAAAGGACTTTAATGCCGGTAAAGTAGATCCCGATTTTAAGTATGCTATTACTAAATGAGAAAATATCTGGTCTTTAACACCTGTAGACACAGAATTAGATTGGCTTGTTAAATTCAAGCGTCAGAGCCCTTACACTTTTATGGGACCAGACAATAAATTTAAGAAAATTATCAACGCTGGGCCTATGTTAGTTAGTCTAGTGCTAGATGAAAATAATCAAGAAAACATAGAAATCAAAGCCTACAAAAAAGTAACTATGTTTTACATAAGTGAGAAACCGCTGGGAAAAATATTAGAGTTGTTCTGCAGCCTCCTTTACAGCTAGGTAGTGCAGCTATAATAGTACTTGACATAATTGCTCACAAACCCACGCAGAAAAATGTTCATGTAATTCCGCAAGTGATTCTAAGTTGGACCGATTTAGACGAGGATCCCAGACGAATTACAGTATTTATGAAGAAAAGAGAAAATGAAGATCAATACTCTGTATTTACTTCCTCGCCCAAGATAACTTTTACCCCTGTCACAAATCCTATTGAAAGAATAGTGCAAATTAACCTAGACAATGTAGATCTGTTAGCATTTTATTTCTGCGATCAGATATTTTCTGATAGTCAAATAGAATATTTTGCTAATGAACTAAAATCAGGTTAATTAATAAAAAGCTTTTTTTTTCCACACTAAAAATATGGCAACAAAATTGTATCCTGCTGTAGTGGAAGAACCACTACAGCCCAGCGCTCCAACGTTAGACTTAACTAATGTTCAAACATTCAGGCTGGAAGAAATAAGAAAAGTTCGGACTCAAATTGAATCAGATATGCAAAAGTACTCTAGATGCAAACGACGGTATTCCGGTGCTTTTAACGGAATAAATTGCATGTCTACTGGTCTAAATGTTATTAATACAGCGGAAGCTGCTGTCAGCTTGGGATTATTGGTGACTGGAATTGGTATACCAATTAGTATTGGATTAGGAGTATCTGCGGTGATGTCAGTTCTACTAGGTGTAATTAATACTAAAGTATCTAAGAAACTAGAAAAACATGACCTCATTTCTAGCCTGGCGATAGCTGAACTTAATAGCATGAACTTAATAATTTCAAAAGCTCTAGAAGACACTCAGATTACTGACCAAGAGTTATAATTATCCAGCGAGATTTTGAAGAATATAAAAAGTTGAAGCATGACATACAATCTAAATCTAGGTCTGCACCTGTTAATGTTGAAGAAATTAAAAAAATAGAAGAAGGGAGACTATTGTGACGGAAGGAGCAACTAGATGCTATGAAGAAAAAGCTCCCCCTTTCAGAATAAATACAGTTAACATTTACTCCTGTCCTGTCGGTCCTGTCGGTCCTACAGGCCTTGTTGGCCTTATGGGCCTTGCAGGGCTTCCTCCTTATTCACAGTCGTAGTTTCTAATTTATAGTGGCCTAGAGCGTATGCGAACTCTTTAGTTACTCTTACCCACTTTGTGTCATTGGCGCACAATGTTTTTTTTTGGTCGTCACTGCAGTGGATAGTACATGGTTTTTAGACTGTATAGTTGTGTTAGGGTATGGTTTAACTTCTTTCCCATCTAAGGCTTCCAGGTAGTTTTCGTGTCTGATTTATCTGTTTTTTATTGCATGCCTTTTGCTTTGGAAGATTCTCAAGATTCGTGTTTAATACTGTACTGCTTAGATCGCAAACCTGCGTATTCTTCTATTAGTTTCCCGTTCATTTCATCTTTCATCAAAACTAATTTCTTTTGGTTTGTTTTGCTGTACAAAGGGTTGGTATCAGGGTAGTCACTAGTATCGTAATGTTGTAGTTCTGATTTTAAGTTTTTATAAATGTCTTCAGTAGGGATGTCTAGTATAAGCGAATCTGTGTCTCTGGCCTCCGGGTATTTAGGTTTAAAGTAATCGTAGTAAAATTCGAACATTAGTAATTTAGAAAGGTCAAGAATAGTCATCCCCATAAACACTGGTTTGTCTAGATTAACTTGTGTGGTTTTCATGGTAACGGCATACAGGGAGTCATGAAACTCTTTGTAACCAAGGTATTGAGGCTTACATGTTAATTTAATTGCTTGATTGGGTGATGTAATTAGCCTGACATCTTTTTGCTTGTATGGGTTCTCCATAGTTTTACCGAAAGAGCTGTTATTCAGCAGCTTAAAGAAATATTTTTCAAACGTAGAGTGTGCTTGTTTTTCTGAGCTCTGTGTTTTTATTGATGTACCCAGCCAAGACCTTCGTTTGTTTAAAGTATAAACGCTTATGAATCGCTGTGCACTTCATGCCATGTCTCATGTAGAACTGCAGGTTTCTGTAGTGACAGATGTAATTAGATTTATTAAAGATGTTGGGAATAAGTTTAAGTTGCTTGTCTGTACCAAGCATTCTTTCTAGTGCTAATGGGTAATCATTGTGTAGGTCGTGTAAGGTCTCGGGGTACTCTAGGTCAACTTCGACAAGAAACCCTATAGTATGATCTTTAGGGTGATTTAAAATACTGCTTAGCTACGTTAAGTTTGCAGGATTTGGATTAACAAGTAATTTGAAATCTGAAACTGGTAAAAGCTCACTCATTGCCCAACCGTATAAATTGTTGGCGTCTAAGTACATTATATAATTAGTTTTCTGTGAGGCGTCATAGTGCTTCAGGTATTTATTGTTGGCTTTGCAGTAATTATGAGCTGCCACGCTTATTCCTCCATGAATGCCTGACTCAATCATTGTCATCATTACCTGGTCAGTTATGAGATCAATTTTAGAACCACTAAGTTTTAAGAAAGCATCCCAACTCATTCCCCGCAAAAAATATAATGAGAAGGATCGATGCACCTACAATGTCAGAAACCGGAGAATTAATTTTAATTGTATTTGAATAACAGTAGTTTATTACTGTCACGTGGGGTTTATGGGTTACTGGGCTCTGCACAATGGAATGCTGTAACCCTTACGCTTTATTCGATGGGAACTGCTAGTTAGTCACCCTGTGAATTACTTTAATAAATTTATTTGTTTAGCTCGGTCTGTGTTACGGTTGGGGTACAGAGATAGATAGAAAAATGGTAAAAGATCACTGTCACACTAGCTTTCACACGGCTGTGAATCATATGTAGTCCAGCCACTTGATAACAGTTAAACATCATACATTTATTTCTTCTACTCTATACAAGATTTTCGATGTACTAATCTATCTTAAACTGTCATAAGTCAATGCAAACAATTCGATCGCTGATAGTCTAGGCAGCTGTTATGTCTTCATCGGGCACTGGCTACTACTGTTCATGAAGGTTGGACTACTGTGGTCCGTTTTACTATAGTTTCTGAAGAGTGGACTACTGTGGTCCTTTTGCTACAGTTTGGGTGCACTTCTTCCGTGTCACTTAACTGCAGTGTGGTGTGTTTGAAGTCCTTCATTGAGGTAGCTTCTGGTACACGATGTGTCGTCGTGTAGTTTGGTCCCTTGCCACGCTGTGGGGTCTTGCAGGGGGTTTTCCAGGGTTGCTCCCTCAGCCTTGTGCTGTAGGGGCTAAACAGCCAACTTGGTTTTCCTGTGGAGTTGGGCGCACGGGATAGCTCGCCTGCTCGTCTGTAATATAAGAGACGAAATTCTGCACAACCCTGAACAATCGGTTTGTGCAGAGCGTCTCACTGAAAGCCAAAGTAGCCCTCAGTGATAGCTCCACATCTCTATACATAAGCGACGAACATTCTGCTACGTCCGTGGTCCACTGGAATCTCAACTCTAAGTTTTTATACATACATAAATATCAATCGTGGCTAACTACACACATACAGAATTAATAATAATATAAACATTCACTGGTACAGCCACTGGTCTGCAAACATACAGGTTCAACAACAGTGGTTCCGTCAGGTATACAACATGGCCGCGCAACCGGTCGTGTTTCGCCACGTGGTCACGCAACGTTGGACGAACAATCCACATTTATGCATAGCAAATTCTACAAACATCATTTCAACAATAATATAAATATATCACGATGAAACAAAAGTATGTTCATTTACCTGTTTGACAAAGTCAGGCCTTGTGGCTACTTGATAGAATTCTAAGATTCTAAAGTCCTGTTTCCTGTTCTATGAGTGAAGATAGTTCTCTGCTCCGGTCTAGCTGTGTAGACTTCGGTGTCTTTCGTAGCACTGACTTAAGCTATGCTAGGTTTTGACCCAGTCAGAACCGGCTCTAACCGCTCTGCCTGCGTCCCATTGGTTAAAACTTTCAGATTCAAGGCACACAGTGCTGACGTCACTAACTGCCTGCGTCAAGCTCGCAGTGTGTACCTCGTATACTGTAATCTCTGCTGTGTAATAACTAACTTTCTAAGGTTACAAGGACTAAACAAGGCTAAATAGTAAATAGGCAGGGTAAAACTAGTAATCTCGTCACAATTTTCTTGTTAAACAAAAATACAAATCTAAATAAAATATTACTTCGCGTTTGTCTAGATTATATTATTCTCAATACGGATATTGGAAAGGGATGATGGCAGTTGATAAACTAGTAGAAAAGACTGGCTTGTCAGCAAACATAGTGAAACAATGGCTATCGAAGCAAGCTGTATGGCAAATCTATCTTCCACCCCTGAAAAATATAATAAAATCAAAATGTGAAAACTCTAGACCAAACCGAAAAATAGATTTGTTATATCTTTCCCATGGCAAAATACATAGAAAGAAATACAGGTATGCCCTTACTGTTATTGATATAGCTACCCGGTTTAAGGACGCTCATGCTCTTAGGACTAAAAATTCTGCTGAGGTCGCTCAAGCCTTAAATGCAATTTATTCAAGAGGGCCTCTCAGGTTCCCTAGACTTATTCAATGCGATGAGGGGTTTGAATTCAAAGGAGCCGTTAACCAGCTTTTGTTAAAACATAATGTAACTGTCAGAAGAGGAGTTGTTGGATTGCACAGATCGCAGGGTATTGTGGAAAACTTTAGGCTACGTTCACGTTAAACCCGGCAAGTTGCCGTCAGCCAGTTACCGTCTGCAAATTGCCGTCACCAGTGCTCACGGTAGAGCCCGAAGTTGCTGTCCGGCGAATTGCTGCCACACTACTTTGTATGCAAAGATTGCGCTTTCCAGGCGGAAGAGACGCATACTCCTGTGGTGTATCGATTATTAAAAAGGAATTCTCGCAAATATGGTGTGCACCCAATTCACCGCAATCGTAGAGTGCATAGAGAATACCATCATTTGATTCCGCAAGCGATGAATGATACCCAGAAATGTGTAGAAATAACAATAATAATAATAATAATAATAATAATAATAATAATAATAATAATAATAATAATAATAATAATAATAATAATAATAATGAATAACATTTATATAGCGCAAACTCACAGTGACTCGATGCGCATACACACGCATTCACTCACAATATACAAAAGGATTACATGTATGTATGGAGTTACCTCAACAACATGTAAACATCCTTTTTACGCGTCGAAACTGTTGTTCCGATAGTTACATGAACAAATATGCAACAATGATTGTGTGTGTTCAAGCTTATATTTCTGTGTAGTTCTGATGAAGCAAACTTGGCAACTACCTAAAATACTTTTTATTGTCGTCAATATGTAATTTTCAAATCTGAAATTAAAATAACCTTCAATAAAAATGTGTAATAAATCTGAAAGTAAACAAAAACCATTCAAATAACTTTCTTAAATCTAACAGTAACATTACATTTTAAAATAAAAGATATGGTTTAGTATTTTTACAAAAGGTTCCCAAAATTGCAATTTACTAAGATACACTTGTTTTTAATAGTTTCAAATCTGACATAAAATCAAGCTTTCAGAAAATTTGGTTTTAATCGGAAACTAAACATGCTTAACATAAACTATTGTTTTAAATCTAAAACTTAACTTCAAATTAAAAGACCTGCTCTAAACTTTCACAAAGGTTCCTCAAGATTCCAACTTACTAATGAATAATAATATATTTTTTTTTAATTTCAAATTTGAAATTAAAGCTTCCATAAATAAAAAAAATTGTTTGGAATCAGAAACTAATAAACTTCAAGTTAAGTATTATTTTAAATCGGAAGCTACACTAAAACTAAATAAAAAATAAAACTATAAGCTTTGCAAAATTAAACGTAATAGTAATTTTATTTTTAACTGCCAAAATCATAAAGTATTTAGGCAGTACAAATGAAATTTTTTAACAAATGCTTTAAGCAAAACCTGAGGCTGGTTTGTTTGTATTTAATCTTCGCTGGTGGTCTTACACAACATAATAAACGCACCACAAAGAGAGAGAACTGTAGGAAGAGAGACGGAAAAAAAGAAAGAAAGAAAGAAAGAAAGAAAGAAGCGTAAATGACAGAACGTGAAGATCTAAATAAAGAGTTTAAATAAAGAGTTGAAATAAAGAGTTCAAATAAATAAATAAATTAATAAATAAACATTTTTCTGTATGTTAAATAAATGCATACCTAAAGATAGACGAAAGTATACTACTCTGTTAAATATAGACTTCCCGCTTTGTGCAAAACAAGTCGACATCGTGGAGGTTATCTAACAGCCATTGTAGATTTTCTCATGACTCCCTTCTGTTAATTTTCGCCTCATTCTGATTCACCGCTGTAAAAATTGAAATTTAAAAAAAAAAACAAAAAAAAAAAAACAATAAAAATACCCAAAAAAATTAATTAAAAACAACATCATTGTAACTAACGTCGCAATAACACTGAATAAATCCATAATAGCACACACATTTTAAAGCACTAAATATGAAGCTTAAATAAAGGTGTTAACATGTTATCTTCTTTTTCTTCTTCTTTCATCATCATCATCATCATCATCATCATCATCGTCGTCGTCGTCGTCGTCGTCGTCGTCGTCGTTATCTTCTACTTCTTCTTTTTTACTTTCATATTTTATTGTTCTGTATAAATAGTATCCCTACTTTGTGGAAATTTGGTGCTTTAAATTACCACTGTTTCTGTCATTCTTGTTTGTTCTTTCTCGTTTCTAATTTGTTCTATCAATCTACTATCATCTTTGCTAGACCAGACACCTACCTTTTTTCTTGAAAACTCTCCCAAAACTCCTCATTTGTGCATGGGGTTTGTTTGGTCAGCTTGGGGATATTGGACGCTTTCTGCAAATGGTCACTAGGGCTTTATATGGTAATATTGTTTAGCAATTTAGGCATTTTATATGTATGTATATTTGTTACAATTTTATAATGATGTTTATATTCTATTTTCTTTTTGTAAACTGGGGTTCAATAAATTAGAGTACAGCCTCAGCGTCCCCTGCATGGGACGTCTTTATTGTAAAGTGACCAGCTGGTGGAGTGCCTTCAGTGTTACCATTAGGGTTGTTTCAACAGATCTTTTATACGGATCAAGTGTGAGTCCTCTTCCAACAAGTTGTGGCCCTGATTCGGCTCTTTGCAGTCCGCAGGACCCTATAAACAATGACTAACTAAACTAAACTAATATTTTATTTTACAATAATAATAATAACGATGATAATAATGGTAATAATAATAATAATAATAATAATAATAATAATAATAATAATAATAATAATAATAATAATAATAATAATAATAATAATAATGTCGTCTTAGCTTACTCACCGTGAAGCTTTAAAATTGACTTGTCCGCATTTAACGAGCGACACGCGACTCAGGAAAAGGGAAAGGGACTGATTTTCAAAATACACAGTTTTGTCACCACTTGAAGAGCACGAAATAGAAACAATATTTTTTTCAAATTTCACCACGAGTCAATATTTAGTGGTCTAAAAACATACAGACACACACAATATATCGTTTAGTACAATTTGACTTAAAACCCAGGAGCGGTTAAGTGTTCTCGGCAATCATATAACTGCCAAATACTGGCAAACTGTCTGGCCAGGCTGTTATTATATAGTGAAGACTGTCTCGGCCAGTGTGCCAGTAAGTATAAGGTTAACAGAAATCACCGCAATGTATGGAGGCAGCGCGCCAATACCCCGAATTTTATGACAGTGATCTCACTGCAGATGTTCCTGCTACATTTTTTATGGGGGAAAGGGGGTATGGGATGTATGGTATTTACTTGGGACTTAGAATATGGTATTTTGATTTGTGTTGACGTTTAAAGGCGACGGCACAGCAACCGGTTGGACGTTAAACATTCAACACTGCTCCCGGCCCAGTATTGTGCTCATTTGTCTGGGCATCAGACCATGCGCCCAAAGGCTGCCTCGGGCGTCTTGAAATAGACCCTGTATCGGTCAGCGCCTTGAGCGGTTCTTGAATTGGAAAAGCGCTATATAAAAACGATTAAATAAAAAAAAATACTGCGAAGAGCAGCAGCAAGCCTCCATGATCAGCCAACGCAGTGCGTGAATAGGCTTATGGATCGCTTGACTACATGTGGGCAGCAGAGGATTCGTCACCGTTGATCAATGGGTGGTCTGCGAAGGAGTTTGTAATAAGAGGCCAGATTTACACAGCACTATAGCTTCTCACCTTCCGTAGTCAGATGTAACCTTAGTAAAGTAATGTTACTCTGCAGCAGATGACATCCCTTCTTCTCCCCCTCCTCTCTCGTGGCAATAATTTACCCGTCGCTTTGAGTCGACAGAACTGTTTGATTAATTATCTTAAAATTTAAATACCGACATCACAAACATTAAAAAAAAATAACCTTGGCTACACGTTGTGGGTCAAACATATCACAGTGTGTCACATTTTAACCTGCACATTTCTTGTTTGTTGGAATATTTCGCTTAAACTTGCATCAATGCCCTAGGAATGACGCAAGGAGCACACCTGTGCATTTTAAATAAACAAAATTGACTTTAGTAAGACGTTATTGAAGTGTAGATTTTTGTACTCTTAATTATGCTCACCTCCGGGTCTCGCAGTTGTTCTTTGTGGTTTTATTCGTCTTGGGTTTCCGTGACGATCTCATTCTTCGAGACTGTACTGGATTCTTCTCTGATGTCTTGTTCATGATCGGGGTGACTGATCTATGATGGAACTGTACGTCAACGAGGGCTACAGAAGTCACTGGTGGGTCACGGACAGCCATTAGATCTAACGGCGACATCGACGTCAAGTTCCAGCTCTGATGAACTTTTCCTC